>QCXZ01000138.1:27341012-27848489 GCA_025024175.1 Rhyzopertha dominica | reverse complement strand
ATGGCTGATGTTATTATTTCGCTGTTTATAGGTGTATTTACGTTTCAATTACAAAGACTTGTGGTACAACAAGTTATATATGCCATCCTAGAAATAATAAAATTCGTGATTGGCGTCTAATATATATATTTATTTCTTAATTGCTTATCTATTTTTAAACCAATTTTTTGCTGTTGGAAGAAAAAATATATACGTTCTGCTTAACAAACTGCTTCGGCACTCTGCACACAAATCAGGGGTAATTGCGTCAACGTTACTTTTTATATTTAGGACTAGAACGATTAAAAAGGGATTGTGAATGCTTAGACGAGGTTGAACTTAGTGGTGATTAGTGCCTCTAAAACATATATGAATTTGAGCTATTGCTGTATATTTAATATTTAATAACTTGGAAGTGGTTTGAGAAAACTTGCCTGATCCAGAAGAAAATCCAATTATTGTGATGTAGAGGATAAGGATGATGTTTTTCAATTTCAATTTTGTAATTAATAAACATCGCTTTCATTCGAATAACCTAAATGTAACATAATTGTAAGTAATGTGCAATCGAATCAAATTTTATCTTTTATTTTTACGGCAAGATGGCGAGAAGGGAGAGGTGTTTTAATATAAACCAACAAAATCAAGAATTGTTAGCTCCAATAAATATGATTTTTCTTAGGGTATAGAGAACCAAAAAGTATAGCTGACTTCTTCAGCCACAAAGAAAGTAGGAAATCTGATTTATATTGAAACTGAAAAGCAGTATTTAATTAAAAAAAAAATAATGCATCTACCACTTGTTCCTTGTTATAAACTTTATCAGAGCACATTAAAAACTTATATTAAATGCCCCTATATCTCGTCTTTCTATCTCATGATCAATATACATGTTTTAATGTAAATAAGGTTCCAAAAAAAGATGCACACAAGCACTAGTATTTACATTCTTATCTGTGGATAGCATGTTGTTTTTTGATACAAGAATAGCATATAAGTCGTTTTATGTGCAAAAAAAATAATATACCAACTTTCCCATAAAAGGTATGCAAAAATAATTCTCATTCTCATATAAGCTACCAGCACCTACCCATCAGATTTGGAACTTGTTTCAAGAGTATCGATTTCGTAATATGAAAGATATCAAGAACCATTATCCTAGGGTGAAAATATATTCTCTGTTTTGTTTTTTTCTGTATAATATTGTTTTCGATAGAAAATAACGATATTCATCAAATCTGTGTACAATTTATTCCCATTTACATATCCTGCTATTTGAATTTTTTCTAAGTGAAATGATTACGAACTAAATTGTTGAGTAACATTCTGTTTTAGACATAATAAGTTGGTAAACCTAGTTTCAATAGTTTAAAAGATATTAGGAGCTTTATCTTAGTAGATAAAATCTTTCAGACAAAATTTGTGTTAAATAGTGCATACATTTTAGCCAGTGGGTTTTTAACCCACCTTAATACTTTAACCTTTAATTACATTGCATTCTTTTTAATTTACTTTAGCGATTGCGTCCCTTTGCGATAGACAATGCAAATCTAAACTATTTTTATCGAATATCCGCTGGTCATTTCCCTTCCAGGCGTTTTTAGGATACGCCGTCTTTAAAATGACACTGTGCACGTTTAAACGTAGGCAACAGGACTCAAAAATTAATACCATACTTCTGTGCAATAAATAAGCATCCAAATGAAAATAATTATATGCCACAACTATTGCGAAACTCTAAACTGCTTGGAATATGGTTAGTGCGGGTTTTGCGCATTACGAAAATTACYCGGCAACAGCGCGTAGGATGCCAACTTGTAATATACGGCTGCCAATCTAACCATTTTTTGTATAATATGTATAGAAGGCTGCAACCTTGCGCGCTAACTGTACCGGACGTCAACAGGACCGTAGTCAGTACAACAAAATACATGGGATATACGGCGTGTATATAAGTGGATGCCAAAGTGCCGGGCGGTAGGGCGGATGCCATTTGGTACGCTAACACAATATATATAATATATATATATATATATATATATATATATATATATATATAGACATATAGATGGTCATTAGTTAGCCCGATTCCCAAGCTTATGGTATCTTGTTGAGCCCAAAATGACGCTATCGAACCCAGGGTCGGGCTCATTAGCGTATGGCACTGTATATAAGCTCTATTCGATAACTGATGTCAAAAGCAGTCTTTAAACAAATTTTTGGGGGGGCTCAACAATGACCGGTCTATAAGTGCAATTCATACGGAATAGTTCACCAAACCGGGCTCAAGGGGGCGCTTTCTGTATCTTTTATATACACGTTGTTTACAAAATACTATTGCGACGCTGTGTGGCCCGACATGTGACAACACTGTACAAATTATTTTCATGCACGTTTGAAGTTTCTTAGCACTGAGATGGGCTCAACATGGCATAATTTATGTACTAGCTGTGTATATAAATGTTAATTGATGTAGTAAAAAAAAATAGTGTGCGACTAATATTGTTTGGCGTTCTCCAACAGCAGTGAAGAAAGAAATTTTAAGCTGGAATATTTAATAGACCACAAAAGAATTTATTGCAGAAAAAAGCTCTTATAATTAATTTTTCTTTTATTTCTTGATATGATTTAGTGAAAGTATAGAGTGAAAATACAGGCAAATAGAAGTGAGTAAGTTCGCTTAATAGTTTATTACAGTTCATGAGTATAAAAGTATCGAAACATAAAACTCACTTATAACATGCAAACAGTATTACTAAAACTAAAGCAGAAGTAACACTAAATATTCTCATATACAAACAATTGTTTATAGAAAACAGCTTAGATAAACAAGGTGTACACAAAAGAATACAATTTTTTGTACGGTGTACCTTTGAATCATGCGGTATTTATTGTCAGACAGAGAATTTCTTCCAAATTTACTTCTATTCAACTTATTATTCAGTTTACGCGTCGTACGATCTATGTGACGTATGCAAATATTCAATCATAGATCAGTCTAATAATTAGATTCAAAAACAATGTTCGTTTAATTGCTTTTGCCTTTATTAATGTTCTATTACTTACTTTATATACCTATTGTTAATAAATTGTTGTTAAAACGACCTAAGTCGTATTACTCCTGGCTTTGTCCCAATTTCTGTTTCGGGTACTAATCTACAGCAACGCAAGCAGCGCGCACCCTAAACACCACGGGGTGACATTATTTATTATTTTGTTGTACGTGTCCCTGTGCAGTACCCTAAACTATTATGTAACGCTAAAAGTGAATTTTTAGAGTCTGCACATACTCAGACTGCTAAAGCATACAGAGAGGCTTGAAAAATGGAAATTGGCGTTACTGTAAAAAAGTTTAACATGCTGTATAAGCGGTCTCTATAAGCGTCATTACAAATATAAGCGTCGTAAGACAATTTGTGTTTATGTCAAAATCAAGAGTAATCAAAGTCATTGTTTATGATTAACGCGATTAAATAATAATATATTTTTATATATTTTACATTTACCTTAAGAAGATGCAATAAAATAAATATTTTTTACCGCAACTATACATTCAAGTC
Source organism: Rhyzopertha dominica (assembly GCA_025024175.1). Classification (NCBI taxonomy): domain Eukaryota; kingdom Metazoa; phylum Arthropoda; class Insecta; order Coleoptera; family Bostrichidae; genus Rhyzopertha; species Rhyzopertha dominica. The sequence goes on along the minus strand of QCXZ01000138.1, from coordinate 27,844,950 downwards.
TCTTGATCGCCGTATAGGTTATTGACGCCAGCGGCCTGTGGGAAAGAACGTGTTCTAGGTACACATGCACAACCTAAAATTGCATTTTGATTGGTCAGCCGTTTTCTGAACAGAGTTTCCCGCTTTTTCTCGGCGAAAGCCAGATATTTTATATCTAGAGATGTTTATGTGCAATATTATTCATTATAGATATTTAATAATGCAGTTTCAACTAGTAAAAGCTGTGAAGAAAACTAAGTTCTTTTATAAATACGGAGACGTGCTGCAAGTTGGTGAAGGCTGTTCCAAGAATATACTAAATAAAGTCGTTCACACATCCAGTGTGTATTTTACCAGGGCACCTGATAATTGTCTCGGGTTATACAGGGTGTTTTTAAAAGTGCGCCCAATCTCTTAACTGAGCAATCTCTGACGAATTCTAGGCCGATTCAATCACTTTTATCTATGTACAAGTGCACCATTAAAAAGTTATAGCCCTTCATAGTTGTGTTACATGACTAGGTTTTTTGCTAATGACCTTCCAACCGCTGTTGGATATCAATTACGAATATTAAAAGATTTTATAACTACAAGTATGATTTTCTTGTAAATACAAGGGGGTAAACCAAGACACTGATTCACTTATAGTCCACATATTTTTTGTCTGTCATTCTTTGAAGTTATTATCTCACATTAATGATAGGTTGCTTTATTCCAAACTTTTGTTCTCTTACAAATTTTACATTGTTACTGTCGTTTTCGTGTGAAATTGCAAAAACCAACTGTTTGATTGCATAAAAATTTTAAATCTATCAGTTAATTAAATGCGCATAAAAATTTCGGGTGTCATTTCATGAATTAATTGGACGTTTACATTAGCTTTGAAAATCGTATAGGTAAAACTATTGAATTATAGGTTTTCCCAACAGATCAATGTAAAATACGTGAACTTATGCAGCTTCCTGATTTTCTGCTGGAGAAACCAATAATTCGATTGTTTTTCCGATACGATTTTCAAAGGCAATGTAAATGTCAAATTAACTCATGAAATGCCAACCTCAACTTTTGTGTGAATTACACTTAAGTAACTGGCAAATTTCTAATTTTTATGCAACCATGTAGTTGGTTTTTGCAATTTTACTCGAAAACGGTAGTAGCAGTCAAAAATGTGTAAGAAGATGAAAATCATACTTTTACTTATAAGATGTATCTTTTGATGTTAGCAACTAATATTAAAAAAATTCGATACATTTGCGCCAGCGGTTGGAAAGTTTTTAGAAAAAACCTAGTCATGTAACACAACTTTGAAGGGCTATAAATTATAACCTATAAGTTAATAATGGTACACTGTTGTATATAAATGATAGTAGCTGAATCGGCCTAAAATTCGTTAGATATTATACCAAGTCAAAAGATTGGCTGTGCTTTTTAAAACACCCTGCATTAATAAAAAAAAATATGAAAAATTGTATAAGCTATTACAAAATGTTGGAAGCATTTTGGAGAGAGTTCGATTACTTTAGGTAAATCAGTAGGTACCTATTATTTTTCTCAAAATTTTGAGCTAGAAATTTTCTAATTTCCCTGAAGCTACCTGAATTATTACAAAATTGTATAAATATGTTAGAAATTCTTTGCTTACCTATTTGGAAAAAAACATTAACAAATAGATAACTAACATTTGGTCAAAGCTGTTAGTCATCAAAAGAGCGACAAAATAAGCTACTTGAAACCATAAACGATGTATTAGCTGCCTTTATGCCCCTCGGAAAAATTTTGAATTTGTTTAATTACAGTTATAGGTAATTTCAATTTGTCCATATCCTGCAGCTGAATGTACCACATTAATAATTATTCGGTGCTATTACAACTGTTGTTGCGAACTTCAGCCATTATGCGTTAATCATATACGAATAGATAAGAGTGTTTTGTAAGGACATATGTAACATTAATAATGATATATTCTAATTGTATTGTACATGTTGCAATATTGTTTAAGATATGGTTTTTGTTATGTAAGTAAATTAGATTTGCCAATTTTTATTCACGTACGATAAAAATTTAAAGCATACCTACAAATATTTTCCATTAGCAAAACAATTAATGTTTAAATATAGATCATACACATTGATGATTCTTTGTGAGAAAAGTATTTTGCAGGACTACTACTATTTTCTATCTCTAATGACGAATGTTACCAGTTTTAAGTAATCACTCTGTAGCATGCTAACGTTAGGCTATTAGCCTAAATATACCTTTCTGAGAGCATGCAGTCTTGAAAACTATTTATTTTTCAGACCGATTTGAAGTTTATCCCATTTTTATATTTAGTTTCATTGAACCTCGGTTAGCCCGCTCGATATACACTTGCGCGCAGGTTAATTTATTCGTTGAAATATAATAAAATACAATCTATGCGTTCTGACTGTAGTTCTGATTTGGCAACGGTGTTGGGCTAAACAGTGAACGGTTAATCCTTTCTTATATACAAAAGGCTTTACAAAGTCACATTAATATATTTTCGGGCTCCATAGCGATCTGTTACTACTTTTAGAGCTTAGACCATGTTATAACTTACCCCTGTACAAGCCCCTCTATGGGTTAACATACTAAATCAATGAGATAAGCTACAGTATACTCCTTTATCTGCCCGGGAAATGGCGGGCGCATCAGCGATCTGTTAATATCTAGGGCTTATTAACGTACTGTTTATAAGTATATATATATATATATATATATATGCCATAAAAGTACCTGACATTCCCAGAATAACACTAATCTGATTATGAAGCAGAACCTACACTTGTAATAATTATTTATAGTGTGTATTTAATTAAACTGTACAGATTTTGATAGTCAAGGATATTCCGTAGGGTCCGTTAAGTTAGCTCCGCCATGTTGAGCAATTTTTTTGAAAACATTGCTCCAGATTGCCCTGAGCTAGCTCCAGCTAGCTCCACTAAAGAGAAAGCTAGCTCCACCTTACTTGAGTAGTTATAAGCTCATCATTGCGGGGGGGGCTAACTTAACGTTATCCCCGCCATGTCCTCAAATCTGTTTCAAAAGCTAGCTCCAGCTTGCCCAGAGCTAGCTCCAGCTAGCTCCACTAAAGAGAAAGCTAGCTCCACCTTACTTGAATAGTTATAAGCTCATCATTGCGGGGGGGGCTAACTTAACGTTATCCTCGCCATGGCCTCAAATCTGTTTCAAAAGCTAGCTCCAGCTTGCCCAGAGCTAGCTCCAGCTAGCTCCACTAAAGAGAAAGCTAGCTCCACCTTACGTGAGTAGTTATAAGCTCATCATTGCGGGGGGGGGGGGGCTAACTTAACGTTATCCTCGCCATGGCCTCAAATCTGTTTCAAAAGCTAGCTCCAGCTTGCCCAGAGCTAGCTCCAGCTAGCTCCACTAAAGAGAAAGCTAGCTCCACCTTACTTGAGTAGTTATAAGCTCATCATTGCTGGGGGTGCTAACTTAACGTTATCCTCGCCATGGCCTCAAATCTGTTTCAAAACCTAGCTCCAGCTTGCCCAGAGCTAGCTCCAGCTAGCTCCGCTTAAGAGAAAGCTAGCTCCACCTTACTTGAGTAGTTATAAGCTCATCATTTCTGGGAGTGCTAACTTAACGTTATCCTCGCCATGGCCTCAAATGTGTTTCAAAAGCTAGCTCCAGCTTGCCCAGAGCTAGCTCCAGCTAGCTCCACTAAAGAGAAAGCTAGCTCCACCTTACTTGAATAGTTATAACCTCATCATTTCGGGGGTGCTAACTTAACGCCATCCTCGTCACTGTGTCAAATCAGTTTCAAAACCTAGCTCCTGCTTGCCCAGAGCTAGCTCCAGCTAGCTCCACTATAGAGAAAGCTAGCTCCATCTTACTTAAGTAATTATAAGCTCATCATTTCGGGGGGTGCTCACTTAACGCTATCCTCGCCACTGTTTCAAATCTGTTTTAAAACCTAGCTCCACTATAGAGAAAGCCAGCTCCACCTCACTTGAGTAGTATAAGCTCATCACTTAGGAGGGTGCTAACTTAACGCTATCCTCGCCACTGTTTCAAAACCTAGCTCCAGGTAGCCCAGGGCTAGCTCTAGCTAGCTCCGCTCTAGACAAAGTTAGCTCCATCCCAATTTCCATAATTTTCAGGAAAAGAAGATTTAGCTCCGCCATTTTGATCGGTCGATCTGAAAAAATAGCTCCACATCATTTGGGGCTGTCTTCAGTTAGCTCCGTTCTTAAAAAGCTAGCTACATTCAGCTACGTTCAGAAAAAATATTATGACAGTTAGCCCCACAATTTTGTCGTGTCGATATGAGAAGCTAAATCCGTGTGGTAGGTCTCAGCTTTATATCATATTATAATAATAGTAATAATTTTTATAGGCCTGCAGATCATCTACATTTGCAATTTCCAAAGTAACGGACAAACATGAGTAAATGGTAGAACAAAAATATATTTTTAGTGTTATTGAAACAGCGTAGTGGCAATACGCCAAAAATATCACATTATTATGAGTTGTAATTAAGTTGTGTTGAGTTAAAATACAATTCTGATGAACGAAGTGTTTAATTGACTGTGTACATAGCATTTAGCTTAGTTGAAATAGTTGTACCGGAAACGGTTAAAGTCAGGGGGGCGTGTTCCAGGTATCCGAATCGCAGAAAAACGATAGGGGCTTAGATACGATTGGTAGGTTTAACAGACATAAAATTTAATACTTAATGCTTTAATCATAGCATTCACGTTATGAAATCAAAAGTCAAAACTTAATTCAATGTAGTAACTAAAATAATGAACGCAATACTTTCGTAACATCAGCTATCCTGTATACATACAAGTGCAGAGTTTTAAGCATGGCGCAATCTTTACAGTTGTTCGGTAACGAAAAACCCTTGTACAAATAACGTTTATCGAATTTGAGTTTCTTTATAGATTGTATGAAAACAATCATATTATTTATAAAGAAGTAAAAAAATAAAAATTAAATTCCCGAGATGTTACCAAAATGGAATTACCTATATTCAAAAGGTCCAGGCATTGACTTTCCCAGATTCGTTCAATCTGAATCATTTTTTAAGCAATCAGAAAATTAATTGTCATAATTTGTAAGCTATAAATCATAATTTGTAAGCTATTAGTATTGTACATAGTTGTTGCATAACAATAGAGGATATGAAAGTTTCTTAAATGTTTCACAAATAATTTGTAAGATGATGAGCTTATAATTACTCAAGTAAGATGGAGCTAGCTTTCTCTATAGTGGAGCTAGCTGGAGCTAGCTCTGGACAAGCTGGAGCTAGCTCTGGGCAAGCTGGAGCTAGCTTTTGAAACACATTTGAGGCCATGGCGAGGATAACGTTAAGTTAGCACTCCCAGAAATGATGAGCTTATAACTACTCAAGTAAGGTAGAGCTAGCTTTCTCTTTAGTGGAGCTAGCTCTGGGCAAGCTGGAGCTAGCTCTGGGCAAGCTGGAGCTAGCTCTGGACAAGCTGGTGCTAGCTTTTGAAACAGATTTGAGGCCATGGCGAGGATAACGTTAAGATAGTACTCCCAGAAATGATGAGCTTATAACTACTCAAGTAAGGTGGAGCTAGCTCTCTCTTTAGTGGAGCTAGCTGGAGCTAGCTCCGGGCAAGCTGGAGCTAGCTTTTGAAACAGATTTGAGGCCATGGCGAGGATAATGTTAAGTTAGCACTCCCAGAAATGTTGAGCTTATAACTACTCAAGTAAGGTGGAGCTAGCTTTCTCTTTAGTGGAGCTAGCTGGAGCTAGCTCTGGGCAAGCTGGAGCTAGCTTTTGAAACAGATTTGAGGCCATGGCGAGGATAACGTTAAGTTAGCCCCCCAGCAGTGATGAGCATATAACTACTCAAGTAAGGTGGAGCTAGCTTTCTCTTTAGTGGAACTAGCTGGAGCTAGCTCTGGGCAAGCTGGAGCTAGGTTTTAAAACAAATTTGAGGCCATGGCGAGGATAACGTTAAGTTAGCACCCCCCGCAATGATGAGGTTATAGCTACTCAAGTAAGGTGGAGCTAGCTTTCTCTTTAGTGGAGCTAGCTGGAGCTAGCTCTGGGCAAGCTGGAGCTAGCTTTTGAAACAGATTTGAGGCCATGGCGAGGATAACGTTAAGTTAGCCCCCCCCCCCCCGCAATGATGAGCTTATAACTACTCAAGTAAGGTGAAGCTAGCTTTCTCTTTAGTGGAGCTAGCTGGAGCTAGCTCTGGGCAAGCTGGAGCTAGCTTTTGAAACAGATTTGAGGCCATGGCGAGGATAACGTTAAGTTAGCCCCCCCCCCCGCAATGATGAGCTTATAACTACTCAAGTAAGGTGGAGCTAGCTTTCTCTTTAGTGGAGCTAGCTGGAGCTAGCTCTGGGCAAGCTGGAGCTAGCTTTTGAAACAGATTTGAGGCCATGGCGAGGATAACGTTAAGTTAGCCCCCCCCCGCAATGATGAGCTTATAACTACTCAAGTAAGGTGGAGCTAGCTTTCTCTTTAGTGGAGCTAGCTCTGGGCAAGCTGGAGCTAGCTTTTGAAACAGATTTGAGGCCATGGCGAGGATAACGTTAAGTTAGCCCCCCCCCGCAATGATGAGCTTATAACTACTCAAGTAAGGTGGAGCTAGCTTTCTCTTTAGTGGAGCTAGCTGGAGCTAGCTTTTGAAACAGATTTGAGGACATGGCCAGGATAACGTTAAGTTAGCCCCCCCCCGCAATGATAAGCTTATAACTACTCAAGTAAGGTGGAGCTAGCTTTCTCTTTAGTGGAGCTAGCTCTGGGCAAGCTGGAGCTAGCTTTTGAAACAGATTTGAGGACATGGCCAGGATAACGTTAAGTTAGCCCCCCCCCCGCAATGATGAGCTTATAACTACTCAAGTAAGGTGGAGCTAGCTTTCTCTTTAGTGGAGCTAGCTGGAGCTAGCTCTGGGCAAGCTGGAGCTAGCTCTGGGCAAGCTGGAGCTAGCTTTTGAAACAGATTTGAGGCCATGGCGAGGATAACGTTAAGTTAGCCCCCCCCCCGCAATGATGAGCTTATAACTACTTAAGTAAGGTGGAGCTAGCTTTCTCTTTAGTGGAGCTAGCTGGAGCTAGCTCTGGGCAAGCTGGAGCTAGCTTTTGAAACAGATTTGAGGCCATGGCGAGGATAACGTTAAGTTAGCCCCCCCCGCAATGATGAGCTTATAACTACTCAAGTAAGGTGGAGCTAGCTTTCTCTTTAGTGGAGCTAGCTGGAGCTAGCTCTGGGCAAGCTGGAGCTAGCTTTTGAAACAGATTTGAGGACATGGCGAGGATAACGTTAAGTTAGCCCCCCCCGCAATGATGAGCTTATAACTACTCAAGTAAGGTGGAGCTAGCTTTCTCTTTAGTGGAGCTAGCTGGAGCTAGCTCAGGGCAATCTGGAGCAATGTTTTCAAAAAAATTGCTCAACATGGCGGAGCTAACTTAACGGACCCTATTCCGTAAGGTTTTATAAGAACAGATACTTTCAGCGATATTGAGTGTTATTTCATTTACAACTATAACTAGCAGGATGGATAATAAAATACATAAAACGACTTTAGTAGCTCGGGGCAACAGTAAAGGGTGGGTTTATGTTATGCAGCAATTTGTGTATTAGGCATCAAAGATCTTAGAGTTAAAAGTACCACAAATGTAATATCGATTGGCTTGGCGAGCTAATGCATGATGCAGGGGTTTATAACGCGTAATCTTTAGTTTTACTAAGTTTAACTAACTTCGCGCCCAGGTTCTTCTTATTCTCAATTTGGCAATGATAATTATCCTTCGAATCTATCTTTCTGTGGCATAACAATTATTATTATTATTCACGTTTAGTTTAAATTTTATAACTTCTAGTGTAAATACGAGGGTCATGTCAAAATTCGTGCACACAAATACACACCTCGCAAATAAAACGTATATTTTAAAAAACTGTAAAAAAGTCGTTCAATCCCCTTGCATATCCAACCATCGCTTCAGCAGTAATAAAATGTTGCCAAATACGCCATTTTTGTCAAGATGTTTCAGCAACTGGAACGCAAACTGTTGCAGGGCTTTTAATAATTCCAAGTCAATAAATCGGACTTCTCCTTCATCTTTCTGTCTTTCTCCTTTCCACTGGAGGAACAGATCGAAATTTGGAGGACTCGTGTCAGGGCTGCACAGGGGGTGTAAGAGAATTTCACAGCAGTTCTCGCAAACTCTTTTGGCACACTGCTTTATGCGATCAAGCGTTATCGTGCAAGAGGATTGCGCTGCTGTCTTTCATTCCTCGTCTACACTTTTGGAATCATGCATTTAAATTTTCTACAAAGAAGACAAATACTTTTGCCATTTGGTAATTGTCTATTGCTTGTTTTTCCATGCGGTCTTCTTCAACCACAATAGCAGCAAAAGTGTTGTCGGTAGCAGTATGAAGTCTCCAACTTCTGTGGTCGTCTTTAATACTAAGTCCAACGCTCTGAAACGCTTACTCCATCAAGTTATTTTTAAACTATCCACACACTCTTGGCAAGCTTCTTGTAACGCACCGTAAATTTCGGCAACCGTTTTTCGAGCAGCTTTTGAATGTTAATACGCATAATCCGTTACAGTGACGCGTTCCATTGCATCAAACCACCCTGATTGAAGAATTTTTTACACATAAACTGAATGCACTACCCGCACTATATATACAGCTAAATGATGTCCCAATGATAGATTTATAATTTGACAGCAATTGTTTTTTCATTATCGCCAGTTCAGCGCCAGCTTGATATGTGCATCACCTTCGTATTTGATACTAAACTAAAAGCTCATCGGTCAATTCCTTAGCCTTTAATGTGAGGCAGATGAGTGAATTGCGAGCCAGAAGAAAACATGGACTCATAGTACATGCTTTTGAGGCCAAGTTTGTATTCCTTTGATATTATTACATTTATGTTATTTATTATTTGAAATAAAATAGTAACAAAATTGGATTAAAAGGTTTTCATTGTATATTTGTTGCCACAGCATAAATGAGGGTTCGTCTATACCGCCTTAAAAAAATTATTTTTGAGGGCCGAAGGCTGAGACAGAACTGCACAATATATTTTTCAAAGTATTTTAATGCTTTTGTAAGCACTTGTCATTAGTAGTATTTTTAAATACTCCAGTAAATAAATACAAGCTGAAAAAAGTACCTGCCTATTTAAAATACTAAGATCTATTTGAAGTATTTTAAAAGTATTCTAAATACCGTTTCAATTACTGGACACTAAATACCATGTATAAAAATGTATTATCTATATTTAAAGAATTTTATATACTTACCGAAAAAAGTATTTAAAATATTTTAAGCATTTAAATACTTTTTAGTATTTTCAGTACTTTTGATTGTTTCTTTTTTATATCGATGCGAAAAAATATGAATTTTATACTAACAAGATATCAGCAAAATCATTTTGTTACAACTCGATACTAAAAGATGATTTTTTAGACAACATTGGTGTGCTATAAAAAATAAAGGTGCCATCCATGCTCTGAAGAAAGTATTAAAAGCCACCTTTGCTATCAAGAATCCCAAAAATCGGCAGCAAATATATATTCAAAACTTGAAACCAAACAAGTATTAATGACCGATATTTCGTCATGCCGATACGATTATTTATTTAACACAATTTCAGGAATACTCACAATTTATTGAAATAAGCTATTTTACCATAAGAACTTTATTACTTTCTAGACGGGTGGGGGCGAAAGAAATGTATCAGATCTCAAAGACTATAATTAATATAAAAGTTAATACTACAATTTTCTGTTATTAAAAAAAAACAGTAATCGAAATACGAGCGTCAACCGAAATAGATCAAATTTGCAAAGTGGGCTCTATATGGAAAACAATTCAAATTAGCCCAGATCTGTTTGCGCCACTGAACTATGCTCGAAAAAAACCGTGACACCTAGTTTAGTTTATTACTCTCTTGCCGTTTGTACAACAAATATGGTATATATGGTATTCCGTTCTTTTAGAATGAACGGAGTAGGCTTATGAATACTAGTAAAATACTTTCCAAGAATAATTATTAAACTTAAAAAAATATGTCTTCTTTCTTCAAAAAAAATTGTCCAGAGCACCTTGTATAAATAAGAATTTATTCGTTTAGTTTTAAGCTGCAAAAAATCCGTGCATGCATATAACATTTGATAGTCATAATGTCAATTAAAAGTAAGTTCTGAATGCTTCTACTGAAGGAGTAGAAACAAGGTAAGAGTTCATTTCTTCTTAAATCTGCAGGCTATACAAATAACACGCTACTTCATATGCTTACTTATTACATAAAAACAGACAATTAACCTAGGTTGTTGGTATCTAAATATGTTTATGTGCACTTCTAAGGTTAGATAAATTACACATTATAAATATGTATGGGTAGAGTGTAGAGTTCAAGTAAGAAAGTAATAAAGGGTCGGACTGCTACCTTTTTGAAGCAATAAGACAAAATCAACACAAACATGTTTATTTGGGAGAGCATTCTGAAGTTTGTTTGGTAGTTACTTTCTTCACCTAACATTTGCCTTTCTCTTTTATTAATGCTTTATCATTTTGTTTGCAGTTTAGAAGAAGCGTGAGCGACCTTAAACTTCCACAACAGGATGTCTACTACCTTCTGCGATGGCTCAGAGGTAATAAATTATCAAGTGGATACAGGCAATTCGCTCGTCTAACAGTTTAATTTGTTTAACAATTAGCGACTCCGTTCTCACTCTAACATTAACGATTTCAGTGTTCCCACTAGGTCACAGTTTCAATTCCATCGTTCCCTCTCTAAATATAAACTTTGTGTACAGTCAATAGACTATGGAAAATTTTAACCCAGCATCGAGAATCGATTTCCGTCGTTTATAAATGAATACTATGGACAAGCAAGTAATTGTTACGTGGGAAACTGGTTTTACTAAAAACAAAAAAGAAGCGACAACGTCAGTGAAAGTTCCAGATTTGCAATTACGTATTCAGTCAGCTGACTGTATCGGCCTAACATATAAAGAATATACACCGTAGATTTCTACCTACGTGCAGGTGCAATTATATACCCTTAACAAATTCTTGCTTGCTTCCTAATTTATTTGAAATAAAAATGTGAAAATCGTCAAGTTGGCATTCTGAACTTAACTTTTTTTAAAACACATTTCAAATATATTTTCTTAAACGCGTTATTAAATTGTCAATAATAGCAAACATTTATCAAATAAATTGTTCATTTCGAAATCAAAGTCTGAACAACGTTTGGATACAAATTGGTAGCGAGGTGTGTATTTTATACCAAAAAATATTAAGTTTGTTACTCATAAACTGCGCACACAATACCACTTTATAATAGCATTATATAAATTATCGAAAAATTCGATAATAGCTTTCCGTGGTGAAATACTTCTCATTATCTTATACAACTACATCCAATTTTGTAATCTATCAAAAAGTATTTATCTAGCCTTAAGCATAAAATTATATTACTTCAATTACATGAAGCATCATCTTTCACACAGGGCAGGATTTCCACGTGAATGTGAGAAAACAAAAATAACTACTGATTCATCTATCCTCATCTATCATCTAAAAACTAAGAAAAACAATTATTAAATAAAAGGGTTTGTTTTAGAATGGAGTCAGTTATCTATTATTTTTCGCCTTGCATAATACAAATTAGTTAACAGAGCGCATTATTATATTTTTCTACCAGCCATCTGCAGTGCCATGTTACCTGCACAATCAAAAAATAAAATAGCCATAAAATAACACATAGTATTGAAATTCAGTAAGTTTGTAGAATGGTCAAATAAGTAAGACATCAGTTGAGTCATCTTTTTCTGAAAAGTTCAAATGTTCCTTACCTCCAACTATAAAACATAGCTGTTTTGTTCGCCCTATGACACATATTAAGAAAGACTTAAAAAAAGAAATTTATCTTTGCTAAGAATTAACCGAAAGGAAATGTTAGGTGTTATCGAAAAGACAATAGGTTGTAGAATACAAATAACTGTGAGAGGCTGAATGGATAAAGTATCAGGTTTTATCTTGATCCTTGATTCTAGTAGTAAAATGGAAAGAAAACTTGAGTTTAACTTAGTAATAGTAGAAATAAACACTTATTTATCTCGGTTTCTCTACTCTTTGTTGAAGTTGATGTTAACTAAAATCGAACAAGCAACCATAAAAACACCTTAATGTAAGGCATGTGATTGGTTCAGATTTTAATTACAGAGTTTATTTTAACTTAAAATAGGTAAGAGAAAACCGACCCTTAATATTATAGTTTAAGTTAAATGCTCGCTTGGCAGTTGGTGGAACATTTTTGCTATTGTTACGTGTACGGTTTCGAAAACGCGAATTTTGAACCTAACCACTTTTATTTGCGCTCTGTAACTGAAATACGCTAAATTCAAACACCACTAGTACACTACCCTACTAATACAACACTTGTAATTCTATTAACCACAATTCAAAACGTTACACTTTACTACAATCACTGTAAAACACGTAGAACACTTAGATCACTTTGTTCGATTACTTCATCGCTTTTTAAATCAGGCTGCCTCCGCGCCCTTTTTTCCGAATATTTATACCGATCAACGAATATGCCAAAATGTTCTAGTCTAGAGCCATCTTTCTGTCTAGCTTGAAAGCTTTGAGAATATACGAGAGCGATAAATTTAGTCAACTGCTCCTACGTCAGTCTGGCTGCCTAATCCGTAGGCGCTGGTTTCCTCACATGATAAAACTTAAATTGTACTACAAGTTTATCGTTAACTCAACGATCGTTTTGGCTAGGTGGCCTATCGTCAGGAATACAGATAAAGTATTCAACAAAGTTTACAATATTTGGTCTACCGTATTTGATAGCTATGCTATTGGTAGGGTGTATGTTTATGGTTGCCAAAACATTTTCTAAAACTGTGGTAATGGCGGGCTAACTATCCAAAACATTTGTCGAATTAATAATAAAAATGATCCAGAACCATTAAATTGTATTATAGTCCTTTCCATATGATAAAAAGCCAGGCACTAATAAACAATACACTCTTTCTGATTTGGAACAACTGTAGTGAATTTTCTTAATAATGTTTAGTACTTTTCGAGATATCAGGAAGGTAGCAAAGGTAGTTTTCTTATGTTATTAAAAAAATTAATTTACCTCAGTCACAACGCTCATTTGAAATTGTTAAAGCGAATATAGAAGATATTAAAACATGTGTAGTTCAGAATTGGCTTATACTTTTTAAATAAAGTATATTTTCTTCCTGTTAAAGCCACAGTAAATCCGCAATTGAATAAAACGCATTTTCCACGCTTCAGTTTGAGGACTTTTTTCAATGTATAATACTTAAAACGGTTAAAACTTTTTTAAGAAACCGATAATCTTTTCTTAAAAAGGTTTTCTACTGTGTATTGCATGGAAATCAGTTGATTTATCGGAGGATTTAGAAACATATAATAAATTTATCGATCAATTTTTCTAAAATACTTCGCTTGCCAAATAGCTTTTTATCTCAAGAATAGACCAAAAGTCCAAGAAATGTATTTTCTAAAGACCATCTTTGTTTAGGAGTGATACAAGGTAATGAGATCCTAAATAATTTCCGCCGTCATAGTCATCAACTAATTTCTTATTTTCGTTCCAATTTTAACAAAGGTACCTATTACAAACGAATTATTAAAATTCCTTCTATATATCATACTTAATTTAATACATACTACTAATCCCCCCAATATGCTCGTCTACTTTCGACCATTATACTAAAAGCCATTACTTTTGTTAACAGCAAGATCTTGGAATCTCGAGGCAGCCGAGAAAATGTTGCGAGAGGTAAATCTAGTTAAAGAACCCTAGGCTATTTGCTCAGTATTGTTTTTTCAGTCGATGCGTTGGCGCCAACAGTGGGAAGTGGAAAAACTGAAAGAGTGGGACCCACCTGAACCACTTAAATCGTATTATCCATGCGGTACATCCGGATACGACAAAGACGGAGCTCCAGGTAAACATCAGTTCCTATACCAAATATTCGACTATTGATTATTCTTCCTTACTTAACAACATATATCTATATATATACAGCGTGCTTCAAAAAAGGTATAATTTTTCTATAAACGGATGTTTTTGGAAGGCTGTTATAATAGGTAATAATTTGGCATAAAATTGTATTTCATGTCTAAAGAAAGTCTCAATAATTTGTCTCTAGAATTTTAGAAAAAGCAAGAAAAGGTAGGCACTCTTATTGTACGTGTATCTACTCGGTGAATTATAAATCATAAGGTTCATTTACATATCTACTACAATGGCGGTGTTAAGAGGAGCATAGAGGTTTTATAAATAAAAAATATACATATGTTTAATATATTAATTTTAGCATTTTTTTAATTTATTAGTTTGGGTGGTAAGTACGTTTTAGTATATTCCGTATTGATATTTTCAAATACCGCAATGGTTTTTAAAAGATATTAATCATACATCTTTTATTCATTAAAAAGCCCCTACCACACCGTCAAAGTTGTAGACATGAAAGCAAATCTTATGGCTGGTAATTCACCATAACGCAATTCCAAAAATACTTCAAATCAAGAAAATTCAGGTTTTTAATACATAGGTACTTTGTTCAGTTTGGGAACACAATTTCTCAATTTTCTCTATAATGACTTGTCTTAGCGACATGCTCACCTTTTATTGCTCTTTCTAAAAAAACTTATTAACATTGGATATGAAGCACTAGGTACTTCATGTCAAATTATTGGCCATTGTCTACATCTTTAAAATAGGTAACCATTTTTTTCATAAAAAGAAAAATAACGTTTGTACTTCAGGAATCTGCACCAGAATTTGTAACATCGAATTTTAAATCATCATTTATATAAAAAATACACGACTATTCTATTTATGAAAATTGTAAACTACCAAGTCACACTTCTTGGTTTGGCTAGAAATCCTTTTCCATCAGCTATCTAGCCATCTCCTACATTTCGAAAATTGTGTCTCTAAATCTAGCTCCATATTATCCCGAATTTATGCAGATAGTTCTGCAACTTTTAAATAAACTGATCGTAAAATTAAAACCAATACCTAATTCAGTAAAAAGCTAGCTCGATATAGCTTCATGTTAACTTAATCTATTTTACTTGTTAGATACTTGTCATCTAAAACCACCCTTGAGATTTAATACGAAGTAAGAAGTCTCTAATAGTTAACTCTTGACGCAGTTTGACAAGTTAAAGCTACATTTTTAGTAATAGTTTTTATTTCTACTAACATTTTTAGAATAAGCTATCTGTAGCACAATATTAGCGCAACGTATTGAACCCCACCAGTTCCTAAGATGTCCATGATTCATTTAACAAAACAAAAATAATAACTTTACAATCATACAAGTTATTGCGTATTTCAACCCAGAACCGCACTTGAAGTCAATCTGCGCAGAAACCAGTTTGTGTCTAAACCTGTCGTTACGGATCATTTTGGCGTACTGCAACACGTTTCGCTGTGGAACGCTGAGTAACATTTATCCCTACTTCCAAGCATTGGTAAACAACAGCAAGTCATCGCGCTGGATGAAGTGGTGGGATATGCGGTTCTGGGTTGAAATACGCTGTAGTCCCAGCACATCATTATCAAAGCTAACTAATACGGTCTAGCAAGCAACAACTTCCTTCCTTCCTTCCTTAAAAGGAAAGTATTTTTGCTAATAGTTTTGCTAATGTTGAGAAAGTAATACGCTCTTTATACATATATTTCAAGCGTGCTTGGCCAGCATAATCCTTAATTATAATTGAAATAAATATTGGACTTAATCATTTCAGTAGCATCCGATAGACATCCAAAGCCCCTCATAAATATGAAAATGCATTCATATTCTTGGATTTGTTTTCAGCTAAACTAATCTATTTTTATTAAAAACCTACTATACCTAAAAATTCAATAATTTATGATTATCAGAAGCTCCGTGAACTATGGATTTGTTAAATTTTAAAACAGTTACTATTATTTTTAGAACGTTTTTAATCTTATAAAAGAAGGACATTTGATTTAATGCCTAGAAATATAAATCTAACCGGAAACTGTTTCGTAGCATAGACATTGATGGAATGGTTTTGTTTATTGTTTTATTATTATATTTAAAAAAAACTACATGCAATTTTTTTATTCAGTAGGTAAGCTGCGTAAGTAACGATACGTAAATCAGAATAAACTCAAAACTCAACTCTATGATCTTTTAATAGGTAACCCAAACTGACATTTACTTTTTTTGTTACCTAATCAACAGCGTTATTATCGCAGTGGAAATTAGCAAATTGATGTATGGTCCCGATTTTGTTTCCGCATTAAGCATACTCCAAAAATTTGCTATCTCAAGATAAGCGTATGAACATGGAAATGCGTAAATGTACATTTTATTTTTACAACGTTCTTTCCATTATTGGATATTTTATACTGCGTATGTTTATTAATATTGCCAATAGCCACGCGGAAGATAACCTTACCTTAAGTTGTAATGTTAAAAGTCAACTCAATAATAACAATCAGCTACATAATCAAACTTTATGGTATATATCGAAAGGCGCCGTAGATTTAGAAAGATATAACCGCAATATTAATAAATCTATTTATCTAGTTACTGTTCAAATACCTTCTTTTAATTCCACATGACAGATCGTGAAAAAAATTCAAAATTTTTTATTTCCTCATTCGCTTTAAAATGGTTAAAAACTAAAAAAAAACAAATTTGAGCAAAAAAATTTCTTGTATGTCTGTGGTTTTGTTTGTGGCCACGATAATTTTCGAAAGACTTAAGTAGGGTATCGGGAAGGAGGCGAAATTGGGGGGGGGGTAACTACCCTTTTTGCAAATTTTTATTTTTTTATTTTTTTTTCGTTTCAGTATATGATTAGTAGTATAACTGCGAGTATTATTCGTTRTTATAAATTTTCGGTGCAACAAACTGTTTAGAAGATATTAGCAAATAAGCATCACTTAAAGAAAGCTGTTTTTCATAAATATCTTCGAGTATACTTAACATATTCAAAAAATGAAAATATCATCAGATATGAAATAAAATTTCTCACAGTGTCTTAGAAAATTTATRCAAAATTTTCACATTTTTGAAATATTTTCAAAAATTTTGAAATTATATAGAAAATCAAATTTCTGATCAGAAAGCGCTCTTGTAATTTTTTTGTTAACAATTTTCGAGTTATTTGGAAAAAAACGATTTTAAAATTTATAAGTTTTTGCTAATATCACGAGGACTGTTTGTCTTAGAAAAAAATGTGTAGAGAGAAAAAATGCTCAAAACCTGATTACTAATCGTATAGTATAAGAAATAAAATCGTAAATGTCATTTTGACAATGGATGTCGAAGTATTGATTCAATTTGCAGCGGTCTTTTATACCACAGTTTGAAAATAAAATTGCAGTACCTATAGTTACCGATAAATGCAAGTATTATATAACAGACGTAGAATTGCTACTACTGCAAGTTACTCACGTTCAACAATAATCATCAATAATAATCAATAATATATAAACTACTAAATACCAGTTGTTAAAAGAAAACGATGATAAAGAAAAAGCACACGTTAAATTTCAAGGATAACTACCACTCTGAATACCAAAATTCGTTAATACAATTCACGAATGTAAGTACAAATATAGATTATTGGTTTGTTTTCAAAAACAACTTTTTCCTTACATATATCTTCATTTAAGATTTACACGTGCTACGTTTAAGCTTTTATTGATTTTCGAACTAAACCATATAATTATTTATTTTGTACTGCCATACACTGAAAGCGTCAAAGTTCTATAATTTTTGGAAACGTAACAGTGCCCGTAAGCAAAGTATAATGTAGGATGTACTAGGCGCATTCAAGAAGTAAGGGCCGCAGCTTACATATCAATTTTGGCAGCATATAACAAAGATTCACGGATACAGCGTCATTTCTTAATTAGAGTTAATGTCATTGTTTTGATTCAGTAGTTGTTTTTTCACTAATCATGTAATTTGTTACAGTTATAATAATACCCTTTGGTGGTATCGACATAATTGGCTTGCTGCATTCAGTACCACGGCAGGACTTAATAAGATTAGCCATACGACTTCTTGAAACGAATTTGGAGATGGCTGCAAAAACAAAAGCTAACAAGGTAGTTGTAATATTCGACATGGATAACTTCAATCTGCGTCAGTATGCATGGAGACCAGGTACGTCTAGCCATAAATGAGTTCCTAAGTAAACGCATAAACTTAACTTGTTAATATTGTCCTTTCAGCAACCGAAGTGGTAATTGCTCTCCTCACAATGTATGAAGCCAACTATCCAGAGACTTTGAAGATTTGTTATATAATTAATGGTAATATAACTCTCCTAAAATTATAGAAACTAAGATATTGGACATAGTTTAAAACTACACAATCCACGCGCTGTAGAAAACATGAACTTTAAACGTTCAATGAATACCCCCCTTCCCTCCCCAATAATTTTAATAATTTCTGTGAGGCTTCGAAACCACTGTAGCATATTTATACAGCGTGTTTAGTTTTCAAATACCAATGAAAGTTGGATTTTTCTTATATAACCACCAACTCTGTCGGTTATTTGTTATACGTGATATTTTAAGCAAAAAATATATAATTATAAATCTATACCTATAGTCCAAAATTAACGGTTTCTGAGATAAGCATATACTGAGTGTAAAAGAAACATGGCTCACCCCTTAAATTGCTATTAATTTTTTAGCTAGAAAAACAAAATTTGGAATATTTCATATATCAGAAAATTGGCGTTTGTTGACATAAAGAACGACTTTCTGCAACTTCCGGTTTCACCGTAAATGACCCTAACTTTCGATTTTTAAATGGAACGCTATGTATATTTATGCATATTTGGATCCTCTGGTAAATTTTAAGTACAAAKAACCTACCTTGGTTAGATTTAATGAACGTCATAGAAAAAAATTTACCTCATTATCTAGACTGCTGCAATTATCAGAATTGTACTTCTTACACCCTAGAATATTATTAAATAGTAAATGGACCAACGTAAACACTACTATTTAAAAGGTATATGAGTGTTAATAGAAAATATCTTCGTTTATTATTGAAATAAGTCAAATTTGATAATCACAGCACTCTAGATAATAAAATAAAATTTATTTTTTTTCTTTGACGTTTATCAGATCTAACCAAACAAGGTTTTTTGTACTTAGGTGAAACCGGAAGTTACAAAAAGTTGTTCTTTACGTKACAAAKGCCAATTTTCCGACATGAAATATATGCCAAAATTCGTTTTCCTAAAAAATTAATGGCAATTTGACGGGTGAGACAGGTTTCATTTACACCCGGTATTGTTCAGTTGTACTCACCCAGTTGACAGTTTTATTTGAATTCCTAGAAAAGGGTGTCCCGACAAAAGTTATAGCAGCCAAAGGGTACCTACTCGATATACATCGAATCTATCAAGGATTTTCGAATACTAAACTAAACTTGATTTTTTAAACAGAACCATTGACTTTCTGATGAATACTTCAAAATGTATGCAAAAATTATTAACATTTATATGGTCTAAAATTAATAGTTTCGGAGATATGCATAGATGGTCTCCTTCGCTTCTATAAGTTCTATAAGTATTCGAAACATTTTTCTCTAAGATTTTAAATTAAGACGACAATTGGGTGAGCACGATAACTGGACTTTATATCTCCGAAATCATTACTTTGGACCATAAAAATTTCTTGCTTAGAATTTGATGTTGATATATCTGACACAAAAAATGGTAGTTCTATTTAAAAAAATGCAAGTTTGGTTTGGTACTCGAAAACTCAACACCCTGTTATATATTGATTTATCAAGTATTCATTGGATGCTATAACGTTTATTCGAAACATTTTTCTCTAAGATTTCGAATAGTCGTCAATTGGGTGAACACAATATTTGGACCACGCTGACCCTCTACATTGTTATGACAGCACAATAGAAATTGTAGATTTGATGTAATTGGGATATTGAGGAAAATATAAAGAAAAACTGAAATCAATTAAAACGTATGTCTATGCTATGCTGTCTGCACCGCAACCAACTGCAGATAGATCTATTTCGCTATCATTATAGCTCATCAGTGCAGTAGTTCCCACAATGGCAGCTGGGTAGCTTGGTCATCGTGTCAGTGTAATGCTGACAGATCTAAATTTCTACTTAGATGAAATCAATTACTTCTTTTTTTCACTATAAAGAATGACAGAGTAGGAAATAAACTATTTCAAACACAAGAACAATGGATCGCCACTGTTTCAAGGTATAGCCGCTATCTAGGGTGATCCCTTGTTATTAAAACAGTTAATCCCATGTTTTACCTTCCTAAATACTTATGAGGCGCCGGAATTACCCATTTTACAGAGCATGAGACAATACTTTAAAGCTTATTTATCGTAAAAATTACCTGCCTTAAACGTTTTATTATCTGTTTTAGCACCAACCGTGTTTGCTGTTGCATTTGCCGTAGTGAAGAAATTTTTAAATGAACTTACCCTAGGAAAAATAGTGATATATAAAAGTGATACAAAGAAATGGAAAAAGGCTCTTTTGGAAAATATAGAACCCGATAATTTACCCATGTATTACGGTGGAACACTGGTAGACCCAGATGGGAACCCAAGATACACTACAAAGGTAGAGTTTTGAAGCAACAAATATTTCCAATGGTCAATATCAGTGAACGGTTTTTTCGTTTGCAGATTAAACAAGGTGGGAAAGTACCCAAATCATATTACACAAAAAACCTAATTGAATATAAAAAGAAAGAATACACCACGACCACCATTAAGAAAGGGGGGAAACTGACGCTTGATTTTATTGTAGCTGAAGAAGGATGTGTACTAAGGTAAAACTTGTAATAGTGATTAAATGCAATAAATGGAGGGCAATTGATGAAAATATACATGTGTAGCTTTGCAACTGGATACATTGGCAACTCATATACTTTACATGGTTGCAGGGCCCGCTTTAGGGGTAGGCAAGTTGGGTGGCACTTTCGATGGTAGTAAACATATTACGAGTACTAATACATTATGCAGTGCTGCTTGCGAAAACCAAGACCAAAAAATATTTGTTTTACGCTGGGACAGTGGAAGTCGCTATTTTTTCATTATATAACTTTCTATGAGTGCAATTGCAGCATTATCGAATCACAAAACGATAGTACTATCATACTTCTACGTCTATAAAAAAACTAGTTAAAGCTATATTGCACATGTACACACGTTAGAATGTTTAATCTTTAATAAAAGGCGAATAACCTCAACAAAATCGGGCGACCGAACGTACAGCGTGCGGCAGAATTAAATTTGGAACACCAATATAAATCCAAGTCCCCCTGGTTAACACGTGGTTAACCAGCCGTTGTCACAGACAGCACCAAMAAATAACGCTTAAAAAGAAACGCGTCCATGACAACTGCCTGTTTACCGCGCTTTCTGCAACAGGGCCTGAGGCGGCAGTCGACAACATTCCCTTCAAGCGTCGCAATTTCAGATGCCATTGCCATTCTAGATTCTCATGGCCCACATCGCTTTTAGGGTTGGACTAAAGACCAATAACGCCTGAGCCTTCCTAACATTCTCAGCTGTKCATTTCTCGCTTTGCTCGATAGTGACTGCACTTACACCGACCTTACCCTCGCGCTCGTCCACTCTGGTTGACAATTACATGATGCCTTCTTTGATGATGCAGTTTTTTTAAACACACTAATGCAGTATCTTCATCCGTTTGGCGACTTGTCCCTCTGGCTTTCGCAATCGTAGAAGCCAGGACAATGCAGCATGGGCAATCGTTGTGAGGAGTTCTCGTCCATAAAGATACTTATGGAAATGGTCTACTGATCTCACTATACCCAGCACTCGTTTTTTCCTGACGCAGTAGTTTCTCTCAGGTTTAGTTAAAACCTTGCTGTAATACTATATTATTTTATCCCCTCCTACTTGCATTTACGACAGCACAGCTTAAATGCCAACTTTACTTACGACCGTATCCAAAATATATTTTCTGTTCCGTTGGGGATATACGTACCAAGATCAGGTTACTGACGCTGACTTCAGTTTTCTAAAAGCTTCCTCGTGGACATGTTTCCATGCAAAAGTCGTCATAGGTTCTGTGAATTGATGTAATAGAGCTGCAATTTTATGCGAATCCTTCCACGAATCTTTTGTAGTAGGTGCAGATTTCTAGGATAGTCCTTACTTCGTGTTTACTTTGGGGATGTGGCCAATCTTAAATTGCCTTAATCTAGTCCTCGCTGGTTTGGATAAAAAAAAATCTGAAAAAGTGCACACTTTGGATTTGCTACTCGAAATCTATTAAACACCTTCTGAAGGTTCCTCAGGTGCTTTTCGAAATTGCTACCCATAAGCATGACGTCAAATCAACTAGGCAGGTTTTCCACATAAGTCTACATTCAAACTTAGCCGGAACGTTGCATAGGCTTAATGGCATTACAGTCTACTGGTATGAACCGTAAATGATGGTAACTCAGTCGTCTTGTCCTGTGGAGTGTGGATGATTTCCATCTTCCATTTTAAATCCAACGTCGAAAATCAACTGTATCAGAAAACAGTGGTCAAAGTGTCATCAGTTCTATATAACGGATAATTATCTTTCTTTGTGACATTCAGCTTGCGGTAGTCAATGCGATATCGACGTAATCCATCCTTTAGTGACCAGCCGCACTACCGGTGAAGGCCACGGTCTGTTAGATTCCTTAATTATACCTTGTTTTTACATGTCATTCATCATTTTCTCCACCTATTTTGTCTTGATAAAGCTAGTCTTATGGTTGCCAGTAGAATAGATTGTCCTTCTCCGGTGTTGATTCTGTGTTGGACTAAGTCTGTTCAGAGAACACTACTTGGTGGCTACGCAATAACTTTCAAGCTTTGCCTGCTTCTGGTCCTTACTAAGGTGTCTTAAGCTGGACCTGTGATCCTGATGATTCTTCCCGGTCTTCATCGCAGGAAAGTATGACGCCAAGAGATCTATCATTATCCTTGTTTTTACAAGAGCAATATTTGCAACTTTCACCGGCTCTTTGTCAACGAGAGTTTTTGCTCAAATGAAGCTCCCAAGATCATTCTCCACGAAGGCGTTTACTAACTGTTCTCTGCTTTCATTAATCCTGGTGGGTTCATATGAAAAGTCTTACGCGTGTCGCTTGTGTTGATGACACGGCCCTTTCATTGCCAAATTTCAGGATTCGCTGTTCTAGATCCTTAGAAAGTCAATATGTACCCCGTCACGGCTTACGCCGAAGTAAGATCATGGAGACTATGTTGGGGCTTTGTCAGGTTGCATACTAGGTGTCTCCCATGTAACACAGGACTGGTTTTAATTGTTCTGCTGCTACTGATTTCCAGTGGACGCAGGAAGCGACATTCTGCAGGATTTCCACAACGGTAGCAGGCTTGACTTCCGAACTTATGTTTTATAGCGCCCACTATTTTCTTTATAAGCTCTTTGAAGTGATCAATCTCTTCAACCTATGCTCCACGTGTCTTGATTTGCAAGGGCCTTTTTAGAGCTTCTCTATGTCCGTAGAATAGGTGGTCAGCAGCAGTGCGTTCTTTACATTGTCGTCCCTCAAACAATCAACGAAATTTCGTGTTGCCAGGAGATCAGGATATGCCATGTGCATCAGTCTCCTTACCTCATTAAATGCGCGCGAAACAACTGCTGTAGGTGCCGTTCTCCCAAGTGTAATTCCAAAGCCGCAGAAAAATTGTGGTAATCTTCTTTGTCTACAGCAGGTAACATGAGAAGCACATCTAGTGCTGGTCTGCGCCGAGCAATCAGCTAAGCCATGTTTTTTTTAGATCATTCCAGTTATTTGCCGCCTAAAACTGCATCTTGCAGCTCTCAAACAACGTCTGAGCATAATCGGCGGTGGTTCAACCTTGCTTCTTGCACTTCCTGTGTTCTATTTTCCACGTCGATTTAAAGTCGAAATTTCGTTTCCAAATTTCTCTTCCACGCGATCAACTCTTTCTCCGATATAATCGACATTTTCTTCGACTGTTTCTTTAAGTTTATCCACTGTTGTGTTGACTCCTTCGATTTCTAGCTTAAACTCACCTGGTATAGTGTCGACTCCTTCTTCGATATGATCGACTCTTTTCGATCATACCCTGATTTACTTTAATTCCGTTTATTTTGGCCCTATTTCACTCCCAGTTGTTTTAGGTTCAGTATTCATTTCTTCTTCGTCCGTGTTCATTTTTTCCTTAGTTGTTGTTAGTTAGTGCAGTTTTAATTTGTAATCCGTCTTTTTTCTTTTCCCCTTGACCTGTTAGCATTTCCAGTATTTGCATTAACTTTTGTAATCTGCCTGCTTGTCCGTAGATTGGCTGTTTGTCCATGGCATATATAGAAAAGTCCTAACTCACCCCTAGTAGAATCATTGTCTTAACAAACACCACGACGCTCAAGAAATCTACAATCCTACTTCGGACTTGTTACCTTAAGGGTTCGAAAAATGCATATTTCTGTCTTCCTTTATTTAAACACGTGCCAAAATACACTAAATATATACACATCTAGTACAATACACTGGTATTTCAACACTACTAATTCGATCAACCACCATCAGACTTCTCGTCCGCGCATTCGCGGTGACTTTAATACCAACTAACAAAAATGTTTATATAGTTTAGAGCCATGTCTATCATGGAACTTTTTCCGAACATTCAAGCAATACAAACTTTCGTATTTCATGTCAACCGACAATCTGGTTGCCTAAAAGTAAACGTATTGTTACCCAGCTGGTATGGATAGAACCTTAGTTGTAACCATCTAAAGATAAAAAAGTCACAGCTATATAGATATTTTCTCTAAATTGCCTCCATATCTACAAGATGTACTGAACCAAAAACATCTCAAATAATCAGTTAACTTACTATTTATCTTGCCTCAGGTGGGATTTTAAGACCGAATCACACGATATCCGGTTTGGAATCACCAGAATAGACAGTAACGGTGATATTCACCCGGCCATTCGGTACAAAAGGATTGCATCTCACCAAATTGACGAAAACGGAGTTCTTGCCTGCCAAGCACCGGCTACATGTGAGAAGGCTTTTATTAAATTTTCTTGTCATAACAAATTTGTGTTTCATTGCAGATACAGTAACATTTGACAATTCGTATAGCTTATTCAGAAGCAAGAAACTACACTATATAGTTTACGTTACAAATCCTACTTACAATTTGGACACAATAACACCAGATGCTGATGAACCTTGTGCTGATGAAAACCACGAACCTACCTCAAGTAAAGTAGATGGACCGAAAGAATTACCGCCTGCAGTAACAGCATGAAACTCGTTGGGTGTAGTGTATAAGGGGATCACATGGTAACTTMTTGTAAATTTTAGATGTTTAAGGAGTATGMGACAATGATTTTTGTAAAGATTATTATGGTTATGTATGCGGGAATTCGAAAGCTGAAGACCTCATTGCCATCACGACGGAGTAGCTTTTCCGATGTGATCGCTAGGAACCTGCACTGGGCCGGTGTCTATTCACAGTTTATAGATCGCAGAGTTCCGTTTAGATGGCACTGAGGGCTTCAGCCTTCGTATTCCCGCATTCATCAGTCCGCCCGCCGCAGCTTATAGGCGACGGTCTGCCCTGGACGGTTTACTCTCTACCCCCGCCTGATGAGCCCCAACAGGGCAAAACTAGTCGTAGGGTGAGAGTTTACCGACCAGGGCAGATGATTTTATTTTCATGGTTATGTATATTTTTTATAATAAAAGTAGGTTGAACGCCAATAATTGACTCATATTAAAATAGTTCAAAATTAATGGTGTTTCATTATCTGTACTCTGTACCTACCATTTACTTTTTAAATTTCTATTCCTTATAAACCGCAAGTCCCTAGCTTTTTTTGTTCGCCAACCACGGCGCCCCTACCCCACCATAATCAATATTCATTCGATAGTGATTGGTAGATAGGTACTAACTAATAAAAGCTGGTATTTTAAAAAATCCGTCGGAATCAGTTTCAAATAGTCAAATATGTTAAACTTGCTAAAGCCACTAAATAAATAATATTAGTACGTACCTAATACCTACCTACAAAATGAATTATTTTTATTTAATTTCGTAACCAATCAATCTGAATTAAAAATAAAGCATCTCCAGATTTAATTTAACGCGGAAGTCTCTTCCTTAAAGTAGAATTCCGGCACGCCTATGATTTTTCGTTTTAATCATACATGGGTAATTGTAAATAAATTGAAATGTACTCCGTTTATACTGGCAATCCAGTATTTATCACTTATTTACTTATTACCGGCTATCGCATTTTTAATGATAAATTGTTAATATGGTGTTATTAATAACAAGTAGATTAAAGTCAATTCAACTATGAGGCAGTAGTTCCAAAACCACGTCGTGATAGGTAGTAGTTGTATGATAACGGGGTCGTTGCATCATTATGGTCGTGTTTCATAAAGTGGAAGGCTACGAAAATTTTTGCAAGTTCATCGAAAATTTCAAAGACGATGGACAACTCGTACACATCTACTTTAGTGGTTCCAAGTTGCCTTCGGGACAGAGTTGGTGTGATGATTGTCAAAGATGTAAGTGAGGTTAGAGCAGTTTGTAAACGGCGTTGTCAGATGTTAAAATCTATTGTTGATGCTAATGATAAACAGGGCACGGGGTGGTAATCCTATTTATCCTGTTTATTATACCTTAATTATATTTTTCTGTATACTAAAATTGCAAACTTTAAAATTACGAGCTTGGTGCATGTATATCTGCTATATTCTATGGCTATATTCAGATGTTTAAGTGTGGAATATCCTTTTCAGCCTATCCTGTTGTGGAAAAATCCTTAGAAAAGGCAGACCCCAAGTCACATTTTATCTACGTCGAAGTAGGGGATAGACCAACGTAAGTAGTGTATTTATCTATTTTTAAAACTTCTCATTTATATGACTTCATTACTTTATAGGTGGAAAGATATGAAATGTCCTTTTAGAACGGATTCACGTTTGAAATTGATGGTTATTCCTACACTGATAAGATGGAAAAGTCCACAACGATTGGAAGGCGAACACTGTGAAAAGCCCGAACTTGTAGAAATGCTATTTACTGATGAATAATGATTTTTGATATGTATACAATTAACTAGACAAGTCATATTTTATATTTTCTTATTTTGATCTACAGAATTATAAATAATAAGTGTAATTTTTGAAGTGAAACTGTGTACAATTAAATAATTGTCCTAAAGCATAAATTAAATAAATACATGTCGTGAATATTATTTTGTATATATATTGACCCATAATTTATAATCTACATAATTAGGATTATTTAATGAACAAGAATGTAAGTATATATTTCAAACAAACTATATATAGGTATTATTGCATTTTGGTGTTATTTGTATACTTCGAACTTGGTTAGAGCGTGCTCTATTACTTGACATGTCAATGAACGTTCTAATTTAGATAATTCAGATCTTTAACACCAGTGCAAGATTTTTGGTCTTTAAAGGGCAAACAAACGAAGCAAAGTATTGCTATTTGATACCATATGCACAGTCTACACATTGCTAAACCATTGTTTATAACTTTTACTTTTAATATTTTGATGATGCTGACAATGCCTAATGTTTTTATTTTCAGTTTATCTTCATTTGGTATAGTTTGTGAGATGAATGTTGAGCCTCACGTCACGACAACTAATTTTACTGATGTGCCGTTCGTGCTTTCGTTGCTTATATGGAGTGGCATTTAAGAGGTACGTCTCCTGCTGATTAGACATACGTGCCCATTTCTCTCTCTTTCTAATATTAGCAGTCATGATGTCATCACTGACATTTCATCAGTGGCATTGTATTATTCGTATTTTAGTAATTGTCTCGTGGTTTGTTTTGTGGTCTTGCAAACATTTTATTTAATCTTTCATGAGTACAGTTTATAATAAAAGAAAAGAAAAACCCATCAAGCGAGAGTTCATAGATGAAACTTGGGTATTTCAAAAGGGTGAAGCACATAACTGCCACACGGGCCGAGGCACGGATTCGTGAGTGGTTGGAGATATGTGGCATCCTCGTGGCCAACACTACTTAAGGCCGAGCTGCTGGCATTGGCTAAAGAACATGCTTCGGCTAAGTAATGTGTAGTAGATGAGTACCTAACAGAGAGCATGTTCACAAGGTGATTCGCCTGCCGTTGTACCACTGCCATTTCAGTGCTATTGATCCGATCTGGGCACAGGTATGGAACGCCGTTTTAGCATTTATTAACAAATCTTTTCATGTAACATTTTAATAAACAAACAATTTTAAACATTCATTTTATACTGTTCTTGAATTTATATGAAAAGATTTTTATGTTTGCTGTACAAATTAAATCGAATAAAAATGTTTTATGAATTATTTTGTTAGTTTGATAAAAACGTTGTGCTTACATTGCCGAACAAACATATTAAGTCTTCGAATTTAGATTGTGGAAAACAGACATTTTTATTTAAGTAACATCTGAATTCAACAAACATATAAATGAAAGATTTTTAAAATGAAAGCGTCGCGTGTCGCTCGAATTATTATGTTTGTTGAATTAAAATGTTTATTGATAATTTTTATTTGTCGCTGCAAACAGTGGGCATAATATGGGCTGAGAAAATAGAAATATGACAACAATGCAACGTAATCTAAGCTCAAAGCACCTCCAAACGTCAAAAATCACCCCCAAAATTGTGCCCAATTCGCGCTTTTTTATAGTAATAGTACAGTTGCCAATTTTACATACATCTGTTTTTATTTCACACAATATCCGCTAACCACTGCGACGAATTAAAATTATCAACAAACATATTAATTCAACAAACAGTTTAATTCAAGAAACATTTTAATTCAACAAACATAATTATTAGTACGCAGCAGCGAGCTTCATAGTTCAAATTACTCGCATTTATTTGTTTGTTGAAATAAAATGTTACTTGCATTAAAATGTCTATTTTCCACTATTTAAATTCGAAGTATTCTTACGTTTGTTTGAAAATTTTAGTGTACAATTTGTATTTACCCAAGAAACTTATTCAACAAACTTTTTTATTATGATTAAATAGAACAAGTAACATTAAAATTGCTTCACAATAATTAAAGATGAATTTAAATTAAGATGATTAAATAGTTTGCCTTTTAAAATAGTACACAACAAGAATCTGCAAGTCTGGTGTAAAACTGATGTTTACAATCTTCCAAATAAATTCGACTACTATTTAATTTTTGGGTTGCTTATGTTGTTGCAATTTTTGTTTGTTGTGGAAATGAAACTTAAGTTGACTGAATATGTTAGTTGGTTATAAACGTTGCACTTATATTCCCAAAACAAACATTTAAAACCTCGAACTTAAATTTTAAACAACGAACATTTAAATTCAAGTAACATTTTCATTCATCAAACAAATAAATGGTTGCAATTTAGTCTAAGTAGTCCATCTAACTCACTACAATGGATGAATCGTTATGTTTGTTAAATTAAAATGTTTGTTGAATTAAAATGTTTGTTGATAATTTTAATTTGTCGCTATAGTCGGCGGACATAGCGTGATTTAAAAACACATACATCTAAACTTGGCAACTATGTGCTTTCTATGGAAAGACGGGAATTGAACCAGAGAAATATGATGGGGAGAACACGCATAGGCCAACTGCGCATCCCAATTCAACTGGGCCACTGTAATGGTCGCCATATTGTCCACAGAAATGTCAAAAATCAGACAATGTTATCAAATGGCAGTACTTTTAGAATTTAAAGAACTTTATGTATACCTACAAAAAGAAAAAAATTATGTAAACTTATTTTGCAGTGTAAATGGTACTAGATATTATTTAAAAATATATAATTATAACAAATAATTACTGCAAAAAATTATTAAGGATTATAAGATTTACTTTTGCAGGGAGACACCTTGCGACTTCGAACGTTTATTCGATGTACACTCTTTAACTGTACAACTCATAACTAAAATTAATGAAACTACCAAATATAACTAAAGTCGTGCAAGCAGAGAACAAAATCACAATCACAATAGCTAACGCCACGGGTCACGCAGTGTAAACAAAACAATGCTACGGGCATAGAATAACATGTGGCAACGCCGGTCTGGGAGCTTTGTTTATGTGATGTGTGTAACTGATGACAGTTGATTGACGACAGGCATTCTCCGTATTAAATTATCCATTTAATTGATATTTATAGAACATTCCAAGAACAAGTCAAACTGATTTTAGTATTTCAACACTGCTGCATCAAATTGGTTCGTATTTACCCTATTTTTAAGTGAAACTGTTGCACAAGATGTCATTAATTAAAGTAAGCGCCAAAAGTTTGACGTTTTCGTGGACAATATGGCATCCCCCTTGTTTACTAGCATTCGCGCAGATCCATGAGCGTTCTCCCCACTCTAGTTCTCTGAATTAAACACACTTTCCCAACGATTTTTGACGTTTGGGTATGCTTTGAGGTTAGATTCCCTTGCATGGTTGTCATATTTACACTTTATTAGTTCATACTGTGTCCGCTGTTCGCAGCGACGAATTAAAATTATCAACACACATTTTAATACAACAAACATAACAATTCGCAGTGCACGCGAGGTTTTCACTTTACAAACCTTTTATTTATATGTTTGTTGAATTAAAATGTTACTTGAATAAAAATCTTTATTTCCACAGTTTAAATTCGAGGATTTAATTTGTTTGTTCCGAAATGTAAGCACAACGTTTTCATCAAACTAACAAAATAATTCATCAAACATTTTTATTCGGTTTAGTTTGAACAACAAACATAAAAATTGTTTCATATAAATTCAAGAACCATTTAAAATGAATGTTTAAAATTGTTTGTTATTTAAAATGTTACATGAAAAGATTTGTTATTAAATTGTAAAACGGCGTTCCATACACAGGTAAGACAACGCGTAAATTATTGTTTGTATCCTAGGCTTATGAAATGTTGTTCATAGGCAAAGCAGTATTATGATAAGCACATTGGCGAAGAGGGCAATGCCGAAGCTCATGTGTTGGCCATGTGGGCACCTGCACTGGCGGAGTGCACCCCCAAATTCTGGTGTTTATTTGTATATTTGTCTGGCACCTGATTAACTCTGTAGCAACGGGTGCGAATAATTAATTGATCCAGAGCTTGCCCCTTACACATGCGCCACCAGCAACACACATTATGTATAAATTGTAGCCCGCTAAACAGCACGCCACTGAAAAAATGTGACAGCGGCTTTCAATCGATTTGAACCCATACACTTTGGATTTATGACGTGAGGCTCAACTTTCATCTCACAAACTATAATAGTGTTGTTTAATTTATCGTTATATGTTATAATATATTTTTTTATTCAGTGTGTAGTGTAGTATGGGTATTTGTATTACACTTTAGCAATAGATGACAGAATTTGGGAATTTCCCGTAATGCTGCCTACCTGTCTTTTATAGCGGTCGTCCGGCTTAACCGGCAAGTTTACTTTGATGGTATTTGGACGATAACAGTAGTAAAGGGCTTGGAAAGTCCCAACCCTCATTTTAAATAATACCTGAAAGGTTATAAATATGTGTAATGTTAAAATATTTAGACAGTTGCTGTATTGAATTCGAATAACACGGCTCTTGTACGATTCCGCTGCCCTTTGCCGGCGTACAATGTTAAGTATTTGTAAAGTTTGTGTGTAGAAGTTTAATAAATAATTAAAAATACTACGTGTCTTCGTAAAGAAATTTCGCCTACATCCAACAACAAACAATTAAAGAAGCTGGCACTTCAGTGCATCACATCAACAAGAAAACATGGTCCTTCGAGCCGGATATGAAGTTTCTCGTTTGAAGACAACACAAACAACATAGTTACCCCTTGGGCAACTCACAAAGAAGCATCAAAAACTCGTAAGTGTGCATTCCTATTTTTCCTTTATTCTTGCTATTATTGTCTCAGTTTTGTGTCAGAATGGCAGAATTTCAAAACCTTATAGCCCAAAGAAAGCAATTAAAGTCGCGGCTTACCCGTCTAAATACATTTTACAATAAACATTTTGTTGATAATGTTACAATCTCAAAAGACAAGATTGCAGAACTACGTGTTCGCTATGAACATGATAAAGAATTACTTTCTGATTTCGAAAAATTATACTTAGAAATCATAAAAGTATCAAATGATCCAGTTCATGATACTGAACTAGAAGATTTTGAAGAATCTTATTATAAGATTATTGCAAAAATTGACGAAATCTTACAACAAAGGATTTCAACAAACCTAAATTCCAATGCGGAATTACGTTTACCGCAAATTACTTTGCCCACATTTAGTGGAGAATATGAGTGTTGGGTGGAATTTCATGATGCTTTCGATAATATCATACATAAAAATGATAATCTGACCGATGTTCAGAAATTCTACTACTTAATTGGTTCCTTGAAAGGAGAAGCTGCGCAGGCAGTCAAAACATTAAAAGTTTCGTCTGATAATTACCTTATTGCTTGGAATTTATTAAAGAAACGTTTCGAAAATAAGAAACTTATAATTCAAAATAATTTGAAGTTGCTATTTAATTTGGAACAAATCAAAAAAGATACGCATACAGCAATTCAACGATTTCTAGATGAAATTATAAAAATCAAAGAATCTTTAAAAAATTATGAGCAGCCTACTGTAGATACCTTGTTAATATATATTGTGTCTTCTAAACTCAGTGCCACAACAAGGTATCAATGGGAACAACTCAAACCGGAAGCTGAATTTCCAACTTTTGATGAATTATTAAAATTCTTAGAAACCAGAAGCAATCTTTTAGGTTCTATTGAAGCAAATCAGAGTTTTTCTAATAACAGTATTGTTAACCATAATGATGTCCCCAGCTATAGAGGTCAAAATAATGGCAAAACTAAGTCATGTTTAAGTGCCGTAAAAAGCGCCTGTGTTTCATGCCAAAAGGATCATGCAATCTATACATGTGATCAATTTCTTAAACTTGATATTAACGGGCGAATATCTGAAGCTCGTAGATTGCGTTTGTGTCTTGTATGTCTCAAGCGAAATCATAACACTCGCGACTGTTCCGCGCAACCGTGTGCTAAATGTAGCAAAAAGCATAATACGTTATTGCACATAGAAACAAAAAATGTATCACCCCCTGTTTTAAATAAAACCGAACCTGAGGCTAATGACAAAGCTGAGTTTGCACAAGCTGCAGCTAATATTCCCCAAACATTACTTTCTAATCATTTAAATGTAGAAAATGTTAATCAAGTGCTTTTGTCAACGGCTTCTGTGAAAGTACCAGATATCAATGGTAAATTGCATAATTGTCGAGTTCTCTTAGATTCAGGCTCGCAATCTAATTTTATCAGTAATGAATTCTGCGATCGTTTGGGTCTGCAGAAATTTAAATATAACATGACTATTACCGGTATAAACCAAAAGGCATCGGTAATTAGTTCACGAACCAAGGTGTCCTTGTTTTCAAAAGTGAACAATTTTTCCACTAGTATATCTTGCTTTATTTTAGATCAGATATCCGATTACGTGCCGTTGCAACCATTTAATTTAAAAGGATTAAATATTCCTTCAAATATTAAATTAGCGGATCTTAACTGCAACATTCCTGGACAAATTGATATGTTGATAGGTTCATCCCTATTTTGGGACCTTATGTGTGTAGGTCAAATTAAATTGGGTAATAACCAACCCATTTTACAAAAAACTAAGCTAGGATGGATTCTAGGTGGTCCTATTAGTGAAAGTTTTAATAATTCCTTGACTTGTTTAAGTAATCAAACTTTATGTTTAAAAACGCAAATTCATGAAGAGCTAATTGATAATAAAATTTCAAAATTCTGGGAACTTGAAGAGTGTCTTAGTGAATCCGCGAATTATTCGATTGAAGAGAAATTTTGTGAAGAACACTTCAATAAAACATTCGCTCGAGATAATTCTGGTCGCTTTATAG
Source organism: Rhyzopertha dominica (assembly GCA_025024175.1). Classification (NCBI taxonomy): domain Eukaryota; kingdom Metazoa; phylum Arthropoda; class Insecta; order Coleoptera; family Bostrichidae; genus Rhyzopertha; species Rhyzopertha dominica. The sequence continues at coordinate 27,810,951 of QCXZ01000138.1, read as the reverse complement.
TAAGCATACCATTCAAGGATAACGTTTGCGATTTGGGCACATCTAGAGATTTGGCCCTAAAAAGATTTTACTCTATTGAACGAAAATTGAATAAAAATTCAGCGATAAAAACCCAATATACCGAATTTGTCGAAGAATATACAAATCTTGGTCATATGACTAAAATCTCAGCAATCAACGAGAATGAACCCCACTTTTATTTACCACATCACCCCGTGTTTAAAGCAGATAGCTTGACTACTAAGCTCAGGGTAGTGTTTGATGGTTCGGCTAAATCCTCGTCAGGATTATCATTGAATGATGTTCAATACATCGGGCCAACCATTCAAAACGATTTATTTTGCATTTTATTGCGTTTTAGAAAACATCAATTTATAATCTCTGCAGATATTGCAAAAATGTATCGTCAGGTTCTGATCAAACAGGATCAAAGACGTTTTCATTTAATTCTTTGGCGTTCCGACGATTCTAAACCCGTGGACACATACTGTTTGAACACGGTAACTTACGGAACCGCATCTGCCTCATTTTTGAGTATCAGATGTTTAAAACAACTAGCAATCGAATTTCGTGATAAATACCCCGAAAGTGCGAGAATCGTAGAAAATGATCTTTACGTTGATGATCTTTTAACGGGAGCAGACTCCATTGATGAGGTCATTCAATTACAACGCGAAATAACTGAAATACTAAATTCTGGTCAATTTGAATTACGGAAGTGGTCTAGTAATGATGAAACCATTTTGGAAAAATTGCAACCTTCCGAGAAGGCCGATAAAAATTACATTAAATCTTTTGAAGGCTCAGAATCAAAAACCTTGGGCGTTTTATATAACAACGCAACCGATGTTTTGCAGTATAGTACAGCAGACATAAAAAACGACCGCGCTGTAACAAAGCGCACAATTCTTTCTATAATTTGTCAAATTTTTGACCCTTTAGGTTTATTAGGGCCTATAACCGTAATGGCAAAGTTGATTATACAAAAGCTTTGGCAGTTAAAATTGTCGTGGGACGAATCTATCCCTCTAGATCTCCATACAGAATGGATCAAATTTCAAGACGAGATTCATCTACTGCAGGCAATCAAAATTCCACGTTTGGTTATATGCAAAGGGGCTTTCACAATAGAACTTCATGGTTTTTCGGACGCTTCTGAAAAAGCCTACGGCGCATGTATCTACATTAAAAGTGTCAATGAGTTTGGTTGTCATGTGAGCTTGCTATGCGCAAAATCTCGTGTAGCGCCATTAAAAAATGTTACTTTGCCCCGCCTAGAACTGTGCGGTGCTGTGCTGCTTGCCCATTTGGCCGAAAAGGTTAAAAAATCACTCAATATTAATTTTAATAATTGCTATTTTTGGTGCGATTCCACTATAGTTTTAGGCTGGGTGAAAGCAGCACCAAATAAATGGAAAACATTCGTCGCCAATCGCGTCGCAGACATCCAAAGTAAATCAAATATTAGCGACTGGAGACATGTTCAATCGCAAGATAATCCCTCCGATCTAATATCGCGTGGATTAGAGCCACGCATGCTAATTAATAGTAATTTGTGGTGGAATGGTCCGAAGTGGCTCGCAAAACCAAAATCTGAGTGGCCAGCTCAGCCCAAACTGTCACTAGAAACAAGCGTATTGGAAATTCGTAAGCAAAACATAGCCATGACAGCTTGCGAAAATTTCAACATTTTCGAAAGATATTCATCCGTTTCAAAATTGCAGTGTGTTGTATCTTATTGTTTGCGCTTTGCCAACAATTGCAAAAGAACTAATACAAAAATTCTTGGAAAAATTACTGCCAATGAAATGCAGCGCTCTTTGCTGATTCTTCTACGTATTTGCCAAACTTCTCAATATTCCAAAGAAATCAGAGATTTAAAGGCTGGCAACGCGATTGATCGAAAAAGCAAATTATTGCCTTTAAATCCTATTTTGGATAACGATGGTATGCTAATCGTGGGAGGCAGAATTTATCAAGGTAATTTTAATAATTCTAAAAAGCATCCCATTATACTACCTCCATCTCATACTCTAAGTAAATTAATCGTTCAAAATGAACACATTCGTTTGCTTCATTGTGGAGCAACTATGCTTTTGACTTCATTGCGAGAAAGGTACTGGCCAATATCAGGAAAAAATTTGGTGAAGCATGTGATACGCTGTTGTGTTACATGTTTTCGTAACAAGCCTACCACTTTGCAACCTGTTATGGGTCCATTACCTAAAGTACGACTTCAGCAAGCCCCTCCATTTTATAATTGTGGTGTAGATTACGCTGGTCCAATTTTGATTAAAACAAAGAAGGGAAGAGGTGCAAGACTAATCAAATCTTACATATGTGTTTTTATTTGCCTGGTAACAAAGGCAATACATTTGGAATTAGTCAGTGCTCTAAGCACGGAAGAGTTTCTTTCGGCATTTCGTAGATTTATATCGCGCCGTGGCCAACCTTTAAATATTTACTCTGATAATGGAACCAATTTTGTAGGTGCAAAATCTGAATTATCAGAATTAAAAGATTTTATTACCAATGATTCCACACATTGTCATATCACTAAAAAATTGTTGGATTATGGAACATCCTGGCATTTCATCCCAGCACGTTCTCCGCATTTTGGTGGCATTTGGGAAGCCGGTGTGAAATCAGTTAAATTTCATTTAAAGAGAATTTTAGGTAATGCTTATTTTGTATATGAAGAACTTTACACATTCTTGACACAGATTGAGGCAGTATTAAATTCCCGACCATTGTGTCCCCTTTCTAATGATCCCGATGACATGGATCCCCTTACTCCTGCACATTTTTTGATTGGGAGAAAGCTTACATCACCAGCAGATCCAAACTTGCTGGATGTTTCTGATAACCGCCTAACGAAGTATCAGCACATTCAAAAGCTGAAACAGCATTTCTGGTCTCGTTGGAGCCGAGAATACGTTTCCCAACTCCAAGTACGATCCAAGTGGACTCAAGGCCAACCAATATCCCTGATTCCGGGAGCCCTGGTGATTCTACGAGAGGACAACGTTCCACCCTTCAAGTGGCAGATGGCCCGTATTGCAGACGTTCATCCCGGCCAGGACGGCGTGGTGAGAGTGGTTTCTGTGAAACTACCTAATGGTGTTGTGACAAAACGTGCGGTCGTCAAAATCTGCGTGCTCCCCATAAGTGATAAGGACGCTTAATTGCAATGACATTATTTGATTAGATAACTCACATTTTATTTTTCGAAAGCCAATCCTTTCAAGGCGGGCGGCATGTTTAATTTATCGTTATATGTTATAATATATTTTTTTATTCAGTGTGTAGTGTAGTATGGGTATTTGTATTACACTTTAGCAATAGATGACAGAATTTGGGAATTTCCCGTAATGCTGCCTACCTGTCTTTTATAGCGGTCGTCCGGCTTAACCGGCAAGTTTACTTTGATGGTATTTGGACGATAACAGTAGTAAAGGGCTTGGAAAGTCCCAACCCTCATTTTAAATAATACCTGAAAGGTTATAAATATGTGTAATGTTAAAATATTTAGACAGTTGCTGTATTGAATTCGAATAACACGGCTCTTGTACGATTCCGCTGCCCTTTGCCGGCGTACAATGTTAAGTATTTGTAAAGTTTGTGTGTAGAAGTTTAATAAATAATTAAAAATACTACGTGTCTTCGTAAAGAAATTTCGCCTACATCCAACAACAAACAATTAAAGAAGCTGGCACTTCAGTGCATCACATCAACAAGAAAACAAGTGTTTTTGTTTTTTTTGTCAGAGAATGATTTTATATTATAATAATACTTTTAACACAGAGTAGAACATGTGCCAGTATTAGTTTAGATACTCTGAATGAAGCGTGAAAAGTTCAAAACTTGTGTACACTCTGTCACCTGTTGAGCTGCATCACATCACACACAGCACGCATTTCTTTGTATGATGCTGTATTATTACATGTATGATCATAAGACAAGATACAAAAGGTAAAAATTGTTAACGTTAATGCCTTCTTTTGTTGAATATCCAATAATTATTAGTATTTAACGTAATCTGTCTGTATTTGGATTAAACCCTATTTTATTTCACCTTTGGGTTGCACTTTTTGAGTCCGTAACTATGACAGCCTTTAAACAACTAATGTAGATTATTTTTTCAATTGCCTTTTCAAAAGCCAACATGTCTTCTGTGCATATTAAACTGTGCGCTCTAGTGCTTTTTTTTCTTTTTGAATGATGCATCCGTAAATACTGGCTTCCTATTTTTTCAGTCTTTTGAATCAGGAACTATTTATTGTAGCACATTACAGAGTGCTCAGGAATAAACAAAAGAAATAAAAAATCCTTTAGAGCAGATCAGAACATGCTGAGTGGCAAACATATWCAATATCATCAGGCAAATCATTATAGGCACAAATATTTAAAGCTAACTTTTCAGTGGTATGTCTTGGCAAATCAGTCTCGTATTTAGTTCATGGATATTTTTACTAAATATAATCTTATAGAGATAAGATCGAGTTTTGCTAATTAATGTCTTATGAATGTAACACAACACTGAATACCGAAACGCATTCTCAATGTTCAGCCATTTTACTTGCTGAATGTATGCAGACACGTGCACTCGATGCAGACTAAAGCAACAGCGTATGCAAGCTTTTTGTATTATTTGTAGTCTATATACAAATCAACCTTAATTAAATGAGAACAATAAACTACAGGCAAAATTAGAGTCCCACATAATTTAACTTTGAGATCTACAGAAAAATGGGTTAAACTCAAAAATACCTCTCAAAGAAGCGTAACATTTTCGGCAATACATGACTAGAAAAGCTAATATCGCAGTCCATTATAATATCCAGGTCTCTAACTTCATCACATATTTTAAGAACGCAATCGCCCATTTTCAAAGTAAATTCACCACTAAAACAGATCTTCCCCCCATACCACTCCAGAACCACACAACATTGATGCAGTCTTGTTCACATTTAGACTCAGAGACTCTTCTCCACACTACTGCAAAACACTTAACAGATTCTCGTTGAACAGCTCCCCTTGTGCTTCCACGTTTGATGGACTTTGTGTGGTAAGCGTAATGGTGGACTGATGTATCGATTAATCGATTTTCGTAAATAGCTAATGTACCTAGCTAGAGAAAAGCACCTGCCCCAGTATAGAACCTTGCGGCGCACCATGACTATCTAAGAGCGCTCTGATAAATAACTGAAACCAATGTAGTACCTTTAGAGAAAAAATAATGGCAAAAGCTCATGAGAAGTCCAAAAACACGCGCTGTACACTGACTCGCTTCCTAGTTGCGCAACACACCATCGGTAATATGTTCACTATGACCACCCCGGAAACCAAACTGCACGTCTTAGATGATACTTTCTTTGAAAGGTAGTTATAAAATTGGTCCCTAACACAATTCTCCAAAATTTTAAACAGACTCGACACATGTCCTTCAACTGTAATGGCCTCGCGCACACCATCAGGGGCAGAATCATTTTGCTCTATGATGAACTGAGTATATCCAACAGCATCAGTATCATACTGAGAGAAGTTGCGTCGTAACCAGCAGCATTATTTTAGACTCAATCCTGGATGAAGTGGACACGACAAGCTCTTTCGCAATTGCATACATTTAGAAACGCAGAAGACTTCTTTATTATCACTACATCGTGACGCTAATATGGTATCTTACTCGCTACGATTTCCGATCTTAGAGCATCCTGCAAATTTTCTGTAAGAGGACTGGTTGTCCTTACTGTTCACACCAAGGCCGTTTATTCCGTGACAAAGTTTTTTTCTGATTGCCCTTAGCCAATCTCTGAATATATGCTGCATATGCAATTTTTTGCTTGATATAGAACCAATAACGATGTTTTATTGATTTACCTTGAACTTCATTGTTAATTTAAAAACAACAAAATACTTGTGTGATATATTGTTCAAAATGCCTGGAGGATAAGATATACCTATTACCTACACAACAATCTCGCAATGCCACACAAAATTTCGTACCTAAGTACGTCAAGGACATGTTTACTGTCCACTGTAGTATTACTTTTATATTTTATTCACCATGAAGACTTTTAACAAACTAGTTGCTCTTTGTTTGATATTGTTACCGTTTGATATACAAGGTCTGATTCCCTGTACCCCAGACATATGCGATGGAGTTACATGCGCTCCGCTTGTAAATTGCTGTGGTCCTGACAAAATCATTAGACCAGGTTCGTGCGGTTGTTGTCCAATGTGTGTGACTTTAGTAGGTAAGATGCAAAGATAACTGTAACCGAATATACAAATGAAAGAAAATATTATTATTCTTACAGGGGAGAACCATCGCTGTGGAAGAACTATTATAATAGATGGACCACCGCCTTCAGTTGAATGTCGTCCAGGGCTGATTTGCGTCCGAGGCATATGTAGAAGAGATAATTCTACAAACGTGAAATGATTAAATGCTGAAAACCGCGTTTGACTTTGTTGATTATGATATATATGCATATATAAAATGAACATACATGTGCAAAAATGAAGTTTTACTCTCATTGATACGAGAACTTATCATAAAATTAAAATTAATATCTGACTAATTTTACCGAAAACTACTACTAATAATAGGCTCTTATACCCAAAGGCGTCAAGGTTTAAGAAAAATTGTTATTTTATGATGACCTTTATTTATTATTCTTAAAAACTTTTACCAAAGAGAACTGTAATTTATTTATTTATTGAAATCACAGTTGTATAGGTTTGCACCCAACTACACAACAGGAGCGTAAACAGTAAAATAATATTTACAGAAAAACAAACGCAATCACATAAAAATAGCTCTCAATGTTAGTTCTGGCGGTTGGCAGATAAAATGTTTGGGATGGTCTGGCAGACACTCTAGGAACCACAAAATTTTTAAAAAAAAGCTCAAAATTTCAGGACAATCAAGTTTGGAAAGAAATAGCAGAGCATTAAGCTCTTTTCTCGCCTGAAGGCAAACTACCATGTCATTCGAGCAGATCATTATGCCAGATGCCCCTGGAAGAGTTTAAAACTTAGTAGTTTTAAGAATTTATGTTGAACATCTTCGATGTAATTTGTATATCTCATATAGTATGGAGACCAGACCACAGATGCGTACTACATTCTAGATCTGATAAATGAGTAAAAACAGTTTTAATGTATCATTACTAATATCGCGACTGTTACGTGAAATAAAACCATAAGTTTTATTGGGATTAAGACACATTTTGAGTGGGTTGTATAAAGGATAACTTTATATCAAAAGTTGCACCGAGATCATTCACTGTGTCGAGTATAGTAGTTAAAGAAACACACTCAAGGCTATAGTCATATAGTATAGGTACTGTCTTTAATGTAAACGAGAGAACGTTGCACTTAGCTGTTTAAAGGGAGTCTATTAGATTTACACCAGTTATTCAATACGTCGAGATTGGTTTATAAGCGAATACAATCAATGGTTGAATGAATAAATAGTACTGTAAAGTTTAAGGTCACCCGCTTAAAGTAAAGACCAGTAGAAGACCAGAATGAGAGTTATGAAATGTGTGAAAATAAACTGATTTCACTAGTAAAGGATAAACTCAACTTTTACGTTAACTGGCATTAGTATAGAACGCGCACACAGGTTGGGCAAGCAAGTGAATACCCTTAAGCCTAGACCAGTCATTGCGAAATTTTCCCATTTTAAAACAAAGCAAGAAATTCTTAAAAACGCTGTACATTTAAAGAGATCTGAGTACAGTATATCTGAAGATTTTTTCAAGGACGTGGTGGCGCAGAGAAAATTCTTGTACCCGCTAGTTGGTATTGCTAAGAAAATGGGTCACAACTCGTATCTGTCGTTCAATTACTTAATGGTCAACGGGAGGAAATTTTCTAAAGCAGATATTGGAGTCATGCAGGAAGAGGAGAACTGTAGTAGGGAAGAAATAATAAGCAGGATTGCAAGAGAGGGCAGCGGGGGTCTTTCGGGTGGGCCGGCTTCAATAATGGATCAGGGATGGTCAACCACGGGCGGCCGCCAGAGGAAGCTGCGGAGCCAGAAATAGCGAAGAGCGAAACCTGAAACTGACGAACTAATTATAATGCACCAAAATGTTCAGTCTATAAAAAATAAAATTCATGAACTTGAAGTTACCTTGTCAAATCTATATTTGAAACTTGAATCTGATGTCAATATTATTTGTGTATGTGAACATTGGCTAGGATCACATGAAGTTATTGCATTGAATAACTAATATGTAGCTGCTCGTTATAATCATGTGGTCCTGGCTCACGGTGGAGTATTAATATTTGTTCATAAAGAATTAAATTTTTCGGTGCTGAATGTGGCGGTGGAACCAGTAGAAAAGCATTTTGAATTTGTTGCGATCAGTAGTGAGAATCTTATAGTTGTGACTCTTTACTGATGGCGATCATGATATTTTCATTGAACTCATGCACACTTCATTAACTATGATAACTAAAAAGAAAAAATATATCGTGCTTTGTGGTGACTTTAATGTAGATTTTCTCGGGAACTCCAAATTTAAAACTGAAATATTGGCACTAATGTCGACTTTCAATTTAAGGTGTACCATAACCTCACCTACTAGAATAACAAGCACTTCGAGCACCTCCATCGACAATATTTTTTCAGATATTTCTCCTGATTTTGCTAGTGCCTTCGTGGAGGACCTTTTTGTGTCTGATCATGGTGCTCAGTTGTTCCGAATAACTAATTTTCCTTTATTAGCAGGTAACAGTCCGATTGTAACTCACTATACGAGAAAATATACCTATAGAAACAGGAAAAGGTTTCTGGAGCTGCTGGGCGCCACTGATCGGAGAGATTTGTTTGATAGTCATGATGTTGATGGGGTGGTTGATGTCTTCTARAAGAAAATATTGGCCGCCTTTGATGGGGCTTTCCCATTAAGACACCAATATGCGACGAAAGAGAAAAAAGGATGGATCACGGAGGGTGTAAGGAAGTCTTGCAGGACAAAGCGGGAGTTACTAATGTTAAAACGGTTAAGCAATGACGTTACCTTGCGGGAGTACGTTAAAAAGTATTGCCGGATATTAAAACAAACTGTTGTAGTCGCGAAACGGTTACACTTTAATAGAATATTGGAGAAAAGCGATAACAGAGTAAAAACAGCGTGGAACATCGTTAAACAAGAAACTGGAAAAAATACAAAAAGGAATAACACTAACATTATTATTAATCTTGATAATGAGATCATATCTGACTCTTATCGGGTGTCTGAACTTTAAAATTCGTTTTTTTTGCAATATTGCTAATCACTTAACTGACAACTTGCCTGTTTCCGGGACCCCACATATCTATTTGAAAAATGTTTCTAGAAGCTTCTGTTCATCTTTTTTTGTACACCCCACTACTGGGTCTGAGATCGCCCAAGTCGTTCGCGAAATGAAAAATAAAACATCTTGTGGGTGGGATGAAATTCCAATAACCGAAATTAAGCATTCTATTGATTTAATTAAAGAACCACTTGCTCACATATTCAATACTTCGTTTTTGTATGGCATCTTCCCTAGTAAATTTAAACTTGCCTTGGTAAAACCGCTCTATAAGAAAGGGGATAAAACCTTGCTTGTTAATTACAGGCCTATTTCATTACTACCAACGTTTTCCAAAATCTCAGAGAAAATAATGTGCAATAGACTAACTAAATATATTATTACAAATAAAATCGTAAATTGTGATCAGCACGGTTTTCAGAGGGATAAGAGCACTGTTTCGGCGATCTCGGATTTTTTGGACTCTGTCGTTAGTCCTCTTGATAACGGTGAGGGGGTTCTTGGTATCTTTTGTGACCAGTCCAAAGCCTTTGATTGTGTTGATCACCACTATTTGCTGACTAAGTTGGAATTTTATGGAATTAGGGGAGTAGCACACAGCTGGTTTGCCTCATATCTAGCCAAACGTAAACAGATGGTGGAAGTGTGGGGCAGGGGTTACTCATCTTCAACTGAGAAGTTCTGTTCGAGCGTACAAGTGGTGCAGCGTGGGGTTCCCCAAGGCAGTATTCTGGGCCCAATTTTATTTCTGTTGTATACAAACGATATCGTCAGCAACATTAATCACTGCAAATTTACCCTTTTTGCGGATGACACCAGCATCATTATCAGATCTTCGGATAAAGAAAGGCTCCTTTGCAAAGGCATCAGAGGTCTTGTCAGATATTCAACGTTGGTTCTTTGCAAATAAGTTGGTCTTAAATTGTGAAAAAACAAACAGCCTGTTATTCCTTACACCCCGTGGGACCGCGGAAACGTTAACTGTTAGCACGTCGTACGGCGATATCCTGTCCGTGGAGGATGTTGGGTTCCTTGGATTGAACATCGACTGCCATCTGCAATGGTCATCACATATTAGAAAATTGAATAGTAAGTTGTCGTCTGCCGGGTATGTGCTATACGTTTTACGAGATTTGGTTGACATGAGAACTTTGACCACAGTTTATTTTGCATATTTTCAGAGCCTCTTGCAATATGGCATTGAATTTTGGGGTAACAGTGGAGATATTTCGACAATATTTAAAACGCAAAAAAAAGCTGTGCGGGCTATGTTCCGATTGAAGCAAACAGATAGTTGCAGGCAAGCCTATAAAAGTCTCAGTATCTTCACTGTTACTGACATGTATATTTACAGAGTGAGTCAGATTGTCTTTTCAATGAAATCAGTTTTACCTGTTCACAGGGATTTTCATGATTACGCCACCAGGTACAATACGGAATTTCGGCTGCCTAAATTTAACAGGTCGTCATCACAAAATTATTATCTATATATGGGAATTAAAATATTCAATAATCTGCCAGACACCATTAAAACCAATGTACCAACTAAGTTAATATTTAAAAGAAACTTAAAACGTTGGTTGTCTGGAAAAACATTTTATGACTTGGACGAATTTTTTGAATTAACCAAGTAGTTATAAAAAATATTTTTTCTCTTCTCATTTTTACCACCTTTATTCTCGTTCTTGTTCTTATGATTGCTTCTACTGCACCTCCAAAAATTCCGATAGAAGACATAATATGTGCAGTAGAATCAGCCATTTCAAAGACAGACAAAAACACCGCAGAAGAAATTCGACAAGACGTTAGAGTACTGAGAACATCTAAACCGCCAAAAAGAAACCTGAGTACCAAGGAAATACAAGCCCTTAAAGCTACAAAAGAAGACAAATCGTATGTAGTCGTATGTAGGTCAGACTAACAGAAGGATTGAAGTAAGAAGAGCCGAACATGTTAATGCGGTAGTAAAAGATGACAAGAATTCCTCTCTAGCGGCACACGTAAGAATTACGGGTCACCAAATAAACTTTGAGAAGACGCGAACCCTGGCAATTTCCAAAAACCGAACAATAAGAACAATAAGGGAAGCTATAGAAATAGAAAAACGACCCGACTGTTTAAACAAACGGGATGACGGACAAAGATTGCCACACACCTGGACCACGGTAATAGAACCAGTTATCACAAGCACAAACAATCTCAATACAGAAAATGGTTCTGCTACGGGAGCCGAGGCAATGCTGAACAATCAAAGTTCCCATAATGTACCGGTTATCAGTAGGCAGCAAAGCGTCATATTGTCTCAAGGGGAGGCACAAGCCAGTTTGCCTAGAACACGGAGTAGGACACGCCAACAAGCACAGTCACAGCAAAGGCAGACCGGACCGTAACGGGTGACAGCAAATTGACAACAGCAATTAATCACCGTACTGGAACTTTCATTGCGAAGAATATAGTGAAAGATTACCACTTGAAAATGGCAAGTGCGACTTTGCCGAAACGTCGGAAGAACGGTCCTCCTGAGGATCAAGCTACACGGAATACAATCCGGAAAAGTTTCACACCATATATATATACATATATATATATATATATATATATATATATATATATATATATATAGTTACGTAAAACTATCTTAAATACCTTGCTAAAGTTGCATATAATATAGAAATTGGTCTATAATTAGTAATGTCACGTGGGTCACCCTTTCTATGGAGTGAGCGACAGGAAAGAAGTCGCACCTTTAAAATGTAACATCGTCCACTATTCGAACGGAGCGAACTGCATGTGTGGGTCGAGTTAATAATTTATTCGCCACGCTAGCCTGAAATTGTTACTATGAATAGTGTCGGACACGCCAATGATTTAACTGTATCCCGACAATTTTCGCCCCACCACGTCCGTTTTCTTTCCTGGCGCGCACAATACCTTAGATTGTTTCCAAATATTGGGAATTATACGTGTCTTAAGACACAGGGTCAAGGGCCGGGCAAATATATGAGCACAATCCTTTAACAGGGATGCCGACGTTGGGCCCTGTTGTCATCTTAGGTTTAAGTCTTTAAAGCGGTCAGTACTTCATTGTCTGTGAATTCTAATAAGGTAATAGCAGGAAGTGTATCTGGCGAATTTATGGACAATAAATGTGATGAAACTGCATAAGATTTGCTGAAGAAACCAGCAAAAGCATTTAGAATATCGCTTGGAGTATCAAGACACTGGTCGCCATAATACATGTACTTTGAAATCTTGGTATGCCTGTTTTTCTTCTTAATAAAAGTCCAAAACTTGCCAGGATCTGTCTTTATTTTGGTTTCAGTATTTTATACAAAAAGTTTATGGGAGTAGTTGATCTCGGCCTTTATCAGATTGCGAAGTCTTCCAAGTTTCAGGAAAGCTTGGAGATCATCACTATAGGCTTTCCAATATTTCGCTTTTTTTTAATTGATAAATTAAACCACGACGGAAACCTACGTGTGTGACGGGAAGAAATTTGGGCACACAACTACCGAAGACGGAATTTAATTTGCCATAGATGGAAAACCCGAGGTCAATCCGATGCTTAGGAGCCGAGATCTCACTATCCGCGGACGAACTAACTCCAAATCGAGCATATTATAGGCGTTTCCACGTTTTAGCTTTAAGAATACCGGTCGCTCGCACCGTGAAACGTTAGGGCTAGAACCCAATTCACGAGAACAAAAACATAAGTATATTAAGGTATTTGCTGTAATCAATATGCAGGAACTGCCTGATCTTCGAAACTTCTAATCGTTACATATAAGCTGCAAGGATGAGAAATTCCAAGTAATGAAGTGAATCAATGCACGTTTAACAAATAATATATTATAGTGGCAATCATTATTAATAATTAGCTTTCTTCATGTAATAGTACAAAAATACTGTGTACTACCTACCTATAAATAATGTTGATTATTTTTATGGTTCCTTTATTTTTATTTTTTTTTCTCCTACATTACTTAAAATTTAGTAATGTGAATTTTTATTACACACCTTCGGAGTTGGAAGTGAGCATCTATAATCCATATTCCTCAACCTTTGTAACTGTGTAAGTGGTTTCATAATCTGGGAAATGTGGATACAGGGAGGTGGATAAATAAGTGTAGATCTTCTTTCCATAACTCCACAGCTATCGTAAATACGAAAATATCTTTTATACTTAAATAAAAAATAATAATAATAATAATAATAATAATAATAATAATAATACTGTTTTATTCTTCCATTCCTCCCCACACAATCCATAACACATATCAGCAATGTAAACGTTCTTACAGAGATATACCGAAAATATAATAAATGTAATAAATGATATACAAAATATACACGCAGGAAAGAACAAAAAGAACAAGAAAGCCCTCAGATCATGAGGCACGCATCATGCCTCACATCTACCTGGCAGCCTTCCTATTTACTAAACTTACTAAACGCACACATAAGCAACGCAACCGCGATCCAATAGAAACCTGATTTAGTAGCAGCAACAAAATGCATAATTTAGTAATGTAATAAATAATAATTGTTAAATGAGAAATATAGAGACAAGAGACGAAACAACGCACGACCGCCGACGAACGCTAGTACCCCAACATAGTAGTAAAAGGTGCATGATACGAAAAAGACCTCTCAAACAGTGATGTGGAGTGCCTTGGAGGCGTAATGAAATCTTTACGCCGAATGTTGATGTTATGTAATCAGTTCTGAATCTAAGTTTCTCATAAAGATATGGTGGTGTCCTGGTAGTTATTATTTTATGAAGAAAAACAGAAAAATAAAGAAACCGTCGGTGCTCCATGTTTAACCATCCCGCCTCCAAAAGCTTTGATGAGGCCAGTTGTGATTTACGAATTCCAAAACAAAGACGCAGACACGCATTCTGAACTCTGTATAAGTTTAATATAGGTACTGTCAAGACAGCTGCCATAAACGACGTCGCAGTAATTGAATTTAGATAGTACAAAAGAATCACAAACAATTAGTTTAGTACGTTTATCTAATGAATGACGATGATTGTAAATTAACTTTAAACTGCAAAACGCGTTACGTATACAGATATTATTGTGATCCTTGAAGCGCAAATTATTCTCAATTATTAACCCCAGATTACGGGCGGCATTTACACATTGTAGTCTCTCTCCCTTTAGCACTAATCTTACCGACCCCAACAACTCATTTCTTTGCTTCCTCCTTCCAAACAACATCGCCACTGATTTTGCTGGGTTTATCCTTAACTGGTGAGCATTAGTAAATTGGACGAGCCCAGCCAAATCTAAATTTATTGCTTCATTAGCGAGAGCAATTTCAGGTGGTAAAAACGGAAGATAAACATGTGTGTCATCGGCATAAGCATGATACTTATATGAAGTCAGTGCTTCCCCAATCCTAACTGTGTATAGAGAAAATAATAACGGTCCGAGAATCGAACCTTGTGGCACTCCGCAGTGAATAGGAACAGACGCGGAGACTGGAAGGTTGGGCAAGCATACACTTTGAAATCTGTCCTTCAGATAATCACACACCAAACCAACTGCAGACTGTTTAAAACCGAGGTAATTCAATATAGCTAACAAGATTTCATGGTTAATGGTGTCGAATGCTTTGGAAAAATCCCCTTTCTCAACATTCTGTCATTGTCGTCTGTCACTTTTGCGCTCCGAGAGAGAACGAATCCAACATAAACACAAAATAACTAAATACGTTACACCAACCCTTTGGGAAAACTTGACAAGCCAAACAGTAATTAATAATATGTGAAATAAAGGGTATTATTACCGGACAACATAGTCGCATCATGTGTATACTAATTTGGTCGTGACCAACCGCTTTTGTCTATTCTGTTTAAAATATTGTTACGGTTTTTATAAAGCGTGAGCCCCGACGATTTAAAGGAAACCACAATTATTAATGAACACTACTTTTATTTACTAATTTCAATAATTAAGAAACGTATTTCTACTGCATGTCGCTGTCGCGCTGACAGGATCCCTCTCTTCTTTTGCCGACACGAATCTACTAGACCGCGTTACACTTGCCCCGTCTAAAAGATCGTTTGTCTCGAACAGTCTTCTACACCTCTAGATTACTTCCAGTGTAGGGTGCCAGGTGATCCAGATGCACCAACTTCAGTTTTCCTTTGGGCTGCCGCTGAATCCGGTATACCACGTCGTTAATCCTCTTGATGACCGTATACGGACCCTCCCAATTGGGTTGAAGCTTCGGACGACCTTTCTTCTGGTGGGTATTAAATAGCCACACGAGGTCTCCGACCCTGAATCCCGACGAATTCGCCCTGAGGTCGTACCGAGTCTTCATCCGATCATTTGCTAATTTAATACTGCCTCTTGTCAGATCATGGATGTCGTATAGGGCCTCTTGAAGTTCATCCACGTAATTCTGCACATCCTTTTGTTCTCGTTTTTCCATGGTTTGATTAAACCGTTCGACCATTCCATCCGACTGGGGATGCAGAGGTGTCGTTCTGGTTTTTTCGTATCCCCGAGAACTCGCATACGCCTTTGAACACCACCGATTCAAAATTCCTTCCCTGATCCGAATGCATTTCCAGTGGAAGTCCATAACGACAGATCCAATTTTGTACCAGCACTCGGGCAACGGTTACTGCTTCCTGGTTGGGTAGGGCATATACCTCTGGCCACTTGGTGAAATAGTCGATTACTACCATGATGTATTTATTCCCTGAGTTGGTAATTGGAAACGGTCCCGCAATGTCGAAGGCAATCCTTTCAAATGGCGCACCGACATTATATTGCTTCATGGTCCCTCGACTCTGTGTTTTGGGGCCTTTACTGGCAACACAAGTTTCACATCTCCGACACCAGGCCTCGACATCGCCCCGACTGTGTGCCCAATAGAAGAGTTATCGTACCTTCCCTAAAGTTTTATTCACGCCTAGGTGTCCACCAGACGTCCCATCATGGATTTCTCGCAATACATCTCTTACCCGAGACTTGGGTAGGACCAACTGCATCGTGACTGTTCTGCCATCTGCACTATCCCAAGCTCGTTTTAGTAGGCCATTTACTACGACAAGGGAGTCCCATTGAGCCCACAACGCTTTTAGAGTCGGACTTTTATCAGAAATTGCTTGCCAGTGGGGTCTTGGATCGCCTCGCTCCTTGCATTCCAGAATAGGACTAATATCTGGGTCCTTCAGTTGTTCTGCTCTCACCTCAGCGATGGTCCATCCATCCTGAGGCTACCACTCCAATTTTGGATACTTCTTTCCGGCTGCAATGCTTACAGTCACTTGGACATGGCCGTCTGGACAGTGCATCAGTATTTTGATGTGTTCTTCCCGGACGGTGTTTGACTTCAAAATCGTATTGGTGAAGACGTTCTAACCATCTGGCTGTCTGGCCCTCTGGGATCTTCAAATTTAGCAGCCATTTCAATGCAGCGTGATCGGTCCTGATTTTGAAGTGTTGGCCATACAAGTATTTATGGAAGTGTCCAACCGCTTTCACTATTGCCAGCAACTCTCTTCTCGTCACGCAATAGTTCCGCGCCGTAAACCTCGATGACTCTCTCTTCGCCATCTTATACCTGCGACAAAAGCGCCCCAATTCCATTGTTGCTGGCATCAGTGTCCAGAAGGTATTGGCCTTTCAATGTTGGGTAGGAGAGGATCGGACCCATACACCACGAAGTCTTTAGTTTCCTGAATGCCAAGTCACTCTCTTGATTCCAAATGAAAGGTGTCTTTTCTTCGGTCAGCTTATGAAGAGGTTTGGCAATGTCGGTAATATGTGCAAAGGCCCACGAAGCTTTTAAGTTCACGCTTGTCTCTCGGCTGGGGCCACTCTCGCACGGCGACAATCTTCTCCGAATCGGTCTCAATTCCATTGGGTAAAACCACGTCTCAAAAATGTAACTTCCTTTTGGAACAGATGGCACTTCTTGGGGTTAAGCTGGAGGTGTGAGTTTCTTAGGCGACTGGCGKTTTCTTTTAAATTCTGCAGATGTTCGTCAAAAGTTCTACCGKCGACCATGACGTCATCGAGGTATACTAAGCAGGTTTTCCAGGTTAAGCCATGGAGGGCTAGTTCCATCAATCTCTCAAATGTCGCCGGAGCATTACATAAGCCAAAAGGCATGACATTGAACTGGTACAGACCGTTTCCAGTAGAAAATGCTGTCTTCTCCTTATCTTCAGAGTGAATCCCAACCTGCCAATACCCACTCTTCAAATCCAGGGAAGAAAACCACTGAGATCCGGCGAGTATGCTGAGAGTGTCGTCGATACGTGGCAACGGGTAGCTGTCTTTCTTGGTCACGTCGTTCAGACGCCGGTAATCAACGCAGAAGCATGTAGATCCATCTACGGCTTGAAGAGCCTTCGATGATCGCATCTTCTTTCAACTTCTCGACCATTTTCGTCACCTCTTCTTGTTTTGCGAATTGAAGTCTTCTCGGTGGCTGTCTTATCGGTTTAACATCGCCGGTGTTGATGCGATGCTGCACGATGTCTGTTCTGCCCGTGATCTTGTCGCTGGTAGCAAAAGTCCCGCTTTCATCACGAACAAACATTAGGGCCTTTTGTAATTGATCGCCTTCGAGGTGTTTCCAATCGTCGTGGAAGAATCCCTCTACTTCACTGTCCTGACTATTAGTTCTTCTTTGCTCACAGGTCTCTTCCTCAGGAAACTCTGCTTCGCAACGAACAACTTGTAGTGCATAGTGATATCGCCCTATGTGTTGTCTCTTCTTCAACGTGACTCGATTTTCACACAAATTAGCCACACGGATAGAAATTCGCGTATCCCCGGCCTGGACGAGTGCGCGTGCTACCATAACCGGGGGTTCTTTTTCATGTCCAGGTTACTTGTCAAATCCGGTTCAACAATTCCAGTCCGGTATCCCCCAGGATCTTTCTCTAATTCGGCTAGCACGATCTTTTCAGAATTCCCGGGTATACGGACTGTTTCTGAGATGATAACTCTGTCATCGACAGAACCAGAAGCAGAATGCAAGGACAATTCCTCATTTCCAATACGTAGCATACGGTTGCTGATATCCAGTACGAATCCACACCTTTTCATGAAGTCAAGACCTAAGATGAATTCATCCACAATATCCGCTACGACGATCTTGTGGACAACCTCAAACCTTCCCAATTTCAGCCTGGCTTCTACTAGCCCATGTACTCGTGCTGTTTCTCCCGATGCTGTCTTCAGGAAAGTTTCTTGTTTCAGTATACCTGGCCTCACGATCGATAGGGTGGCTCCGGTGTTGATGGTCATAGTACAGATCGTTCCGTTGATGACTCCATCTATTAACAGACTGTAATTTTTCTTGCCGAGTCGTGAGACAGAAATGATCCTAGGGGCTTTCAGGGGATCAGCTAGCGCGCGCCCCTAAGTGCTAGCTGATCTTAGTTTTCCGATGTTCTTGATGTGTCCCAGCTTACCGCAGTTGTAACATCTGGACCTCCTTCCAGTGCGGATTAGCTGTTGCTGCATTGTTTCGAACATCTTCCTAATTTCTGATTGGAAACCCGAGTTGTCGTTGGTGCCTTCTTCTATGGACACCGCTCGCACACGATTGGTCAAGTCCGGGAAACATTCTTCGCTGCTTCATACTCCAAGGCGTATACAAGGCCGGCAGCGCATGACTGATGTCTTACAAGCCTTAAGACCTGCTGCAGCTCACCGTCTCTAACTCCATCGATGAACGCGCTAGTCCCTATCTGGTGTCTAAATTCCATCGGTGCAGTCGGATAGGCTAAGTGAACCAGCCGTTCGATATCAAAGGCAAATTCTTGCAGACCTTCACCGCTTCTCTGGTTTCTGGTTTTTAACTGCGATTGATGCACGAGATTTAAATGTTGATCTCCATATCTCAGCTCCAGTGCACCAACAACCGTGTAATAGTTCTTCTGATCTTGTTCGGAAATGTTTTGCAGCAGTTGTAAGGCCGACCCACGCAGTGTCAATACAAGCGCTGTTGCCTTCCCGGTCATTTAATTCGGCCGCTGCATCAAATTGTCTTTTATACATGGACCAGGAAATCTGACCGTCGAACGTTGGAGGTTTCGCACGATGTGGTACCGGCTCCATTGCAATAGTTTGACCCGTCGACAGCTTTTTGAATTTTGCCTCCATTTCTCTTTCTGTTCTAGGTCTTCTTTTACGCTTTTGAAGTCTTCTTTTACATTTTTACCTTCTCTTCGACGTCTTCTCTAATTTCTAGAACTTTTCCCTCCACGCCTTCTTTAATTTCTAAGATCTCTTCAATGTCTTCTCTTACACATTTAACTTCATCTTTAAAAGTGGTGTTCAGAATATCAAATTTCCCGAGAATTTGTTCTAGACGTCGTTTTTCTTCTTCTTGTCGGTTTTCCTCTTCCTGTTGTCGTTTCTCTTCTCTTCTCTCGTATTCTTCTTTTTCTTCTTGACGTCGGTTCTCTTCTCTCTCTTCGAGTTGTTTTAAAATACCTGCATTTGGGTCTCCATTATTTTCGCTTGGCTTCTCGTAGTTACTCCCACGTCTTCTGACATACGTGGCACACAAATCCGTAAATTTAAGTTTCTTCAAATCCCACTTCTGACACCAATTGCTATGGTTTTTATAAAGCGTGAGCCCCGACAATCTAAAGGAAACCACAATTACTAACGAACACTACCTTTATTTACTAATTTCAATAATTAAGAAACGTATTTCTACTATACGTCGCTGTCGCACTGACAGGATCCCTTTCTTCTTTTGCCGACACGAATCTACTAGATCGCGTTACAATGTCTATAACTGTTTCATCTGACACATGTACACATGTACATGGTTATTGCTGCGAAAACGGTAATGAGATAGCAATTCCCCATCCAGAGCGTTTATAACAAGATTGCGTAATTGTTTATAATAATTGGAATGCGCAACTGCTTTTGATTTCCTAAAGCGAACAAGAGCCTTATTAATCTAATATTGTCGGTCAACCATGGAGCCCGCGGTTTAGAAAATTTAGCGCTCTTAAGAGGTGCATGAGCATCAAAAAGATGCAGTATATTATTATTAAATATTTGTACCTTCATATCAATATCATCGCAGTCAAAAATAGATGCCCAATCCGTATTCCTCAGATCGTTATTAAATTTTTCGATATCAAAATGTCTGAAATTCCTAAAGATTCGACTTTCCGTTTGTTCTACGGTGGTACTAACACTCAGGGTACACGATACTAGGCTGCGATCAGATATACCGTATAAAGGCTCAACTACAAAGCTTGAATCAAGGATCGATTGGATACTACGATAGGGTCAACTAAGGTAGCGGTTCCCTCAGATATAAGAGGGGGCTGATCGATGATTTGCTTTAAGCAATAATTATCAATACTTATACATATACTTACACAAATTAAAGCAACTCATGTTTTATTGAAACGTCCATTACAATTTTGCATTTTTCGGTTCTATTTTAAAGGATAGGTGGGTATAGTATGTTAATCATTCTTATTACTTAAAATCATCGGAATCCTGTTATAGACGATCGACACTTCAAACATTTTCGTTGATCCATTAAAGTCACTTATACGTTGAAGCCTTACTGCTGCTGAACGAACATTAATAATTTATTCATTGAAATCCACGAGACGTTCAGTGATGATAAATTTGTACAATCCAAGATTCAATTATTGTATATACACGGTAGGTACCGCGTTTATATCTCTATGTGAAAAGTAAACCAAATCTGATTACCTACATCTTCTCTTCTTTATTTGTCATATTATTATGTTTAATAAACGGTCAACCTTCCTATGTAACCGGATATTTTTATATCTATATTCGCGATAAAACAATAATTTATGTTACACTGAACGAGTAGTTCTACGCAATTATTGATATCTTAACATATATTAAACTTCCTGCTATACAGATACAAAACCAATACCGATGTATTAGTTTACCTTGTACTTCAATGT
This sequence comes from Rhyzopertha dominica, assembly GCA_025024175.1. NCBI lineage: Eukaryota > Metazoa > Arthropoda > Insecta > Coleoptera > Bostrichidae > Rhyzopertha > Rhyzopertha dominica. Next base: position 27,789,680 of record QCXZ01000138.1, on the reverse strand, counting down.
TAATTTCAAAACAACAAAATACTTTTGTGATATACTGCTCAAATTGCCTTGAGGATAAGATATACCTACACAAGAATCTCGCAATGTCAAAGAAAATTTCATAAATGCGTCACGGACATGTTAAGGCCTAACATTTACTGGTATTTTTATTCTTTATTCACCATGAAGACTTTTAACAAACTAGTTGCTATTTGCCTGATATTGTTACCGTTCGCGGTACAAGGTTTAATTGTCTGTACCCCACACATATGCGATGGAGTTACATGTTCTCCGCTGGTAGATTGTTGTGGTCCTGACAAAATCATTAGACCAGGTTCGTGCGGATGTTGTCCGATGTGTGTAACTTTAGTAGGTAAGATGCAAAAATATATATAATCGAATACACAAGTGAAAGAAAACAAAATTATTATTATTATTACAGGGGAGAACCACCGCTGTGGAAATCTTTTTGGAATAGGTGGACCACCGCCTTCAGTTGAATGTCGTCCAGGACTGATTTGCGTCCGAGGCATATGTAGAAGAGATAATTCTACAAACGTGGAATGATTAAATGCTGAAAACAACGTTAAACTTTGACGATGCTATACTATACCTATAGAATAAACATATATAAGCAAAAATGAAGTTTTACTGTAATTGATACGAGAATGTATCACAAAATTATAATTATCTTACTTTTATTAAAAGCAAAACTATTAATATTAATAATTGTATCTTATACCCCATAGCGTCAGATTAAGAAAAATTATTACCTATTTTATGGTGACCTTTCTTTATTATTCTTAACAACTTTTTCAAAAGGAAGTTGTAGATCCTTAAGCAATATAAACTGCCACTTTTCTTTATAATCTTGCTCTATGTAATTGTTTTTCTTATATGGGCACCTAGATTTGAACTCTAAAGGCAATTCGTAGTCAGTTTAAACAATACACAAATTAACACCAATAAATACTTCACGTTTTATTTAACTAAACACCGAACGTACATTTCTGTCCATCTTCAGCGGTGACAATGCTACAAACAGATATGTTTTTAGATGAGTTCAAACAACAAAAACCTAATACAATAAATCACGTCTCCCCCATGTTTAAGAGTCAATATCTCAGTAGACGGGCGTTATTTCAAAAAAGTTATACTGTAAAATAGTGTTATTTTTATAACAGTTTTCAGATTCCGGGAGGTTTCCCACATAATGCGGGAGATCTTGTCTATTTAGCGATTTTCATCTTTACTGAACGCGGTGCTGAAATCAAATTTTTATGCAGTTTCATAAAATAAAAAAGATAATTACAGTATAAATAATTACTTGTGCACCATAACGTGATTTATTGTGGCGTCCATAAACGTTTATTGATATGAATGCACCCATATTCAATTTTTGTTTGAACTCATCTAAAAAGTAGCATTGTTACTGCTGAAGATGGTCCATGTAGGGCCGAAATATACGTTCGGTGTTTAATTAAATTAAACGTGAAGTATTAATTGGTGTTAATTTGTGTATTGTTTAAACTGACTTAAAGAATCACCCATATAAGCAAGACAACTACATAGAGCAAGATTGTAAAGAAAAATGGCAGTTTATATTGCTTAAGGATCTACAACTTCCTTTTGAAAAAGTTGTTAAGAATAATAAAGGTCGCCATGAAATAGGTAATAATTTTTCTTAATCTTTGACGCTATGGGCTATAAGATACAATTATTAATATTAATAGTTTTCCTTCTAATAAAAGTAAGATATAATTATAATTTTGTGATACATTCTCGTATCAATTACAGTAAAACTTCATTTTTCCAGATATATATTTATTTTATAAGTAAAGCATCGTCAAAGTTAAACGTGGTTTTCTGCATTTAATCATTCCACGTTTGTAGAATTATCTCTTCTACATATGCCTCGGACGCAAATCAGTCCTGGACGACATTCAACTGAAGGCGGTGGTCCACCTATTCCAAAAGGACTTCCACAGCGGAGGTTCTCCTCCGTAATAATAATTATCAGGCAAATAGCAACTAGTTTGTTAAAAGTCTTCATGGTGAATAACGAATAAAAATACCAGTAAATGTTACGCCTTAACATGTCTGTGACGCATTTATGAAATTTTCTTTGTCATTACGAGATTCTTGTGTAGATATATCTTATCCATACGATAATGTTCCTAATGTTTCTTCTACCTTAACATCACATTCTTTAATTTCATATGTTTCTTCAACCTTGACTTCACATTCTTCAGCTACATATGCTTCTTCAATTTCATGTTTCTTCCATCTTGCCATTACATTTTGCAAGTCCATGTTCTTGTGTTGTGCTGAACATCTTATTAGTATTTTCGTCTGGATTCACATCACACACTTGACTTTCTTCTTCAGCTTCATAATATGTTTCCTCCACCTTGACATCACATTCTTGTATTTCTTGTTTATAGTAGATTTCTTCAGTGTGGAGTAGCGTGCTCTCGAGAAGGCTAGAAGCGGGTGTGCGACGACGCGGTTCGTCCCTCCGACATCAACCTCCAGCTTTACCGCCCCATGTCGGCGACGGTGTTGCTGTCGGGAACGAGATCTTCCCCAAGACTATTCGTTATTTGGTATTCAGTCCATCGTTTTGTATTATTCGAGCTCTTTAATTAAAGTGAAGTGTATTTTAATTCGTTTGCCACAGTAAACGTGTTATTAGAACTACTCCCGACGTTCTCTAGCGAAACACAAGTACGCTGGCGACTATCCTGTGGATAGACATTTCGCGCTGTTCATAGCAAATCTTACTGACGGTAGCATCTCTTTCCATTTTGTGTGTACGTTTTGTACTAATATAGCCAATTGGGTCTTGATTTCTCTGTTTCTTCGTTCTTCTGGGTTAGCTTCGGGATGGTAAGCGGGAATGAGATTTGGCTTATATCCTAGGCAATAAGCAACCTTTTGTGCTACATCGCTCACAAACTGTGTACCATTGTCGCTTATCACTCTCCTTGGTGTTCCATATCTCAGTATTACTTCTTCGATCAAACATATTGCACACGCTTTGGCAGTGGCTCGTTGTAAAGTGAATAATTCGATCCACTTTGTTCTTCAATTGCAAACACTCATCTCTCTCCTGTTTCGGCTTCGGGTAAGGGAGCAAATAAGTCGATGGCTAACGTTTCGAATCGCTGGGCCATTACTAGGGTTTGTAATAATCCAGCTGGCTTGAGATTTGTCGACTTGTAACGTTGGCACGCTACACACTCACGAACATGACGAGCGACGTCACGCCTAAAGGATGGCCAATAAAATCTTTTAGCAATCCTTTCTATAGTCTTCTCGATCCATAGTGTCCTGCTAGGGCTGAATCGTGATATTCATTAAGAATTTCGGGTACTTCATCTTTTGTTATTACAAGCTGGGGCTGTTCACTGTCGATATCAGGGTTGTAGCGGTATAACACACCACTAGACACGATAAATCCTCTATCTGTTCATCTAGAGTAGTCTACTTCGTTTGGTTCGGATGATTCGAAGCATTCGATAATTTTCTTTACTTCAGGGACCTTTAATTGCCGATCTCTCACTTGTTTATTGGATAAAGTAGGGAGATCCACAGTGATTGACCATACTCCACAATCTTCAACATTTTCTTCTGTACACGGTGGTCTTGACAATATGTCAGCTGCTACGTGGCTCTTACCACTCTTACCATTCTGCTAATAGCTGTAGGTTGAACCCCTATTTGTTTTGAAGAACGTCCTTTCCTTAAATTGCAAAGGAAACTTGCGAGTTGTGTTGATGTTTTTATTTTTTTTAATTCAACATTAGCTTTAATGATGCAATTCGTAAAATCTGCGATGATATTTTCTGATGCAATTTCTATTAGGTTCTGAAAATTTTCTTTTAGACTTTCGACTGCTGAAGTGTGTTTTCTGTTAACGTCTGATTCCTTTTTCTCTGTTTCTAAAATAGAATCAACCTCAGTATCAACTAACTGTTGAATATTTCCTTGTGGACTTTCATTAATGGGTGTGCTGTCGAAAAGACTTTCAGATTCGTCTAAGTCCTTATTTTGGAAAAAATCATGTGAGGCGTCATAACCGAGAGCTAACTTTGCTAACATTTTCTTATCGGACGGAGTAAGTAAAGGGGCGTTCGGAAGAAGTCGCAGTATAAATTGGCCGATACGCCCGCGCGTAATTTAAATCCATTATATACTGCGTTTCAGCACGTTAAAACAAACTCGTGCTCTGAATCGCGGTACATATTATCTTTTGAAATTACGCGTAACATAAACCCATAGTATACTGCGATTCAGATTACGACTGCTCTGAATAATAGTACATTATGCCTTTACGCTACCAGGTATGTACTCGATACGTATATCATAGCTTTGAAGGGTATGTGCCCACCTAGCCAAACGACCAGCAGGTGAACATAGTGACATGAGCCATCGAAGTGGTTGGTGGTCACTCCTCACAAAAATTGTGCTTCCTTCCAAGTATCCTCTGAATTTTTGAACAGCGTATACGACTGCTAAAGCCTCTCTTTCAGTCGTAGTGTAATTTCGTTCAGCCGCGTTCAGGAAACGGCTTGCGTATTCGACGGGTCTTTCCTCTATGTCCTCCCCGTGGAGCAAACATGCACCTATGGCGTGGGAACTAGCATCGGTCTTGATCACAAATGGCTGCTTAAAATCAGCTTGTCTTAAAATTGGGGCGGTTGTTACCAATTTCTTCAAGGTGACAAATGCTTCTTCTTGAACATCAGTCCATTTAAAAGGCGTGTTTTACGTGTCAGCTCGCTTAACGGTCGGGATATCTTGGCAAAATCAGGGATGAATCGCCGGTACCAGTTACACGTTTGCAAAAATGATAGAACATGTTTTCGTTACAAGGTCTTGGCATTTGCAAAATGGCGGCTACATTCTCTGGATCTGCAGAGATTTTCTTTACAGTGATTATATGTCTTAAGTATTTTACCTCGGAACAAACGAACATGCATTTCTGGCAATTGGCGTGCAATTTGAATTGACGGAGTCGTTCGAGTGTAAGATCATCAAAATGTTTTTCAAAAGTCGGTGATAACAATATTGTGGGATCCTAGAGGGCGACACCCGCTTTCCATGCCGACTGGTCGTCAAACCGAAAGTGAAAATGGGGCATGACAGTTTTTCTTTGACAACGAGATTAGAACGTTTCCCTTTTTCAAGTTATATTTTTACTGTAAAAATAGTTAACAATATTTAAGACTGATCATCCAGATCCCATAAAATTGGGGGGCTCAACCGGGATAAGGATAAGTATAAGGATTAGGATCAGGATCAAGACAGAAACGATCGAATCACGTAACTTGATATGAGTACGCGGTTTGGTGTTAGGTAATGAGAGAAAAACCATCTTTACCGCCATGACGTTTGACGACACACAAGAAGTACGATGCTAAGACGAAGAGGAGAAAATGGCGTTAATACTCAAGACGACGCAAAAGACGAGAGAAAGAAGAACAACGATACAGCTACCAAACGACGTGTAATTACAAATGCAGGTATCTTATTAACGGAAGACGAGATAGGTGCCTAGCATTCATGTAATTAAAAAGTGTGGCTTATTGTTACCAAAGTTCTGAAATCACTAAAATAACGACGAAAAGACGACAGTGAACGGTTAGTGGTTACTTACTAACGACGTTCTGTTTTATTGAACATTGAACTGTGTTGTGACGACGTGTATTCGTTTATACTTGAACATAACGTATTAGCATAAAACTGACTTTATGATGTGCTCGCTTAGTGATATTTCTAAGATATCTGAGAATATAAAATCAGCATCATCTGCTGTAATAAAAAAGTTTTATAAACTTATTTTCGAACAAGAATGTGACGGTCGAACTGTGCGTAAGAAAATAAAAGACTTTTGGGGCTTTAACTACGAAACCAGTTCAGAACAATTTAAAGCTAAACTGCAGTACGCTATTGAAAACGATAAACGATCTTACCAGTTTCGCGAATCTTTTGACTACGATATGAGCAACCTGAATTAATAAACAAAATCTGTATTTGTTTGACAGACTTGAAGATATTAGAAAATACTAGCGAAGATGAACCAGAAGATGATGTCGAGGAAGACGGCGATGATGATGTAGAAAAAGTCCATAAAGTACAAAGTATCCAAACGAGATTTGAAAACATGCGTCCGGTAGCGTCAGGTTTTTCGCACGCATCGCATTTTTCAATGAGTTTTCGGGACATCGCAGAGTCCGTCAAGGTTTTCGATGGAACTAAGTCATATTCAGTGGAAAAATGGATTAACGACATTGAAAATATGTCAAAATTGCTGTACTGTTGTACCTTCATTTTTGCAAAGAAACGCCTCGACGGCCTATCAAAACTATTTATTCAAAGTGAAATTAATATGTGGGCGGCACTAAGAAAAGCTTTACTGAAGGAATTTTCCTCGAAGTTGAACAGCGCAGTGTTACACAGTATACTGTATATAATTGTTGGGGTAACCGATGATGATAAGAGTAAAATTGTATTGTATGGAGCTACAAACCTAGACGAACTTAAAAGCAGGCTGCAAATTTATGGTGACTTACGAGAGAAAATGTCTTGGATAAATAAAAACAGAAACAGAAACATCGAAATGAAACTAGAAAAGATGAAAACAAGCAATTTCAAGAGATTACCCTCAGTGATTAGATGTTTTAACTGCGGAATTAAGGGACACAAATCCGTTGATTGTAAATTAAAGGGTGATAGTACCAGATATTTCTACTGCAATAATTTCGGACACAATGCTCGAACAAGTGATCCAACCAAAGTAAATCAACGACGTCATCTACTGCTAATGTTGGGGTACAGAAAATTGAAGCAGATTATTTTGGAAAAATGAACAAAGCCATAACTATCCAAGACGTTCAACTATCTGCATTAATTGATACTGGTTGATGTGTAAATTTAATACGACATGGCGTGTTACAAAACCTCGGGCCAATTCATCAAGAACAAACTGATATTACTCTTAATGGATTTAATAAACCGTATATCACGTCAAGTTTATGAGTGTCGTGTAATTTCGATTCCACCGGTAAGTGCGACAACAATGCACGCGCGGTGTTTACAAAGACGTCTGTCGGCTTCACCAAACTCTATAAAATATGGAACATCAGAATCAGAGGCCTCTCAAATCTGCGCAGTTTATTGAGACGCTTGCGCTATCCATTATTTGAGAACAGTCAATGTCATTTGCGATGCAGGTGTCAGTTATCAAGCTGGTTTTTCTAAGTTAAGTTGCATTGTTTCATGGCCACCTTTAAGAAGGCCGCGGCCGCATCGGTATGGCAACAGCGCTCACAAGGCCGATTCTGTTTAAATTGAATGGATTGATACATGACGTACTCCTTGCACCATAATTTGGAAGATTAGATTAGGCTGTTACTGGCAAATTGTCGGTAGAAATTTTGATATAATCGCTAATGAACCAAATAATAATAATAATAATAATAATAATAATAATAATAATAATAATAATAATAATAATAATAATAATAATAATAATAATAATAATAATATATACTTGCATTACAATCTACTCAGTGCTGAATTTACAACTTTCCACTTCGTGCTTTGAGAATGTCTCTGAAGCACTACCAAAAGGCCAATCATTGTTTTGTCAAATTCAGAAGATACTGCATCAGCTGCTATTTTTGTGACATTTAACTACAACTACCTAGACATTTGACGAATCAAGTAATTTTATATTAGTGATTCTGTCGCATTCAAGCATGGACGAAAATTTAATTGCTTTTGAATGCATTTAATGAATGCATTAAATTTAAATTAATGAAAGGTAATGGTCATCCACCAGATCCTTATTACAATTTCATAAACGGTGGAGTGCCATATAAAATTGTTGAACGTATGCGCGATGCAGATGTGAATATCTGAAAAATTTGAGAGATTGTTTTATGTCGGCAAGTACCTACAAAACAGAAAGTTGTTTTAAGTGCATGGAAAAATAAGAGGACAGATGCCCCCAGTGCCATGTTTTAAGTGAACGAATCGCATTTTCTTTTTTGAGAACCGACTATATTGCTACTTATGCAATAATGGTGTAAAATGTACAATAAAATCTCTTGTGTCAATTATTAATAATGCTTGGTTAAATAATTGTTTCAAGATACGTTCAAATAAACTGTAGCCTCAGATTTAAATATAAGAAATGTTAAATATTTTATTTTTAGAAATACTTATTTAAATATATTTATAGTTTCTCTCTTGTTACGTACATGTCTTAACATCTCAGGAAATCTTACAAAACTGTTTCGCATATCAGGTTTATTTATTGTTACTTCAGAGATGATGTATTTTATATTTAAATATACCAAATAAATTGTTTCACTAGAAACAATGTAAGTACATAAAATTTCTTTTGTAACGTATGTGGTCGTCGTAATGCTCATAAAATAAATCCTGTCTCAGTATTTTAGATGATTTATAAAAAATAAAGCAGATCTCAATGTAATAGGTAAGGAAAATTCAACATTCACAGTTAAATTAATTCTGCAATTGTGGCAGAGTTTGCACGTTATGACATTTACCTGGATTTCCCAAATGCACGGACAATTCCTTCTATGATATAAAATTCCACCCTTCTTGTATAATGTTACGAGCATAAATCTCTGGCAACCACCAGCGAGGCGGCAGCATACTACAGCTGCAGGGCGCGGGCGCACGGCGTATGCCGCGATAGGTCGCGGAGGTGGGATGGTGGGCATATTACGGCGTTGGCGTCAAGTTGACTTGGCTAAGCGAGCGATATTACGGCGTATAATTTATTGTTTCTATTTAAAGTTATTGTTCTAAAAGTTAATTAATATAATAATAACTTTGCCGGTGAAAGCTTTTCTGATTTTCAAAAATATACAATATGTCTGGATACTTCGAAATAACACTATACGTACCTCAATTTTATTTCGCTCCGTTTCAAGCGAACTTGAAGCTAATATGGCAATTGATTTGAATTTTCAAAACGGATGCTAGCTTTTACGAAATTTGAAGAATACCTCAAAAGCCCTATCAATAAAGTAGGTTTGACGTTATATATTTTACGCGCGCGACTCTCGGATCCCGGCGAGTCGGCCTTGTGCTACAACAAATGCGCTGTTGCCATTTACTACGGCCGCGGCCTTATTAGAGGTGGCCATGATTGTTTACATTTTTACATTTAACTGATCTCTAAATAACTGGATGTCGTATAAGTTATTCAAAACTGTGATAAGTAGAAACTCGTGCGCCACCGTGCCGCTGATACTCGTACTATCAATTTATCGGCGCGTTCAAATTTTAGGTTAGATCTTAGATCCTTAACTATATAATATGGTTATGAGTCCAGTTTGTACGGCACAAGTTTCTCACTCAAACACTACAACGATCATCTTTTGGAAATCTGCAGACAGGTGATGAGTTGTATTGACTGCACACAATTACTATAAAGATAAGAAACACAAGTGGAATGAGAGGTGCTTCGATGTAGTAGATCTTTTTTTACAAAATTCGCAATCCACCGTACTTGTTATATAATCGCCATGGGTGCCGAATATGCCATCCAGTAACAAAAACAAACACCACGTGCTTTACTACTTACTGAGAAAGGTGTATAATGTTAATGCGGACTTTTATAAAATAAAGGTTCATGATTTTAACCGACAATCATTAAGGTGTCATATTTTTCAAAATTTTGGTACAAGGACCAGCGGCTAGAAGCGCTAAGGTTGCTTAAATCTATCACAATTAATTACATGCATTTTGGTATGTAAGCGACATCCAGTTATTTCAAGAGCAGTGTTTTGAATGTATTAAGTTTAAATTAATGAAAGGTAATTATCATTGACCAKGTCCTTATTACAATTTAATAAACGGTGGAGTGCCATATATAAAATTGTTGTTGAACGTGTGCGCGATGCAGATGTGATCTATCTGAAAAATTTGAGATTGTTTATGTCGTCAAGTACCTACAAAACCGAAGGTTTATTTTAAGTGAACGAATCGCATTTTCTTTTTTTTTTTGAGAATCAACTATATTGCTACTTATGCAATAATGGTGTAAAATGTACAATAAAATCTCTCGTGTCAATTGTTAATAATGCTTTGTTAAATAATTTCAAGGTACGTTCAAATAAACTGTAGCCTCAGATTTAATAAGAAATGCTAAATACTTTATTTTTAGAAATACTTATCTAAATATATTTATAGCTTCTCTCTTGTTACGTACATATCTTAACATCTCAGGAAATCTTACCAAACTGTTTCGCATATCAGGTTTATTTATTGTTACTTCAGAGATGATGTATTTTATTTTTAAATATACCAAATAAAATATAAAAAGCAAACCAGATCTCAATGTAATGAGTAAGTAAAGTTAAACATTCACAGTTAAATTAATACTGCGATTGTGGCAGAGTTTGCACGCAATGACATTTACCTGGGTTTCCCTAATGCACGAAGTGCTTGACTTTGACTCAAAATTTTGTTCCTATTCAAGTTTTCGCGACAATTCCTTCAATGATATAAAATTCCACCCTTCCTGTATAACTTTGCCGCTGAATTTTTCTGATTTTCAAAAATATGGTGTCTGATGGATACTTCGAAATAACACTACATACCTTAATTTTATTTCGCTCCCTTTCAAGCGAACTTGAAGCGAATATGGAAATTGATTTGGATTTTCAAAACGGATATCAGCTTTTACGAAATTTGAGGAATACTCAGAAAAAAATACCTCAAAAGCCCTATAAATAAAGTAGGTTTGACCTTATATATTTTACGCGCGCGACTTTCGGATCCCGGCGAGTCGACCTTGTGCTACTACAAATGCGCTGTTGCCATGTATTACGGCCGCGGCCTTATTAGAGGTGGCCATGGTATTTGTCAGATCGGTGGGTAAATCAGGGTGCGCACTCAGTCTATGTGTGTTCTCCCTACTCTATTTCTCTAATCCACAGTCATAGCACAGAATAGGTAATATTATTAAATATTCTGTGGTCATAGTGGTCATATAGAGCTGTTATCAGGGTGGTTCATCTTGAATGGCGCTACCTGTTTCCTTTTTAAAGTGACGGCATGGAGGGTAAGGGGGGGTTATACATGTTTCCACCGTCAGATGGCGCCAATCAGTATTTCATTTTATTACACTCAAGTGGTAATTTGAAAATAGTAAACGAGAATATCAACTGAAATCCCACAACTGACACCGGTGACAGTTGCTCCATTGCGTCTTGCGCTTGCGTCCTCTCCATTTTCGTGTTTTTGTTTGTGATGGTTATTGTTATGTTTTGAACTTTTATGTTTTTATAGACGTTTTTGATGGTGGAATCATTTTTAGTTTAATAGTCACCTGCAGTAACAGGTAAGTAGAATTGAGAAAAACATTATTATAGGTACTTATAAAAAATTATTTCAGGCTGTTTCTGCGTGCACTTGTTTTGTATAATACCTAGTTAGGCGTGGACATTTTCAGTTCAAGTAGTTCAAATAGTAAACTAATTATTTGATTAATGCCAGATTATAATGGAGTCGGACAAAGGCCAGTGCCAGGTTGTAAGGTGAAGCAAAAGCCGATATTCAGGTTTCCAAACCCAAGAAGAGGGGACATGTGCAGCAAGTGGAAACAAGCAATAAACAATCCTAGCTTTAAGTATTTATCTCATGAACATCTTTACAGAATTGGGTATTTAACAATTATAACGAATAAATCCTAATGTGCTGATGTAAAGTAGCAAATTATTAAAATGGTAAATAATTACTGTAACCCATAACTTGTAACTTACTAACTTACATCCCAAGCTGTTATACTTGATTTACTGGTTTTATAATGTAAATTACTTCTTCATTCATTAATTTAAAAAGTGTATTTAAAGACGATGCAATTAGTGTAGGTTATTAGTATGTTCTTTGATTTCTAATTACATTTCTGGTTGGTGGATAAGAAGATAGTTTAAATATTGGAGTTGTAAAACCATAAAAACAAATTATTATTATTACATATCTAAACTCTTTATTTTTGTTTTTACAAAGTCACTTTCAGTTATACGAATATTATTCAAATGCTCTTACACTCATATTTTTTTGAATGTTTTGTCAATGTTAACATTAGTTACTTCAGCTTACTGTATTGTTACCGTTTCTGTTAAGTATTTAACTACAAGTGGTTGGAAATGTAGTTAATCTACTTTTCATGTATTTAAATACTCATTTAAATTTTTCTGTAGTATTAGTGGTTCAATTTCAGTAGTTACATTTTTCTTAATATTTACCTACAATATTTAAATACATGTTAAAAACTTTGAACAACACTGGTTATAAAGAAGGTGACCACTATAACTGACACTGTTTGTCATTTTTATTGTTCCAAGTTATCGGTACTATTGTTTAGAGTGTACTTTTTATTGTAAATCTACTTTTGAATGATAAGGCATACTATTGTTTAAGGCAATATCAAAAATTAATAGAACCGTTTTCCACCCCGAAGGGCAAGAAAACGGATATTTTAGGTCTTGCCGAGGCTTGACCTTACGGAGATTACCTATTGTTCTCTTTTCATGAACGAGTGTCATTACCTACCTTATCATGCTGCGGAAGCTACTTGAGAGCGGGTAAAGTCCCCACTTATCCCCTTCTTAGATCTTCTAGCCGGCTAGGAGCGGGGAGCGGTGGCAACACTAGCGCGTCGCTCATTCCTCAGTACCTTCTCCCTAAATGACGGCAAGGTCTTACTTAGGTCAAGCCTCGGCAAGACCTAAAATATCCGTTTTCTTGCCCTTCGGGGTGGAAAACGGTTCTATTTTAGGGCTGTGCCTTCGGCTTGACCTTACGGAGAAGTGTTTATCGTCTGCCGGCACCAGCGTACTGTGACCTCCTTAGTCAATGATCGAACACCAAATAACAGCAACCAAAACATCTTATATACATGTGTATTTGGTTAAACATACATAAATGCTTACACAGTGCTTACCGAGCACCAACCAAACTCTTATACAAATAGTGATATTTTATCAAACAAGATAGAAATAAACAACCAGCACAAACAAAACACCTAACACTATGGTATTAGGGCCAGAATATGCCTCCTAGCCAGTCTAAAATTACACAGCCTTAAAAGATCTCCTCAAGCTAAAGCCTGTATGTGTACTTGGCTTTTGAACAGTCTTACAATAATGCTTAAAGAAATTCCCTGAACCGTGCCAGTTACCTTTTTCCAAGATTAAGTCTAGAGAAACATTATTCTGAAAGTCGAACGATGCTACTGCAGAGCGGATAGAACCAGGACCCAAAGCAATGCCCAAGTCCTTAAATGGTTCTTTAAACCATCCTGCTATTACGGTTCTCGAGGCTGCTCTTACTTTCCCTCTAGTAGTGATAAAAAGAGCCGACAAGTTTTCTTGAGCCCTTCTTCTAGGTGCCGACACCTGAATTAAATGATGAACCCACTTAACCAAATCCAACAGGTGATCACCTGAACTCCTAAGCTCCCAACCTGATTGACGATTCCTATTATTATCTGTCTTAGACCCAAACCTCGGCCAAAAAGTAACTACCGAGTCAGACAGCTGGCAGTGATCCTTATCCAAACTTATAAGCGTCAAGTCATGAACTCTGCGACCTGACGCCAATAACAACAAAGCCGCAGTATGACGCGAAATTTGAAAAATACTATAAGGATCTGGAGGATGAGACTTCAGCCATTCCACCAAATCTAACACGTTCCAGATATGTGACCTCGGTACAGACGAGGTTGACACCTTAAGGCTTATCGCCTTCAAGATGGACTTGATCAGAGGGTGAGCGGAGAGGCGCTCCCCATTTTCCGGTGAAGACAAGGAAATTACAACCGATTTATGAACCAGAATGGTTGAGAGAGCGAGTTTCTTCACCCTGAACAGGAACGACAAGTACGAACAGATCTCAGATGCACTCGGCTTATCAGATCTCACCCCTGATTGCTTGCACCAAGACCTCCATTGCCTCCAAGCAGAATTATAGGTCTTCAAGGTTGACTCCCGCCAAGCAGATTGTAAGAGATCGACATCCTCTGCCAGCAAATCCGATATTAAGGGAGTCCACCCCGTACCTTCCAGACCTCCAAACGAAGGTCGTCCGCCCTGGGTGGAGGCTGACCGGTAGACAGATCGATCAAGCACTGGGACAAGTTCCTTAGGAGTATCGGAGCCTCCACGGCTCTGTTCTTCAGATCTGCTCTCCAAAACACATTCTCCCAACGCGGGACAACTAGAATGAAGATTCCCGATGACCTGTTGAAATGATGCAGAACCCTCGGAATGAGAGGAGGTGGTGGGAACACCCATGCCAACTTGTACCTCCAAGGTCTGCTGAACGCGTTGATGAATGCTGCCTGAGAATCCCCTGCATCTATTGTCACATAGTTCGGGACGACTTTCGACTGATTCGACGCAAACAAATCTATTTGTGGCATTCCCCACCTGACAAAAATCATCGATGTCACCTCTGTCCGTAGATGCCAGTCGGGAAGAGTCATGCCTCTCGACAGCCGATCTGCCATTGTGTTGCAACGACCGGGAAGAAAATAAGGAAACAGAGAAATCCTTAACATGTGAATCAACAGGAGTACCTCTCTCGTCGCTTCCAAAAGAACTTTCGATTTCGTCCCCCCTTGATTCCTCAGGTAGGCTATAACCGTCCTGTTGTCCGATTGTACCATCAGGGACCTTCCCACCAACAATTTCCTCAATTTCTTCACGGCTATAAGGACGGTGAACATCTCTTTCCTGTTGATGTGCCAATTCTTCTGCGACTGCGTCCACACACCGGACGCCTGGATCTCTCCCATGTGAAAGCCCCAACCTGTGTCCGACGCATCCGTTGACAAGAACATCATTGGTTCGCCTAGAAAAATCTTGCCCGGTGTTGATAAATTCTTCGTCCACCACAGACAATCGGCAAGGGCTTCCTTTGGCAAGAGAAAGTGCTTTTTTGGTTGGGTCTCTGGCAAACACCTGCTTGCCCGCTGAAGACGTCTCGAAAAAAGACGTCCGAGTGGAGTCACTAGCGATGCGAAGCCTAACCTGCCTATTAAGGACTTTCCTGATTCCCAGCTCCACTTGCCTCTGCTTATCAACTGGCGCAATGTCGTTGATATAAGCCGAATCTTTTCGCCGGGAAGGCTCATCTCGTTTCTTCTGGTGTTCCAAACGATGCCCAGATACTCTACTGACGTCACTGCTCTCAGGATTGACTTCTCCAAATTTATCTTCCAGCCTAACTCTTGGAACAGGTTTACTGCGTACCGCAATTGCCTCTCCAAGGTCGCCGCCTCTTGATGGGCTAAAAGAAAATCGTCGAGATAAACTAGAACACGAATTCCCTTCGTACGAAGAAGACCTGCCAGCCAATTGCTTATGCGGGAGAAAATCCAAGGTGCACTCGACAGCCCGAACGGGAGACACGTCATTTGATACACTTTCCTTTTGTAAGCAAAGGAGAGATATCTTCGATGCCCTTCCTTTATTGGAATATGGAAGTAAGCTTGAGACAGATCCAATTTTCCCAGGAAATCTCCTTCCTGCAAAAAACTTGCTACCTTGCCTTGGTTTATCAAACGAAAAGATTTGGGGTCTAAGTAACCGTTGAGACGACGCAGGTTGAAAATCTGCCGCACCTTTCCGTGCTGCTTTGGAATGAGAAACAACTGGGATAAAAACCCCGAATGCGCTTCGGAACGTTCTACCACCTGCTGCTCGATTAAGTTTTCGATTTCTTCTGACATGGACTGAGAAATCTTCGTCGAAAATTTTTTTATAAGAACTTCTGTGAACGGAACTGAAGGAGGTTTGTCCACGAAAGGAATTGAATAACCTTTTATAGCCTTTAGAATGACCGGAGGAGCTCCTAGCTCTTGCCAATGACTCAGAAACCCCCTTAGTTGCCCCGCCACAAAGTGTGGGTCAAAAATTCCTCTCATTAGCTCGACGCCGTGATTTGTCAGTCCTTCTTGAAGGACTACCTTGATTTTCTCGGCGATTCTTAGATGAAGAAGCCAAAGAAGGACATGGAACAGAAACTCGCCAAGATGAACCCCTAGGCTTTGAAGATTTTGATCTAGAAGGCAGTTTACGCTGGCCTGAACGACCCTCTTGCCGTGAGGTAAGAGATTTGGTCCTAGTTTTATCTGATCTTGGAGGAAACACACGAAAAAAGCCTCCCTGCTCTTTAAGAAATTCCGATAACTTAGCCTCATCAAAAAGGTGTGTGGCCGATGGGGGAATTTGATTTAACTTCGCTGACTGGAAGTCAGACTTAGTTTTAAAGGCTTGCCGTCTATATCCAATAGCCTCAGCCCTGTGGGCACAAACAAACTGCAACAAGTCATCCGAATACGATCTAAAGGCGGATTTAGAATCGTTTAATATCAATCTAATATCATTTGCTACTTCGGGATGCCTAGCTGCCATATTCTTTAAGGCTTCAGCCAAAGCTTTCCTCTGATTGAGAAGACTGTGGCAAATCGTGCCTAGAGTGTCATCCAGCTTAAATAATAAATTAGAAGCAAAGGATTTGACAGCCAGGCTTCCCAGCTGGCTATTGACCTTGAGAGCTCCAAACACTGGTGCTGCTTGTAACCGCTTTTGCACGTCTTTATATCTAATCTTGTTCCAGGACTCCAGTCCGAACCTTTGACAGGTAATACCCTCTGATTTAATAACCGGAGTCGGCTCCGGAACGGTTGGATCCGCTTCCCTAACTTCTGGCAAAAAATTTAGATCTGGAGGATCTACAATATCTAATTCTGGCGCTTGCCAGGTTTGGGAGCTCTCAACGTCTGAAATGTTGTCAACAGACTCATCTTCTTCTCCAGCTGATGACTCTCCTGCTGATAAGGTATTCCTCGTTAAGGCATCCAGACGAGCGCACACTGTAGCAAACATAGATTCCATTCTGTTCTCTAAGCTGCTCACACGATCCATTTTTCTTTACGGCCCTTCCTTTTAAGGACTGCCTGCGGCGTTTCCTATGCGAGTCCGACGTGTCCTCCTCCGAATCGAACTCGGATACTGACTCGCCTAATTGGTCTGAGACTTCTTGTCTCGACATCAACAAGGGCTTTAAGCTTTTAATAGCCTGATTAAAGATTTCTGTCTGCGCCGCAGATCCCCTAATCTTATTGGCAACAACCGGTGGACTAATGATCAAGGCCCTGCAGAAGGGCCATTCCAACATAGACACCTTGATATCTCTGTATGTCTTTTCCGACAAATGAGAGGCGTCCGGGAGAAAGGCCTTCACTACCCCAATAGTAGGAAGGGCAAACCTTATCTTGTTCAAGATCAAAGGGTCCATTGGATCACCCAGCAGCTGCTCCTTTGACAATTGTGACACTTTCCACTCTGTCCACCCGTCGGGCAAATGCTCTTGGGCTAACAGTTTCAACCTCTCCAGCACTTCGTTCTCCTTTTCATCCCCTGCTGACTCATTGAGCAAATCGCCAAGTCGTTTGGAAATGCCATCTAGAGGACAGAGAGAGGAGTTAGAAACTCGTAAGAATGGCCCCGTGGGCAAAAAGAAATCGGCTATATTAAAAGATTCGCAGAACGCAACGATGGCCAACCTTAAAAGCGATAACCCTTTGAAAGGGTGCAAGAATGCACCCAAGGTCTAAGATCTAAGGGGTGGCACTAGAAGGTATACAAAGTTCTAAGGCAATGTTACGTTCCTGCAGGAGGTCGCTACCCTCACGCAGCGAGGTTGCACTCAACCAAGGCGCTACCACCCAGCAAACCCAGACGGCTGCGGCTGAGGAGCCAAACGGCTGCGGCTACGGCTGCCGAGCCGAACGCAGCGGTTGCGCTGACGAGCCGATCGGCTGCGTCTGCGGCTCATGAGCCGAACGGCTGCGGCTGAGGAGCCAAACGGCTGCGGCTACGGCTGACGAGCCTGGCGGCAGAGGTTGCGCTGACGAGCCGATCGGCTGCGTCTGCGGCTCATGAGCCGAACGGCTGCGGCTGCGGCTGAAGAGCCGAGCGTCTGCGGCTGGGGAGCCGACAACGATCGTTGTGGCTAAAAACGCCTATGGCCACGTTGCAAAGCTAAGCGTCTGCGAAATGGCAGAACACCCAGCTCCAAAAGCCCACACGAAAAACTTCGCGGTCCGAACACCACGTAGCTTCCTACAACATATAAGCTAGAAAAATAAAAATAACTTACCTTTCCACCTGGAATCCCTCACTGGGAAACGGAAAGATAAATAACACAATCCGAACGCTACAAAAGCGTTAACGCTAGTCAGTCGTAAAAGAAAATTACGAACTGAGAGACAACACTGTTCACTACTCGAGAAACAACAGCGTACTGAGGAATGAGCGACGCGCTAGTGTTGCCACCGCTCCCCGCTCCTAGCCGGCTAGAAGATCTAAGAAGGGGATAAGTGGGGACTTTACCCGCTCTCAAGTAGCTTCCGCAGCATGATAAGGTAGGTAATGACACTCGTTCATGYAAAGAGAACAATAGGTAAMCTCCGGAAGGTCAAGCCGAAGGCACAGCCCTAAAATAGGACAGTTTTTAATTTAGCTCTTTAATTTGTTCATATATTTTTGATATTGTCTGCATTGCTTGTTACAAATGAACTATGTTCACAACACAAATTTCCAATCAATATTTATTCACTAGTTTATAGTTAATGCGAAAACTGTATTAATATACTTTAACTTTTATTTGTTTTTTCATTTATAATTATATTTGTTAGGTTGTTCGCACCTTTCCAAGTGAAATTTCATTGTATTCAATGAAATTTTATTTGGAAAAGTTCGAATGATCTAGCAAAAACCACCTTTAATAACGAAAATAATGATCCTAGATATTCAAATTTGGCGCTAATTTACGCAAGTTTCGACGCACAGATGGCGCGATCGCGAAAATGATGTTGGGACAGGACAGAAGCATTGGCCTTTTCTTTCTATTAAAGTGTTATTTTATGGTTGTTATGAAGTGAGGGAAAGTTTAGCGGCAACGTTGTCAGTAATGGGAGACGTTAATAAATATATGTTGTATATTGGCAGTGATGCCAATTTAGCGGATTTTCCGCTAGCTTTAGCGGAATTTGATTTCCATTTAGCGGACAAAATGACAAATTGCGGATAGCGAAATTTTTAGCGGATTTTGTATTTAGAAATGATGGTATTATTCATGCATTGATTTTAAGCTTACTGTAGTCATTAACCACTAACACATTTTTTTGTGTTTTTAAACAAGTATATTTTATATTGTACACATATTACCTTCAGTATACTATATCTGTACTAGATTGTGTTTAATTTCTTTATCAGCTAGGCACTATAATTTACAAAATATTTTTTATGAAAAGCTGTTTTTTAAAATACTGCATGTATTATAAATTATAAAAAGTTTATTGTTTTGGGCATCGGTTCCTGGACTTTTTGTTGCCTGCACAAATATACTTCTTTGTAAAAATAAGTTTTTTACAGTTAGTTATTGTAATAATTTAAATTTTAGCGGATTTTTGTCCTATCTAGCGGATTTTAAGCCCGTGTTTAGCGGAAAAAAATTTTGAGTGTTGGCAACACTGTATATTGGATCCTTACGGTCTAAACAAAATATTTTGAAGGCATAAATTGTTATGTTTAAAGTGTGGAAAATGACTTCCCTAGGTAATTGGCAACGTGCTTTGTGCATCAAAGCCTGATAACTGACAGTTCTCTAATCTAAGGTTGGGATTGATTGGTTTGGTTTCCTTTCCCATCTCTCGTGATCCGAAGGAAAGCCTGGATAAAAGGTTTTTCAGTGCTGGATAATTAAGCTTCGCATTGGCAGGCCAGTGACCAAATTAATAAACGTCTGTTTACTTCATTTTAACAAAAAATATTATTTTGACATAGGTCGTATAAATATGTTAACCCCGTAGTTTCTATAAATAATTCATGCATCCAGGGCGCTTATGGAAATTTGTCGATTAAATCAGTTAGCCGCCTCTCAGTAAGGTGAACATAAAAATGCTTTGACGTATACATGTCATTTGTCGATTGTTGAATTATTTGCTATATTTTAATGTGAGAAAACGTAGTGTCTTATGCAATAATCAAGTTTAAGATTGCAGAAAGCTCACATTTCGGAGCTGCGTAAGCTGACACGAAGACACGATTTCGTTTAACTTTTAAGTTATGTATCGTGTTTGTGAGGTTGTGGTTGCAGTAAACCTGTTAAATAATTATACTATGATGGACTGCAAGATGTTTTTAGCCTGCCGCAATGGTAAGATTCACAAAGTGAGTGGTACTATTGTTTGCTGCACTACACAAAGTTTCCACAGTGCAAGGGTGTAGACTGTAAAGGTTACCACAAGCCTACTATACCAATAATTATTATTTCTTACTTTTGAAAGAAAAATAGAACCGTAAGTTGTAAAAAATCTTTATAATGCCATCAATTTCGTGACTGTTACTTGATCTGCAACCTTCCGTAATATCGAGTTCATCTGTTCATTGATGTTGGGTGATCGCCGTGCATATTGTTGCTTGACAGTAGTTATAAAAAGGCAGCCCAAAGAATTCAGAAATCAACACCGCCCGCGTTGCATGAATCATTTATAGAGACCCTGTATAAAGTTTCAGTAGATAAAACGCTCTATGTAGATACTGTTGACGAATAAACTTTTTGTGAACATAATACCTACAGTGTACAATCACTCACAATCCAAATATAAATGAGGTTAAGTTGCAGTTTGCAGTGCGTACCGCCTACTACTGCGTATGTAGATTCCTGGATTGGGGATATGTGCATGATTGTTGGTTCATATTTGCTGTGCACATGATAACACGCAACCCGATAAATACGTGACGCTTACAAGAGCAACTTTTGCCGAGTTGATTAGTGTACACGTTCACTGAATTTTTATTTATCTTTGAATACAGGAAGTTTGCATTTTGAAAATGCATGTAAATATTATTATCCTACTAGTAGTAGGTGTACTAGTTGTAAATTATATTCCATGTAGTTACACGTTGGACATTACAGCCAGAGTTGAAGTAAATTGAAGTCTACTGATGAAATTAATTCAAATTTGAAATCACCAAAATTTCTTTCAGAGCTGTCCAGGATGTTCTCTAAACCGTTTGCCAGAAGTGAAAAAGTTTATTTATGAAGACCTTCCTAAATATAAAGATGTAGAGTTTAAAAAAATACAAGGAGCGAAACCTGAACTAGTGATTTTAAATGAAGAGGATAAGGAAATTGAAAGGATTGGATTGAGCAATTTCAATCGCCAGCAGTGCAATGAGCTTTTGCACGGTAAAGGCTTTTTGCCAGAAGATGAACCTAGGATTAAAGAACTATAAAGCAAGTAAACCACAGGTTAACTGAAAAATTGAGAGACCTGCTAATTTCAAAATGAGATTATGAAAACTTTTATCAACCACATAATGATATTATCAATGTTTGTATACATTTGATTTCTCTAGTGTGTGCTATTACCTATTTATATCATGTATGTATTATACAGTACTTACATATTAAAATATTCTTATCTCCAATTTTAGCTTTTTCCTCTACTCTGTATTTTTCTAGTTTCCAACTTTATCATATTGTTCTATTTTTCTGTTTTTCACTTGCAGGTTAGCTTTGATCTGGTAACTCTTAATTAATATCAGATTCTAATATTAAATTAGTAATGTCTATAAATCAAGATACCTGAGCTTGAATGACATCTGTAGCAGCATTTTTTATTTTATATACTGGATTTTTCAGATATAATTTTTTTAATCGTATACATTTGACGTCATGCACTAGTAGTTAAAATGGGCAAGTTTTATGAGTTTTTAAAAAGAATTTTATGGTGGTGACGAAAAACAATTGATCGAGATATTTACTATAGGTATGTTTGTAATTTTAAATAGGATGACCATTTTTTAGCATATTGGATTAAGGGTATCAAATACAGTGTTAAAAAAACGTTAACGAACCTATCGAATTAATAAGTTAAGTTTTCAGTGACAATTTCAAAAACAGCTAATTGTGAAATTTCAATTTTACTCATAAGGAGTCTTGATGTATTTCATGGAGGTTTTCCGATTTCATCCAGAACTTTTAATATAGATAGTGTGGGATATTGTTCAGGGCTAAGTTTTTGTCGGTTCAACAAAACAAACTAGATATATCGAAGAATACAAATCTGTTTACTTGTTATGTTCATTCTCAATATTCAATCAGGATCAATACATCTCAGATAACATTCATCTACACTACAGCATTTTTTTCGGCCTGGACAACTATAATCTCCATAGCATTCTTGCCTTCTGAGAAACATGCATAAGATATTTTTTGTTGACAGCACCTTCTTTGGACATTCCCCTGGTTTAGCTGAAAAGTAAATGAAAAGAACCTAGTAAACTGAAGTAATATTAATTATTATTTACTTGCATTATTAAAGCACTTTTCTGAAAGATAACATAATCTAAATTTTGTTTTGGTGCAGTAGCATATGTGACAACTTTCAATATAGCTTTCATTCTCGTGACATATTCCTAAAAAATGTTAAGTTTAAATATTATATGATCGGTGGCATGATATAGATGAGACCCATCATGCAAAAAAGGAAATAGTAATTGTGTTTAAATGAGTTTGAAATCTGTGTTTTTATTTAAAAACATAGCGTATAATTTTAACTTGAATTCCAGTGTTTATATTCTTCGTGTACACAGGGTGGGCCAAGTAAAACAATTGTTGAAAATAGAGAGAAAACTATTTTATACAGAGTACAACTTCCTGTTGTACCAGAATACACTTTTATTTTCTTAATGAAATGCCCTGTTTTTATATTCCTTATTAAACATTAATACCAGTTTATGCACCATACTTAAGGTGTAAAATGCACTAAACGGTGTTGTCATTTTCTGGAAAAAATGACAATTGCAATACCTATATAAAATCAAAATAACTTTAAAACTAAAAGAGATGTAATCATCTGGTTATTATTATTATAAAGAGTACAAAAAAATTCAGTAAAATTAGATAAATTTCTGACAAAAGATTTTTATGGATGTTTGAATTTCATAAACTTAAAAAACCAATAATATTTTTCAATATCGAATGTGGAATAGGTAAGATCTCATTTGATTCAATGTAGCATTATAAACACTTTGAATTTACCATTTTTGAATTATTAAAAAATAACATACTTTTACAATTTCCAAGAAATTATTTTAGCATTTTTTTGTCATGTTACTCGTCTTTTTCAATTTTTGTTGAATTTGTCTTTCATCAAGATGAAGTTCGGAGATAAAGTGCATTGTTCAGAATATAACACAATTAATTGTTTCCTTAAATATATTGGCATGTTTAAAAATTGGAAATTGTTCAGTAACTTATGTTATTTACCCCGGTCTCATCTAATGTATCAGCCACAGATTGAAATTAAGATGTTCACATGAAAACTTACCACCATTAGTTTTCGAACAATTTGCAACCATTCTACAAACTGTAGTATTGCTATCTTCATCACAATAACACATCGTACATGAATCATACATATAACTGTTTGGCACACAATCATTTGAATTCAAATCTATTAAATACAGCATTTTGCATTAAATGTATGCTAAACAAGAAATATAGCCAAACCTTTTTGAAATTCCAAATGCACACATATAGAATGAGGTCTGGAATTCTTAATACTGCAATGACATCTATAATCACTACTGAACCAAAATGTGCCAGAGACACATTGATCTGCAATTTTTAAAACTGTATAATCTACCCTAAAACGTTTCAAAGCCTGTCCATTTGCCTACCTGTAAAACATGGGCCGTTGAAGGATACACATTGTTGTGTTCCATTCTTCAAACAAAGACATTTTTTACAGTATTCTAACCATTGTTCACCTGGGATGCAATCTGCAACATGTAGTGGAATAAAGTGTGTACATATAAAATAATATATGGAAGAAATGTTGACTCACCCTGTGCAAGAACAATGTACACCAAACACCTTAATGAGTAAATCAACAAAAATCCTATTCTTCTAGAAGATATTTTTGACGATAAAGTAAGTAATATGTTGTTAAGCATGTTCAAATGCGACTGAACATGTTATTGTGGCTTTCAGTTTAGTTTTGTAAACAAATTACTAATCAGAATTATTGTTTTATTCAAACAACTCGAATTGGAAACCAGGGATATTACTTACAAGATATGTTTCACATGCTTTAAATTTTACATCAAATTTCATACACAATTGTTCGTTTCTATTATTGACTAATAACAAACATAATGCATATGAACAATAAAACATTTTGTGTTTAACATTAGGTACATATTGTCATACAGACAAAACACACAATTTAAAAATTTCTAGGTATACGTCTGAATGAAAATATTGCTCGCTAAATATCTTGTTGGTATATAAAAAAATCATTAAATATATGGAAGCTCTTTAATATCTCAATCATACACTTATAAGAATACATAATAATAAAATGTAATAGGAAAATGAGTCCAGGATATGGTTAATATAAAATAATATGGTATATAATTGCCAACAATGTTTTCTACTGGTTACACAGTTTCTAATTAGATTAATATCAGATGATGAGCTAATGTAATGTAAGAAAGATTTTACTATGAACATTGGAAATACCTAATCAAACAAAAGTATACTCAAAATGATAACTGCTCATTTTATGCAGGAATTTTACAGAGGAATTGTCCTAATAGGGAGAAATAGGAACTTTATAATCAGGCATACTAAGTATGCATTATTATAAATGCTTTGTTATTATGTATAAGGTGATTTCGATGTTATTCATTTGTAGGCAAGTTCAATAAAAATATCTTACGCAATTTTAAAGAACATTATTTAAATAATAGCTGTTGTAAACTTTTTATTTGTTTCAATACCTACAATTTTAGCATGTGCCTGTTTATAAATTCACATTTTTGTAAAATCACAATCTGTTCGATAAATGACAACATGGAAGAAATTCAGTCGGATTGGCATCTGCAGGATGCTGCATACGTTGGTATCATACAAATGTCAAGGGCTCTTCGTGCTAACAGAATTGCGACTCAAAACCACACAGAAACCCAACAGTTAATAATAATGTTCACCCAAGACAAACATTAGTTTTGCATTTTGCGCCCAAGGTGATGTCACATGCAGTATAGGTTCACACCATACTATATTCCCGCCTCACTTTTCAACCACTTAAAGTTCATTGATTTTAACAGAGACATAATCAAATTTTTTTTGGCTGTATATAAAGCGACAACAACTGTTCTAAATTAACTAGGTACCTTACATTTATCTGCATGAAGTTTAGGATTATAGTCTATAGTACAAATATTTTAATGTGTCCAAGATGCTAAACATGTCTATCTTATTTGTTCTTACTGATTTAGCACACAAAAGAAAGAACATAATAGACATTAGTTAAAATAGTGGTAAAGCAGATATCACCTATCTTTGTCTGTACTCTACAAATGATGGATATCTTAGTTTTATGGACCAAAGGAAAGAAATTAATGTCCAAAAACCTGGGGCTCACACAAAATTATTAAAACCTCATAATAGAATACAATACAAAACTATTTTACTAATTATTATTGTTTGGGAAAAAAATTATTAAAGAAAATAATTATTGAAAAGTATAACAGTAAGTACCTACTTAGTTAACGAGGGTGAATGTTTTCAGCGTCCATAATATAAGATAATATTTTCTTGGAAAGATCGCTGTCTCTTGAAAACACTGACAAAAAGTTATAAATCTGTTTGAACTTGTATCAGGCAAATTTTGAGGTTCTTCATCTTTGACAAAGATTACAGGTGTAATCGAAACGTCAGACTTATAACTTTTTGTCAGTGTTTTTAAGAGACAGCGATCTTTCCGAGAAAATATTATCTTACCTACTTAGTTATTCATTACCCGATCTGTCGGATAAATCAGTATCATTCAGGTCTTGATTGTCATAGAGATCAAATAATACATATTTGTAGAAATCCTCTTCTATTAACTTTTTACTGTGGTGCATACAATTTTTCCAAATTTCAGGTGTTCATTGTTGAAAAAGCTTCCCTCTACATTTTTCTCACTGCCTAGTCATCAAATCCATTTTGTCCAAAATTTCATCGTAGTAATTTTTGGCAATTGCCCACACAGTTCATTGTCAATATATATTTGCAATGGTATATATTATATTACTATAAACTCAGTGTTAATAGAAAACTTAGATTAAGTAGGCAGTTCACAAAGCATAGTGACAAAGCAACAATGAAATCAAAATACCTAAGTAGGCAACATGTTTTACGTACAAGTCCATTTTTGGCTGTAACTAATGCAACTGAACAAAAAAAGTTCAATTTTTGTATTTTATATATACATATAATTTACACTCTTATATACTAACAATACAATTAGAAGCCAACAAAATGCTACGTTTATTTGTACCGTAATTACTAGCGTTTAAAGAACAAAACATGTGCCAGTGCTATTTACAATAATACATCGCACATTGATTAACTGGTTAATCAGTTTGTCAGTTTACGGTATTTTTGGGATAGTTTCTACGATTTAGATAAATCAAGTGTGCGTTTGTTGGATGACTCAGCACTTGGAATTATATGTTAAAAATTTAATACAAATGCATACATATTTGCTTTAGTGGTTTGTCTTAAGATATAAGGCGGGATATTCGCAGTCCTGCGTGATAATGCCTCTTCCTTGCCATCATTACACACAGCAACTTTACATCAACACTCCGCCATGATAAATAAAATTAATTGCTTATTTCTACTAACAAAATAATCTTAATCTGGAGCTCAAAATACTGCAAAMTTTTATAGGTATTCCCTTGCGCCTTTTTCAGATGGAGTTCATAGGGCTAGAAAAGGCTCATAAGCATCTATAAGTGCAACAGAGTCGGTTTACGAGCAATAGACAGTTGTGACAGAGATGCCCTGAGGTGCTCGCATATGCCATTTCTTATGTCCTTCCCCGCATTTACCGCACCCATAAACCGACCAATTGATGCAACCTGTAGAGAGTAAAGTAGACCTTGGCCAAGGAGTACTTGATAATGCAATATAGCACAATTACACAGCGTTGCCAGATTTCGAGTACTMAACCAAACGTGCATTTTTTTTAAACAGGAATACCTACTTTTTATGCCAGATTATGATTATATAGTGTTATCGAGTACTCCTTGGCTGCTACCACTCTTATTTGAAATGTTATTCTGTAAGATTTCAAATAAAGCCGTCAATTGGATGAGCTTGATAACTGGACCTCCCATGCGTATCTGAGAAACTGTTAATTTTAGGGCACATGTATCTTAATATTTTTTTTGCTCATAATTTGATGTTTAATCAGAATCCGGCACAAAAAGTAGGTGGTTCTATTTAAAAAAATGCAAGTTTGGTTCATTACAAAATACTCCGAAACACAATATCAAACATGAAAAGAGACTATACTTTTGAGTTATATTTATTCAGATAGAGGATAGTAAACGTATAGAATATATAATATACATTTTTACAGAAACTAAACAAAACTTCACGTACCTTCTACAAGAAATAGGAATGTCACAACATTACAAAATTTCTACACCCTGGCTGCAAGAAAAGCCCTGCAACATCTCACATTTCAGCACACTCACTAACTGCAATTATACTTAACCATTACCAACAATTTCATTTGTTTATAATATACAATTTAATTGTGATTAAGTGTACCACTGGTAGGTATTTCGACAAAATAAGTGATATCAGTCGACGTCTAACGGCTATGCTAACATAAGCCAAGCTATGAAAATAATGGCCAGCCAAAGGAACACTTTGGACAAAAACTGTTCTTCAAGATGCTGTTGGGTTCCACGTGGAGCAGCACTGGGTCGTGGTTCCCCAAAGTTAAATGTGGATGTGAAAAATCCAAAAGGAAAAGCACCTATGCCGAAAGACATGTGAAAACCATTATCCCCAAATCCAAATGCTAAAAAAAAGTATATTGATTATCTAGTAGTCTCCAGATATAGTTTATATTTTACCAGGAAAATTGGAACCAGGCTCTGGTTCTGACCTTTGTCCAGCTGGACGAGGAGGAACTTTTTCCCTAGGATCTTCCTGTTTTGTACTCCCTCTGCCATATAACGGCACAACCTTTTCCTTACTTATCGCTGCTTTACACACTGGACAAACTTGTCGATTTGGTCTAGTTTCAAGCCACTGATGCAGACAGGGCCAGCTAGGAAAGAAAACATATTTATATCAAAATTCACATATCTGTATAATTTCTAAAGCAACTAATGTCAGCATCTGAAACTGAATTATGAGCACATCAATAATTTTTATTAAACTTGGATAATGGCGAATTTTGGATCAGAAATCATGACCTCGTTCTCTGCATATTTTAAATAAATCACATCTGCATTCATTTAATGTTTCTATTATTATATTTTGTACTTATTAAGCAAGCAATTCATTCACTCTACAGCAAAACACTTCTAGTTGTTATTTGGCTAAAGTAATAACCAGCGCAAAAATTGGAAGTTATACTTTCGATAAACAATTTATTTGATTGATGCCAGATATTAACTTCCCAGTTGCAAGACAGCGTATTCCATCATTCCATCGTAAAGTTTGAAGATGATTTTTTACATAATATAGAGTGCTATGTAAAATTAAGAATTAGATACTTGTAAAAGATTGTGGTTTATTCAAGCAAAATGTGTAGAAAAATGTGCACTTCTTATAGAAGAATGGGCAACTAATTGGTTGAGTTTTTATGAAAATATTATTATTTAGACTCAATTATAAAAGTGGTTATTTTTTATGTAAAGTTTTTTAGAGCAGAGCCTTTGGGTTAATGTGATTATTGCATTTTTCAAATTTAGTTGATTATTTTTTAACTTTAAATATTGATTTCAAAAACATGCAATTTTGACATTGAAAGCAACTGTTTCCCAGATATTACGAAAGAGAAAATAAAAGAAACGGATGCCTAACCCAGCAAATAAATAGTTTAAGTTTGATCCCATACACTTTGTACCAGTGAACAAATCAATGGATAAACTGCTTGCTGATATTTCATAGCATCTCTAGAGTAATTGCTCTAATTTCATCGTGGATTCTTTATTTTAAGACTCAATGGTAAGTGGCCAGTTAAAAGCGCTCTTACTCAAGATAATCCCATAGAAAGTATTCCATAGGCACAATTAGATAACTGCATGGGTTATTCAATTAAAGCTTGTTTCCAAATCTAGTGTCCAGCAAAAATGTCATTCAAATAACTCAGACCACTAACATGGTAATATGAGGTAATACTCTGTCTTGCTGTAATTATAAAGTATCATTAGGAATAACAAGATGATATCTGAGCAATTCCAGTTACTTTTTATCCTAGTTCCTTCAATAAAATTGTATTTCCAACTATGTCTGTTTACACATTTACCTTTTCTGTAAACTGAGTGATTAAACTCTGCATGGATATCATTTATGTATTTTGTTTAGGTACTTTATAAGTTTTACTGATGATATTATGGAAAAACTGCTGTGACATATACTGCTTCTAACAAGTTCCAGTTCAAAAAAATACTGTGATCTTCATCTGAATATTTATTGTTCAGCAAGATGTGTATACTTCTTTCATATGTTGTCTTTTAACACATCTGCTCATAATCAGATTTTGCTTCCTGGTTTCTCTGCCATGTCAATAATTAAAAACTGTGAAATTTATTTTTTATCACAATTAATTTCCAAGGTAGGTATTGTAATTTTTATGCTTTTTATCTCCCTGCCAACATCGTATCTTCCAGTATTTTATAACCCTTTTACTACCTACATGTGCATGACTATCAATACTATGCACATGATGATCGCGCAGAGAGGAGTAATGACATTATAAAAACAAAAGGAAACACCATTTGCTGGCATATACAGTTAGCTGTATATGCTTCATATAAATATTTTCTCGTACTTACAAGTGACATAAACTGGATAATTACCGATTTTTATATAAATTTCTCAAACGGGGTTTGTGATATAATACATATAATGCAAGGTTACGAAATACATTTTAAGCGGTTGTAGCCTTCAAAAATTAATGGCACGTATAACAGACATTTAAGACGAAAATATTTTTTATAGTTTAATATATCAAAAATACCTAGCGACTAATTCTATTTCCCGTACGAAACCATTGACGCAGCGGCATTTGTTTGTACACCAAACATCGGGTTGCCTACAATTAGGCGTTTGAGACGTATCATGGACATGCCCTATAAGCCAACAGTCAGATGAACTCGATATCCATAAAAAAGTTACGTACAAAAAACATAAACAACCCCCAATGTCTGTGTTCGAAATTTTTTTATTACGTGTGATTATTTTTGATAAGTTTAGTTAGATGTTTTTTGTTTTATTTTGAAAAAATTAATTAAGTTAATTAGTTGTAAGTTACCGGTAGACTGCACACTACAGTAACACCAATATATCTTTACAAAATTTTTAAACTATTTGCAGCATCTTATATCTTTTATTAAAGGGACGAAAAAGACAAAATAGAAGGGTTATTTGAGGTTTTCAGCAGTAACTTTTACAGCTGCATTGTGTTAAGGAAACATTTAAAGCAAGTTTTTGTTGATTTCTGGAAATGTTATTTTATGTTCTAGGATACAATCAGTTCAACAAAGGAATTGATGCTGAATTTAGTGTGCTCTATCCCAATTTAGTATTGTAAGAATAAACTTTACATAGAACAGTGTATATATGTAAAATGTTATACATTGAGAAAAAAATTAATTCGAAATTCGATTGCAATAAACCTCTGTATTTCGTTTTACCCGTTCACCTAGTAATTACTTAACCAAAAGTCATATTGGTGATAGGTAGGGACTAAAATGCATGTTCAGCTAGAAAGTCAAAGTTCGAAAACAACAGTTTAAAATATGCGATATAGATGTTCAAACCTGAACAATCAAGGCATATAGTATCCTACATTTTATTTTATTTTTTTAAGTGTGGATTTTTAGCATTACGAGACCAACGACTGAAAAAGGAATTATAATYGCGACAAACACTGCATTGGTAGGTACATGCTTTTTTTCTAGTTTATGCTATCCTACTGAATAGAAAGACAGTTTCTGTTATCCAGATTAATTAAACACATTTTACAATATTCTATGACATAATTTCATAGTTGATATAACTTTTGCAACACCAATACATCAAAAATATTCTACTGTCCGCAAAAAAAGCACACACAGAAACGTTTGTTTGTACACCAAACCTTGGGGTTGCCTATATTTAGGCATTTGTAACGTATCCTGGACATGTCCTATAGGTGAATAATATTGACCAAACAAAAATATGTTTTATTCTTGATTCAATACACAATGGTGGAGAAGTAAACACAATCTTAGAAGGATAGATGTTTTACAGAGTTTTTTGTATGCCACCACAGCGACTTTCCTTTATACATTTACATTTGCTTACCAAAACAAGTGACCACACAAACTGACAACCGCATCCTTGGCTGCATCGAGACAAATATTGCATTCGAACAGTCTTTCATCTTTTTTCTCTTCACCATCTGTATCCGTTCCACTGGTACTAGGAGCAGCGTTTGCTTCGGGTTCCTTTACTTTTGATGGATCACTAGTGCTGGCAGCCATTTTAAATAGAATCTTGCAATAAGAAACGATTACAAGATAGTATAATTCACAGAAAATTTGCTGCAGAACATTCGAAAACTACCATTCGATACATAAACGTTATGTCACTAGCAAAAGTCAAACATAATATACCTGACGTGTCTTTCGAAATTAAATAAAATAAGTGGATAAATCCAACTATAAAATATAGTTTACCTTGGATTTAATGCTATTTACATTTAAGAATCACTGTTATCCCACAATGAAAGGGTCTAACTACGGTAAATTGATGTTATTTTTAACTTGTTATCGCGTGATGTAAATAAAATAGATCAACCAATAAATCATCGTCACAGGCAGTGTATACTGACACCATAGATTACTTTTCTAGATATGCCACTCCAATATAACAGGATGGCACTTTTTCATCAGCGCCATCTAACAAAGTGTCTGGGTACTATTACGCAAACTAGTAACAGGAAAACGTATAGATGGTGCTGTATCGTTAATGGGACAGGTACTTCCCACCCGGATTTATAATATGCTGTTTTAGTTTATTTGTTTTTAATTACTTAATGACTACTTACCTAACGTCGACTCTGTAAATAACTGAAAGAAATGAACTGTTTTAAGTACGATACATTGACAAATAGTAGACATAGAAAAAAAAAATTTTTTAATTAATCAGACATTTATTCCAAATTGTAGACATTTATATAAATTACATAAACTCACATTCAATACAATAATACATCCGTTACAATGCAATATAATGTAGAACAATAACGGTAAGGTGTATTCAATGACAAATAAAACTTAATTTATTTTGAAGGCTCAATAATTCGAAAGATAAATATAAAAAAAACTACTTTTGCTAGAAATGGTGTGCATCAACAAACAAAACAAAGGTATCAATAAAACAACTGTTATACATAATACAAAAAAAATACACTTAAGCATTTTTACAAAAGTAAACTAAAACTAAACCTTACTACGACGCTTTTTTTTTAATTTATTAAATGCTAAACCAGTCAAAGGATCCTGATTTGCACCCCTTATATCCTTACCACTCAGTATTTTATTAATGTTCTTTATGTAAGAAAAAAGTATGATATTTACTACAACCTTAATAAATAAATTGGTATTGGACATGTGGGTTGTACAAAATAATGCTCGAACATCTTCTTCAAATTTAGTTTTGATTTGTGTTATAATTTTCTGCTTAATTTCATATGTACATATTAATTTGGGAACCACACACAACACAAGATATGTCACCTGATTAAATATATTCAAAAATTTTATACTGGGAAACTGTAATTTAGAATCCGGATATTGTCGTTGATGAATCAAAACATTCACATCAAGTTCATCTTCAGTACATATTTTTTTTAGGCAATCGGGGCACTCTGGTGGTAATACCTTTTTAATCACATATCCAGCTACATAAGCTGAAGTGTGATTTTCCACAAATGTTCTATTTACTTTACTGAATTGGGGAAACACAGCTTCTGGCACTTGTACATGATCACAAACTGTATCTTTTTGTCCCAATATAAAAGTCTGCAAATTATCTAAAACTCCAATGGAGTCATCTGCTTCACAATTTGCTCCAACAGAATGGGAAGAAACAAGATTATTTATTAAAAGAGATTTGTAAGAAGAAATGAAAGAAGAACAGGTTGGGTTAGTATTACGAAATCCATGGCTACGGATACAAGAAAAGAAATTTTCGAGAGGATCTTGATTAAAGCAACGAGGGGAAATGTGTTTGAGGCCAGTAGCAAGAAGTTTTGGTATAAGATATATTAGACTATGAAGCGAAAATACCCAGTTCTTAATGGAAGGAGTGACAGTAGTTTGTAAATCAGATGAAGAATAGTACATAGAGCTCAAAATAGGAAGACACGACTGCCAGAAGGATACATGATCGGAAGAGTTAGTAACAGAACAGAGTAGAGGTTTACCTGAAGGAGGATTAGAAACAGAACCATTTACACTGTCAAACAAATTGTCAAAAAATAAAAGCAATGAAGCTGTATCTGTTGCTTCTGGAGCAATATAATTTACTGAATCGGGTGAAAGTTCTTTACTCACGTTGGCCGCAACACGCATAGCAGTTCCAAGTGTATAACTAAAAACCTGCGTGCAATTTTTTACTTTCATCTTTTTAATTTTAAGAGGTAAAACATGTTCATCAGTTAATTTTACAAACTGACTGTAATGTAATTTTTGTCACGCATATACATATCAATAATATGCTGCCAACAAGCCACCTTTTTAACACCATCTTGTACAAAATGGAGTTTTTTGTCTAACATACTATTCCTAATACCCTTCATCAAATGAGGAAAGTCATACAAATGAACTATTTCAGTGTCATCAATTACATACCCCTGACAACGATTTTCAACCCCCTGTCTTAAAAAATCTAATCTGGTGTCCTCCAAAAGACTATTAATGGCTGCCTTATTAGTAGCTCCTTGATCAGAAATTGTCGCCACAACATTAAGCCCTATAGATTTAACTTCTGTTATGACAGCTTTGATAAGATTTTTTAGAATTAATGTTGGAGTTGTACCTTCACAAAATGCAAAACATATTGGCATTTTCCATTTTCGTGCAATTCCTTTTAACATAAAAACGATTGCATGATCTGCAAAATGAGGTTTTCTGTTACCCTCTCCAAAATCAACACAACCATCAATACAATCATACTGTTGATTGTATGCCAATCCTGCTTCTAATGATACTTCATCAAACATTAGCACACATAGTTTGTCTACTGTAGACATTCTGGAAACTTTGGATTTTAAATGGTTAAATATTGCTTTGTTTATACCGCAATTTAACGGAATTTTTTTCAGGAGGGAGTTCAAAGTTTTACGTGACGGTAAACTGAAAATTTTCGAAAGAAACCTATATCCTTTCCCGCTTTGTTTATGTATGGACAAGGCTAAAATTTTGTCTGACATTGTAAAGCGCCTACCGCGAGGTTTATATTTTTGTGTTCTTTGCTGTGACAAGAAGAAATTAGCTGTTACCTCATTCACATCTTTAAAAAAGTTCAGAATGTCTGGATTGCGCTGCAGCTGCATGAGCTTTCTTCTGGTGTTTGCACTTCTAGATTTCAGTTTTGCTGAAGAGCGCCTCAAGCCTTTTACTAATTGGTAGAAGTGCTTCGCCTTTGGTGTAAGTTGAGATTTTGAACTGATGCCAACTGATCGAAGTAACCCTCTTCTTTTTGAAGTTTCAGGATCTAAGAACAAAAACACATTTTAATTTCTTAAAATAATAAGCTTACAATATGTCTTCTGTACTAAAATTATTTATTGTCGTCTTGTATGTTAATATGATCACACAAGTCTAAATAATTTTAGTAGAAACTGGCACTGAATGTGAAAGACCCCTTGCCTTAATGTTCATTTAGATAATAAGTTTCCTGGAAAATCCAAAACCCTTATCTCTTAAGTTGCAAGATTACTTTAGGTGTAACATTTCTACCCATCCCTTACTGAGAGTAATTATGCAAATAAGAGGAATAACAAACAATAACCCTCTTAAGTCCAGGTAGTAAGTACCTGAAGAACCTTTCCACTAATAACTATACCTAGAGTAAGCAATTAGCAACAGTAAGAAATTGGTTTCACTTCTAGGAATAACAAAACGTTCAGTTATACTGTGTTCGAAAATAATGAATCATAAGTTACAACTTACAATTAATGTGGCTTTCTTCCTCGGTGTCTGGAGAAGGAGTATGAGGTAAAATCCCTATACCACTTTCTTTGATGGAAACTGCCTCGGTAACTCCAGTCTCGGGGACATCATGTTGTAACTTTCTACCTGCAAGAAAAATTATATTTGAAACTTTATTTATAGTTTATCTTACAACAGTAATCCCTTACCTGATTTCCCATTTTGAAAAAGTGGCAATCTCAGAACAGACCTTTTGCGGGAGAATGTTTGTGAAGGTACATTAACACTTAGCTGCTCTGGACTGCAAATATCAGATGGATCAGTGATAAAGCCTGATGTCGATGGTCCAGGTTCTGGTGACTTTTGCGGCTCCATTGCACGAAGGGCTTCTATAAAAGCAAGCAACATTTTTAAATAGTATTCAATATAAATGTAGATAACTTACCACGGACTTTTTCTGGAGTAACATATTTGTAAGGTTCCTCGGGCAGGCTGAAGCAATTATCATTAGTTGCTGGCTCAGTGAATGCTAAAACAGTATAAACATCTAGTACTTTATAATCTTTATCATTGTTAAATACATACCAGGCAGGTTTAAAGTAGGCAATGCATAGCGCATTAACCGTCCACTTGGATTCTTGCATAGGCCAACAAAATGCAAATCACAAACCCTATAGTTTTTTAAAATTTCTTTGTTTGTTATACTAAACAACACTTCATTGCCGATTCTCTCAATCCAAATACTCCTTATTCTTGGGTCAGTTGGAATGGAGTGCCTGTAAAATGATGATTGAAATCAAGATACATAAAACAAGCTAAATTTCTAGGTATCTTGATTAAAATGTTACCATCGTCCCTAATATTACTTAATAACGAAGTACTTTACGTATTATATTTGTTTATATACGCATACACAAACACTAATAAAACTAAAACACTAAAAAGTGTTCTGAAGTAAACTTACCTAGGCGCTTCTTTATCGTTGCAACCAGGGACACAACACGGACGCTTGCTCATTTTAATAAATGAATTCGCGTAACTATAAAACGTTTAACAATCAATAACACAAGAATACAACTTGAACAAACCGAAACCAACGAAATTCAAAATTAGAATGCGTCCCATCAAAACTGTTGCCATTTCAAATTAGACATAAACTTCGCGTTGGCGCATGCGCGTTGATGCTGCGATGTCAGCTGGTWGTTCCGACAATATCGGCAATAAAGTCCCTAGATCTATCTAGGGACTTTAATCGGCAATGCTTAACAGCGCCATCTAAAGAAGTGTCAGCCAACTATATAAAGGTCACGCTGCATACCGTATGAGTTCCCACCCCCTGACTGACACAACGCATGCAACAATTGAACTATTGCTTAATATTGTCGAATTTACGGAAAGATAGAACTACCGTTGGTACCTTTGCACTACACTTGACACTGGACAAGGCAGAACTATTTCCGTCAGATTTACGTACATTAAAGGATTTTCCATTGACTAACCGGGTATGTTACGGTTGAAGTTTCTACTGACAGTAAATTGACAGCGGTTAGATGTAATTTTGACAGCGGTTAGTTGAGTATGACGTCATCAAACAATACAATGGAATGGACTGGTTACAGACGCGGTTACTGCATTGTTGTTGTATAAAAATATTTCCATCAGCCTCCCTCAGCCCAGGACTTCCCACATCATGGTTGCCATATTACTTTTGATATTAACAGTATCAATTTTTATAAGAATTTGACAGGAACCAATATTTGCAGACGTTTAAAACTGTGCAAAATTAGCAAATACATTTTTGATACTTTAGTATGATATGTTATTAATATAGTAGAGCTGTTTTATGTTATAAAATTGAAAATTACTATATGTAATTCGTCTTATACAGATTAAATCAAAGGTCTGGCAACATGGCTGAAAATACCCGCACATCTTTTATATGTGAATAATCAAATATTCAAATAAAGATTGTATATTCAAAGGGACGTAATGAGAAGCCAAGTAGTTTAAGAAATTTATTTTCTTCTATCACTCCTCGTCGACAAATAACCCTCTTGTTTGTTTACTTTTATACAGTTAAAAGTTGAGCCGCCAGTATATGATCCCTAATGGTGTTCTACCCATCTTTTGTTTTGAAATAGGTGAACACCGGTAAACACTACAGAAGGAGGATAGCATACAAACAAAACAAAGATGGATAACATACCACTGTGTGTAACCGGGCTTCGAGCACGGTATGTTACTTCAACATACCGGGTTAGTCATATGACGTCATTGTTTTAAACCGCTAAGTAACCGCTAGCAATGGAAAGCGAGCGGTATGTTGCCGCGGTTAACCAAACGACATACCGCGAGCAATGGAAAATGCTTTTAATTTATGAAATCGATCAAACAAAATTAAGTATGTACCTCTTATAAAAATACACGGAGCCTGATGGAGCTCGTGGTAATTGGTAATGGTAGAACTATTATATCAAAGTTTGAAACAAAATAGAGTGCAAAAAGTTTGACTTTTAAGTATAATACTCCAACAAGCCAGATATATAAATAATAGTTTTCTTTTTAGTTAAACTAAAATGCAAGCTAAGGATGCTGAGCATAAAAAGTCTGCCTTGCGTCAGTCTTTCAAACGCAGGTACTTTACCAAGAGCCCACAACATCGAATATATGTAGATAACGAGGATGTCACCCCTTTACCCTTGCAACCCATCATATACGAGGAAGGTCAAGAAAAGCAGATTGGTGTATATGACATGAATGAGAGTGCACTACGATCTAGCAGATCAGAGAAAAGTGTTAACGTTTTCTTTGGACCACAGAACATGTCCAAATTTCAAACAGAACTTCATAATCAGACACTTGAAGCACAAAGCATGCTACCAAAGAGTCACTTCACCACGACGCTAAATGTTGATGATGATGTTTTATTAATTGAATCAGACTATAATCTATCAGAAGCTAGTGAAGATGTATATGAACTAATTGAAGAAGCTAAACCTGATATCTTGGAAGAATCTAAAGTTCCAACCCAAGTTACTATAGTTTTAACTGAAACACCCACATTTTACATTCTTGATTGGCCCAGTTCAACTGCTTTAAAGGGATCGGAAGAAGGTAAAAGTTTCATAAGTCATAAATTTTTGTCAATACATAAATGATAAATACATAAAAATATGGATGACAGATTCGTGTTTAGGAGGCCGTGTTCTAGCAGTGTGCAAAATTTTGTAAAATTTGGCGAAGGTCCGGTAATGTGCATAATTACCAAAAATACCCACATAGTTTGTGTCATAGTATTTGAGAAATATTTAGCCATTTAATTGATTTCGCGTGTTCTAAACTATTAATTGCAAAATTCAGAACGTTTTTCCGTCTTTTCCCATAAATGTTGATTTAGGACTTGGCCGGTTTTTTGCACCAAGGTCTACAATTATATTATTATGTATCAATTTTAACGTTGACAAGAAAGAAGGGCATACCAAATACTTCTATAATTTAATTAAAGAAGCTATGTATCTGTTGAGAATATTAAAGAAGTAAGTGAAATAAAATATATTTTACTTTAATCAGAAAGTGTGTACAATTTTAAGGTACAAAAGTAAATTTATTTTTGGATGTAGCAAACATTTATATATATACACCATATTAGACTGATTTTCAACAGCTTCATATCTTTTTACCTTTGTCAATCAAAAGGTGGCTTTGATAAAATGTCAGTAGACACTCATTTTGTAACTTATTATATATATTTAAATACCTACCTTCTAGAAAGATGTTTATCACATTTTGTACTTCCCCAAT
The DNA here is from genome assembly GCA_025024175.1 of Rhyzopertha dominica. Classification (NCBI taxonomy): domain Eukaryota; kingdom Metazoa; phylum Arthropoda; class Insecta; order Coleoptera; family Bostrichidae; genus Rhyzopertha; species Rhyzopertha dominica. The sequence goes on along the minus strand of QCXZ01000138.1, from coordinate 27,750,543 downwards.
CTGCAGAAATATATAGACAAAATTTTATGTCACCTACTATCTTAAAAGCTATTCTAGTCAATGTAAATATCAATCCTATCTACCCCACATTCATGAAATAAGCTTGTCAACAGGGTGGCCAGATCAGGCAATTTATTGAAAATCGACTACTTTTAAAATTGATTTTGCAACATGTTTTTTGTAAAATTGCAAATCACATATCAGGCAACTTTTCACATTTCACTTTACAATATTTTATTGTATATTTTATACTTTATAGATAATGTAACCAGGATACAGAGTATAATTATGTTTGACGGCACCTACCTCTAAGCAGTAAACATAGCAAAAATGTTTTTCCATGAGCAAGATGTAAACCTTGCTAAACATGTCCTTATATCTTTTTCACTCATTTAGCAGTAGAGTACGATAGATACTATACTCCGATCACTGAACATAAGGAGTGATCATGATGTGTGTTCTTCATGTAATTTTTAAACCATAATCATTTCATAATTTTTTAGTTAATTGTTCAGTAGTCCAAAATTTGTTATAAAGATTAAGTCAGACTTTAATAAATAGCAATAATAACGTGCAAGATGCATAAAATTCACAAGATCACTCCATCTATTCAGTGATCGAAGTATAGTCAAAATAGTGGTATAGCAAATATCACCTTTCAGTTTTATGTACCAAAGGAAAGAAAACACTTTCCAAAAACCAGGGACCCTAAAACAAAATTATTAAAACCTCATATTAAATTACAACATAGAGCTATTTCACTAATTGTTGTTATTGTTCTAGAAAAAGAAAATTAATAATTAAAAGGTATAACAGTAGCTACTTGCTTATTCATATTTATTGAAATCCTCTGCCATTATCTTTTCACAGTGGTCCACACAATTTTTCCGAGTTTGTAGCATATTTGTTGAAAAAGCTTCCCTCTACATTTTTTTAACAACCTCAATATCAAACCTGTTTTGTCAAGTGTTTCGCTCTTAGTAATTTTTAGCAATTGCCTATGTTCAGTCGGATTGTATTGACAGTGTTAAGGTTGTATACATACAATTAAATGACCGCGGTTGCTGCATAATTATTCATCTATTACATACCTTTTCTCTGTAGTTTTGTGCATAGATTTGCAATATATAAAAGTTCTATTCCAGTTAAATTCTCACCTGCATCTACACAAGATTTGATGTCTTTTTTAGCCAATTTGAAGAAGGATTTTTTCAGTGACTGGCAGTTCTTTCAGTATATGTAACAGTGTTTCAGAATCAATTTTTAAGCATTTCAATATTGTCATTATAATCTTCCAATTTCTTTTTGTAACAAGAAGTCTAACTGGCAATATCATTTTGCCTTTTCACAAACTTGCCTTTTGCTCTTGCATGTAATACCATATTTCTTCTCCCATCACTGCTTTTGCAGATCTACAAAAAAATATTGAGTTATCTTGCCACATACGTTTATTTCCTCTTTTTGAAAAATGCATGTTTCTTCGACATTAAAACAAAAGCTATATACAGGTACACTGTTGTTTTTAGCTCCCTCAAAATTTTATTTATTTCACAACAATTCWGTTTTCACAAGGAAACCACTGGTTGCGATGTTTCTTATATTTGAAACATTATGAAACCTAGAGATTTTACCTGATTCTTCAAACTCAATGCACAGCCATGTCAAAGGAATCTTGCTTGCAAATGAAGTTTTAAAAAGTTCATTGTCACTGGCAGACTGGCTTTGTGCAACTCATTGTCGTAATTTTGACCACCTTGCTGGAAATTGGTAAGTCAACTGTTTTTCTTATTTCTTTTTAAAATGGTGTGGGCTTTTCGCCATCCATTTCTGACAACTTTTTCCAAGGAGTGCTGTAGCACTATGTTTCAATAACATTCCACAGGAATTATGGGTCCCAAATTTTCTTTCTTGTTGTTAATAAATGCAATAACTTTGATTGCCAAGTCCTAGTTGCTTCCCTCTAACACAGTCATTTTAACTTTTTTTTTACACTACTGAATACAAATGCGTTATTTCCACTCAATAGTCAAAACAAGACTGAAGACCTCTGTGGTTTGCAGGTGCTTAATATGTGTGTGACTCATTTAAATTCCATTTCCAAAAGTTTATGAAGATTTTTCAAACGTTTTTATAGGTATTTATTTGTGTATCCCACATTTTTCAAGAAAAATTCAAGCAATTACTTCTATTGCTATTGTGTGCACCAAAACATATTATTTCTGCTTTTTTTTTACTTTCGGCGACATATGGAAGGTCATTTTGTAATAAACTTCACAAAAGCCTGCCAATACTGTTTCTGAATAAGAAGCTGAAAATAAATAATTTTTGGACATCCTATTGTACAAATATTTAATTTGAAGATTATCTATTATCACAAAGCTAATTATTACACATCTTATCCACTCCAGTGATTCTTAAAATTTCAAAATATCATCATCTAGAACTTCTTAAGGAATCAGTTTACTGTATCTGCAAAATATATTTTAATTTCAGTAGCTTTATTTTACAAAGCTTTGACGATTTTAAATATTAGTATGATGCACGTTAATATAAAATAATAGAACCATAATAGGGATAACTTGAGTTTCTGTGACAAAAAACATGCCCGATGCACTTTTTCTTTTCTTTGAACTTTTTTTGTGATTACTGTTAGTGTTATTTGTCTCAAAAATATCTGCGTTCATTTTATCCTAGATCAAAATTAATAAATCTTGTTATTCACAAAATTACCATAGCAATTTACCTCAATATACCACTACGACTTAATAATAATAATGTTTGAGTTAATTTTACTCAGACCTGCATGCAAAGTGAATTAACAAATTCTACTAAATTGATAAAATTCAGTTTTATATTCACAGAAAATAACTATTTACTAATTATAGGAGATGCTGCTGAAGCAGATAATGAAAAATATGAGTACATAACAACTGGCAAGGGCCGAAACCGGAAAGTTATCAGTGCAGAAGTTCAAACTCTTCAGATTCTCACTAAAACAAGAAACACAGAAATATTACGAGTTCATAGTAAACATAAACCTACATTTGCTTCTAACTGGGACATGTACGACACTTATGCAGCTGAGAAGCCGGTAACCCAAGATGACATTTCTGAGGATTCTGCTGTAGTATTGGAATCAGCCCATTCATTTGATAGCATTGACATTACATCTGAAGAGCGACAAATGGTCAAATTACTCCAGAATACCAAATTTCAAGAGGCACTGATTGCAATGGAAAGACTGTTGGCCAATAATAATTTTAACACTGAACAGGAAAGGTTTCGAGGGTTGTTAGATCCAGATCCATTTCGTGAAGGAATTAACTATAATTATAGCCTTAAATTACTATGGACCTTTACTAATCATCATACAGAAGGTATGTAAATGGGCTATCTTTCCTCATCTAACAATATCTTTGACAGCTACTTATACAGGGTCCACCACTTAAAACTCCCCAGGCTCGTATTTTCAACCTTAAGTACAACCTTAAGTTATATGTCAAATTGTAGGTTTTTTGAACTCTTTAAAAAATTTTTTTGCAGATTGTGATATTTTGCATATAAAGTTAATTTTTGTAAATATTCTTTAACCTTACCTCGTATAATAAATATTGCTTCATAGTTGGATGCCGATTTATATCTTCTTTAATTTGTATCATTACCATGTGTGCGTAATTTTTACTCCTTAGTGAAAAACAAGAAAACTAGTCGCCGCCATGTTCTATTATAGGGCTGTTCACAATTTTTTAAGTGTTAGTTTAGTAGCTTATTATGGTATATGGCAATGTCATTTATCAGCATATTAAACTGACTTAATAACAAAGCTATCTAGTTGCCTTAAAGGGAACTACTTCTGCTACCTACTACCTGTGTTTGGCATGCGCCTACATGTACATGGAGCACATAGTAAAAATATTGAGATGCAGCAAACAAGGGGGGAGGGTCCTAAAATCTGTGCTCATGTTCGTAGTTCTAGATGTGCCGCATTACAGTGCTGTTGTCATAAGTTGTAGAACAAGAACAAAAACAAATAGCAAGATTAGGTAAAAATACAATTCTTAAGTTTCAAAACCATATAATTACTTTTCAACATAGTCACCACTAAGGCTAACACATAACATATATAGCAAGTTTTTTCATCCCGTCACTGAAAAATTCTTCCAACTTTTCCTGAATACAGCATTTGACAGCTTGTCTTCACCTCATCTTCCAAGTTGAAATAGTTTACCTGGAGGCTTCTTTTAAATAGAGGGAAAAAATTTAAATCTCAAGGCATAAGATTGGAGGAATAAGGAGAGTGCAGAAAAAATTCTTTTGACTATGTTTTGGGATGCTTACCGAGTTTATGCGACTGATTTTGTGAAACAAGGAGCAAGGGTAAATTGTTTTCACTCTATAAAGACTCTAAAACTGCTCTGACGCTGTTTGTCATGTTAAAGGTAGCCTAGAGACAATAATCTTGCAATATGACAACACTCATCCACATACCCCAAGCGCAACTGTAAAGTCTCTCCGAATTTTGAGTTGTGAACTGTTTCTACTCCTTCCTTACTGCCCCAGTCTTGCGGCTTACAATTTTCATTTTTTCTTCTACTCAAGAGAGACCTCAAGGGTAATAATTAAAACTCAGATGATAAGGTAAAGATAGCTATCAAGTTCACAAGTTCTGAATTTGGGAAAAGTTTAAAGAATTCTTCAGTGACCAAATAAAAAAACTTGTCACGTGTTGGGGAACTATGTTGAAAAATAAAAACATATATAATTTTGAAACATAAGAATTGTACTTTAATATACTGTTTACCCTCCTATTATAATAGGAATGCAAGGAATATGCAAATCTTTTTGACTTCAGGATTTCCTTTATGAACATGCTAAAAGTCCCCTCCCCTGGCACGAGAGTCAATCATGGTTATAGGATTTCTAAAATGTATGCTCAATTTTGATGTTCCTCTCGAAATGAGTGTGTTGACGCTACCATAATTATTAATTTTAACAATAGAAATTATTGTATAACTTAAACAAAATAGCCTATGAGTTCATTGCTTGTGATATTGTTTGTTGGAACTATTCTAGCTATAAAAGCAATGATATAAAGGGCTATGATTATTACCCGATGTGTATTAAGTTTTATTTTTTAGGCAAATGTGTGGTTGCCTTAGATTGGAACCCACTGAATGAGGACATTCTTGCAGTAGGTTATGGCAAATTCTACTTCACAGATTCAACGACAGGAATTATTATGATATGGAATATAAAAAATCCTGTTCAACCTGAGCGTCATTATGATATTAGTGCTGCCATAACATCCCTACAATTCTCAAAGCAGCACTGTAACTTGCTGGCCATTGGACTTGCCGATGGTAAAGTGGAAATACTTGACATTAGTAAAAGGGAGAAAACAGTACTGCACAAGTGCAGTCCAAAAGATTCGATGAATTTTGAACCTGTTTGGCAGGTACTTTGCCTTCTCAATGGTTGGATTAATGTTATGGAATTTTTTGTTTTCACTTCATGTTTAGTGGGGTTTAACAGTTAAAGAACTAATTTCTAACAAAAAATTATTGTACTAAGAGAACATGTTTCTCAAAATACTTGTCAGAATAGATTATTATTTACTTATATACAGGATTTTTGCTTTTAATAACAGCACAAATAAGCACAATTTATGTTTCAAAACTTTCATAAAACCCTTTTTGCTCTCAGAGCTTTCTCTAATCTGCATACACAGATAACAAGGTTTTTTCTTAGGGCAATTTTTCTTATATCTTTGCACAGTAAAAGCTTTCAAATAAAAATGAACCATTTTTTATTTTATTCCCAATGGATTAGCATGAAGATTATTAGTTCTGTAGCATGACTTTTTTGTAGTAGTTATGACATAAAACTTTAAGGGAAACATTTTGTATGTATATAAACCTGTAAATGCTTTTTTTAGAGAGACAATGTGCTCAACCTTTGCACTAATTATTTGGTGGAAGTACATATGGTTCAGCTTATATTAAAAACAAAATTCATTGAAAGTATTAAGCTCGTGGCTGACGTTTGAGACATCGTTTCTATTAAATGTAAAAAATACTTAATACAATTTTGACCAAGAGTAAACTTGTACCTAGTATCAAGTCAAGGTTACTAGACATAGATAGGTTGTCTGGTAACTTCTAATTAATCAGCACGCGACACCTACAGCTGGCGAACGTGTCATCGGGGGTGCCGAAATTCTTGCAATTGTACGGAGCATTATAATAATAATGTTGCTGTATTTTCCATATTTTCATACAAACACTATTAAATTTAAAACGTGGCATCCTATTACAGGTATAGAAAAACTACATGTACATTTACGTGTAGCTTTTAAAATAATTAGAGAAAACATATATTTTAAGCTATAATAAAATTAAGTGCAATAAAATATTTCAGCTTCTTTCTTTTATTTATTGGTGATAGGTTTCGAGATTAAATGTTACCTCATTATTATTAAGCCATTTACAGTGGATTTGTTTTCTTTTTGCAACATCCGTTTGATATGTTTAGTCGAAGCACATTTTCCTTGTGGTGGGAGCATCGCATGATGCATTCTTTGGCTCAACAGTGGGAGTATACCCATTGGAGCAATAGCTGTGAAAAAAATTGCTGTAAATAAAGTTCATAAAAGTGTAAGTTTCTACATTCTTACCATCAATTTTTTAGCTTTCTTGGTTGTAAATTCAATAACCTAGCATCTTCGAAATCACATGGCTTAAAATGAACACTGCATATCTTCTTATTGTCAGCAGTCCATTTATTTTTACAATAACTTTTTTTGATCCATTTCTTTCGAGTTTCAAGGTCCTTATGAAACGTAAAAAACATTAAATTTTCTCCTTTTTCCTTAGCCTTCTGCGAATTCTTGCGGCAGTCACACTACAAATACATAGTTGAACCAGGCAAATCTGTTCTTATTTAGGTACCTATAATAATAGTTTCAACTTGACTTCTCATTTCACAAAATTATGATAAAAATTTACCTAAATGATATTTTCAACATACAAATGTTATTATTGAACTCACAAGCATAATAGCACAAAGAACGGAAGCACACCAAGCATCAGACCACTGACAGTTTTTGACTTCTGGCATCTGGCACCTTCGATTACGCGCTACCCCACTCTCAAAAATTTTCGCCCTAGTTACCAGACAACCTCTAAAATCTACTAACCTTCGTATCAGGTAAAACTGACTCGAACAACTGAAGCCAGGTACTTATATTTAGGCTGCTGGGATCAACTCGTTTGAAATCGTAATAAGATTCAACCAGTGGGACGAAACTCTGAAAAACCATCACAGGCATGTTGATTTGGTATTGTTTGAGCTCTCAGAATGCAGAAGCATCAGGCAGTATTTTTGCAGAGTAGTTATTAGGTTGGTGTAGAAGAGTACCGAAACTATGTGAATTTGCATCAGTATTCCACACAGCAAGTAAGAGATTGTAATCACCAAATATGCATGGCATATTGTTAAACAATGTCCATATGCACACACGGCTTCCAGAATGAAAAAAATTTGCTATTTTTTAAGTGTACAAATAACATGCTTACTGAAGAGGCAATTTGATATCAAAAATCGTGTTCGTAGTGGGATATAGGTCGAATTTCAATCTTTCTCAAGGTACACCCTAGTCTTAAAAATCAACTTTGAGTACAAAGCAAGCAGCAGATTGAGAATTTTTACTTGCTTCTAGAAGTTATTAAAGTTTTGTTTAGAATGAGGGCTGTATTGACAGCAAATTAGTACTAAATAAAATGCCGTAAATAAAAATTACATAAAAAGCTAGTTGAATGGTGCGGGTCTTTTGTAGATTCAAGCCTAATTAAGTTTTATATACCACTGTTCTTTGTACATCTTATGTATGGTGCACTAGATGGTTTCAAGGTAAAACCTGTTTGTGCCACATCGTTACGAATCTGCAAATAACCACTAGTGATAAATGAAACAAGAACTTCTACTGAAATGAATTAAAATACAAGACATTTAACATACAATAATATTTTTATTTCAAAGTGGAACTCAATCTGCTGTAGCGGATGTGATGGTGATGGAATATACACTGAGTGCTCTGGATCTGGGACTTTATGTTGTTGTTGTTTCAGTGGACCTAATAAAAGCTTTTGACACGGTGGATCATGGTATACTAAATAACAGTTTGGAGTGTATGAGTATTAGGGGTGTTCCCAGTGAACTGATCAGCTCCTACTATCAGACTGATAGCATATTAAATAAAACTCAGAGCAACTTTCTAACCTCTTAGAAGGTATCCCACAGGGTTTAGTGTTGGGCCCGGTTTTCTACAGACTCTATATACAGAATTTAAAAAATGCTGCACTAAAAGCTCATTATACAATATTGCAGTATTTGGGACACACTGGGATTGAATTACAGGYGATCATCGACAAGGACATGGAAATTTTTGAGAACTGGCTGCGGTTTAGCCTACTGTGCATAAATGTAAGCAAGACTACCTACATAGGGATCAAACAAAAGAATAAGAATGATATTTCCTTGGATGTGCAAATAAACTCTACTCAAAGCAAAAGAGTCAGCCAGACTGCTTGTCTTGGACTAATGTTACATATGCCCAGCCATTACGGTACAAGCAGCTAAGACAACCATGCTACCGAGTAGGAACAAAATCGGGATGCAAACTGGACCTTACCTTAACCTCCCACAAAAACTGTAGCTGTGTCTTCTTTTCTGTTACTTTCTGATAACATCATAATCTCAGTTTAGAACTGAATGCCGAATGCTAGATTTTAACACGTTTAATTCTCAAGCCACCCATGTTCTAGAAATGCATAAGATATACTACAAAATATTTCTGCTGGTTGGGAAACGAGTTTAATCAATATTTTGTCAAAAATATTGTCTCTGTGAATTAAGTATTTATGGGCCTGTGTTAATACAAAATCTTCATGTTAACCCTGTATACACATAAAATTTATAATGTCTATTTTGTTGCTATTTAATCTTTTCTCAAATAGACAAGTTGTCTGTTGTTAAATCAGGTCTATTACGTATGGGGAAAAGCTTTATTTATATTAATAATAATAATCAAAGATAATTATTGCCTGAATGCATTTTTAATGAACATAAGAGATAGTTAATGGATTAACAGGCCAACATATGATATAAAAAAGTATTGCCAAATTTGACCAAAAAAAAGCTGGCAATACTTGCTCATATCATATGTAGGCTTGTTAACCTATTAACATTAACCCATCTCTTATGGTCATTAAAATTAATAATCTATCTATTTTAGACTACAAGAACATAACTGTTCAAACAATTAATTTTACGTAGGTTACATGGCATAAGTCTGACGACTACCATTCTCAGGAAGATCAGCTTTTTGCAGCTGGACATGATGGTCTAATTAGGAGATATCGCAGAACAGGCACTCTAGCCATGAAATGCCAGAGGATAATGTCCATGATAAGAGCAGAAGGGCACATCAAAGGAATTGAAACAATACGGAAATGTTCCGCTTCTGGCATACCCATTGCAAAGTATGTTCCATTTGTACCATAAATATTTGTATTATTGCTTAAAAAAAGGATCACTGGTTTTTTCGAAGCCATTGCTATTTAACACTGTATGTACCAAATATCATGCAGCTGATTTTTGTATAGAGAATGCTTCGCCTAAACTCAGCTCCACTTGTAATTTCATAATTATAAAAGATGTAGAAAATTGTTTCAAATAAGAGTTGTAACATATTCTGAAATTATTGTCATCTTATAAAACTTCCAACTTTTTATTAAATTCCTGCTGTTTCTTTAAACATGAATTTGTTAAGATAACCCAAAGTCAAATTGTGTCATATTAAACCTAAAATATTGTAGCTGTATTTTTTATTGCTTCATTTACAATTTCAAAAGATGTTAAATACATGGTTTTAATTTTATTTTGTCAACAGAGTATTGTTAGTTTTCCATATTTGGAATTGATAATATTTTGTTAGAGAAATGGACATTTAAAAGTGAGCTGCTAATTAAAAAAAAAAGAAACTAAAAACAATGAGCTGTAAAGAAAGGATATTTTATATGGTAATTTAATTTTTGCTACAATTTACTAATATAATCTGTTATTTTATTGCAATTATATTTGCACTTCGCCCACAATGATCATTGTAGTCCACGTTATTTTAACCTCAGCACACAGATTTCAAAGCAATTTTCTCCCGTCTACCAGATACCCCGCTCTATCACTCAATTTTGTGCTGTCAGCACGTCACGTTGTCACGAATAGTGTTTCATGTTTTAGTCTTTCTTAGGCGTTTTCAACTTGGTTTTAGCCATCAGGACCCTATGGAGGATGGGGCTAATCAACGTGATTCACGTATCCAGATGATCCAGCCTCACTCACAGACTTTTGAAATTGGGAGCAATTTGTCATTATATCCCAAATGAGACTCAATTTGTATCGCAAATATTTCTGTTCAAAAACCCGATGGGTCCTGTAGGATGTTTGTAAACCTAAGAAATTTGTGAAATCGTAACACTTCAAAATGAAAGAGTAAAAAATGTCAACCAGATTGCTTATCTTTAAGTGTTTCATGGGGTTAGTCAATTTCAAAGGTGCTTACGTCTAATTTCAATACAGAAGCGCATCCGCAAATAGGTATTTGTGCTTTTATTTTTAAAAGCAGTCCCCTTWGACCTTTGTTCGYCTCCGTTATTCACAAYACTACTAAAACAACTCGTTAGTTTTGAAGTCCGAAAAATTAATTTCAATAAATCACWAAGKCGATATAAAACTGAACTCAAGAAATGGTGTAGATTATAATGCAATTTACTTGCTGAAGCAATTTTAGAGTTTCTAATAATGCTCTTGGACCAAGACGTATTTTACAGAACTTTGATTTCATCTTACGCGACATTGGTTTTAGCCATATCTGGAATTAGGATAAGTTTTCCTAATTAGTAGATTTTAAAATGAATTCATCACTTATGCTACAACATAGCAAGCAATTATTAATTTATTTATACCTATTATTTTTTTATTGTACATTATTTTATTGTTGTTGTATTGTTAATGTTTAGTGTTAAAAATAATGCTCGATTTTGGTTAAATTAAATAACTGAAAATAATTGCAGTTACTTTAATTGTTAGAAATTATTAATGTTTTTAGCAAAAGCTCAGCTAAAAATAAAGATAGGAGTTCCTTTTTTTTATTTTAAAGCACACGAAATGCTTTTTCACAATATCTTGATAAACTTGTACCATTCCATTTAAAAATTTCGAGTAATTTGCAAAAATATAAAATATTACAGTCACTAAATGGAATACAGTAATGCAATGTCCGCCATATTGGGGGTAAAAGTTTTGGCGAGAACATTCAAATTTCCCAATGTTTGTTTTCTCTACCTTGATCAATAATGGGTTTTCATTATTGATCTTGGTTTTATTCCAATTTCAATCCAAGTAAAATTAACATTGCGATATTTGAATATTCTCGCTATACTTTTACTCCTAATATGGCAGACGTTGCGGTACTGATGTATTTTATTTAGTGACTGTATAAAATATTTGAGAATTGCGCCCTCTAGTGGAAAAGTTATGACGTATAATAAATATTTTTGCAATAATTTTTTTTAAAGCGACATTGTTCTARACAATYAAACAAACCCGACTAAAATGTGATTGTCCAAAATGAAATAGCAGTCACTTGTTTGGATCATTGTTATCCTTCCCCAACCCCCTCCAGCTGCTTTTGATTTTAAAAAATTGTGACATTTTAGATGTATTTTGGTCTGAGGATTGCAGTTGAAGTAATTTGAACATACTTTTATTTGACATTTTCCGCAAAAAAATTGAATGGTATTATTGGCAATGCCAAAAACGCCCTCTGACGGCAGTGTTGGAAGCTTCAAATCATCATGTGGCTTACAAGATGATTTACGGGGTACACAAACATTGAACTTGCCCTGACACTTTATAATGATAATTTTACTATTACAAAAGCTGTACACATTACAAATGTCACTTGGGATCAAGCTTCAAGGTTTGATAGGCTTTATTTTCAACCTAACAGGTGTGATTCTAATCTTTTGGGTACACTTATTGGTGTCCGTATTAACAACCTGCTTATGAACGTTATTAATACTTCTGGAGGATACCACGACAACATTTTTATAAGATGGCATGCACATGTAACGTAGGCTTCCCAGACAAGCTTAAACAGGCAAATTTTGCAGTGGTATCAATTTCTTTAATTCTAATAAAAGCTTTACCTCTAGCAACAGTTTTTATGAAATGAAGAATTCATTTTGATATGTAACCCGGTAACCATTTTTATTATTATGTTGTTAATATATTCTATTTCCATTTTAAAATTTATTTATTTCATAGTTATTGTAAGATATCTGTCTAACTTTTAAAAGAGCTCTTTTATGTTGGCAGGAGTGCTGAAGTATTGAAACATGATGCTTATTCTTAAATAAAAAAAATATTGAACACAGTCAGAAGTACAATAAAAACMCGCACAATGGAAGTTCGATAACAATATTTTAATATTTCATGGTTAGAAGCAGTTATTTATGCTMTGGATAATTCTGTTAATGRTTATAGCACCAACAGTCAGTGTAAACATATCTTACAAAATGGGAAATAACAAAAAAAATTCMACCCAGGGTTATCTCATCAAATCAAGGATTTTTTATACCTTATAACTTTATAGTTATAGTTTTGCAGCAAGTGAGCATAAATGAGACACATTCTATCTATATATAGGTAAATAAGATATAATTTTGAAAAAAATGTTTTAATTAATTTTAGGTACTCATCTGCATTGGTTCTCACAAGTCATCCTGTAGATCCCAATATTTATTTTGTGGGCACTGGTGAGGGTGTTATACATCGATGCTCTACTGACTATTATCATCAAGTAAGAAATATTAAGAGATATATAGAATTAATAATTTTCTTGCAGTAGGGTATTACATTTTATGTTTGGTATAAATTATTATAGACTACTAAATATATCTTTATGTTATTTATACAGTCACATAATGAAGTCAGAAAAAATGACCATATTCATTTATACAAAGCAATAAAAAGTTCAAAAAAGTTGTTAGTGATTCTCAATTAATAGACCTTTCAAATTATCAAATTATCAAAAATTCTTTACAAATGGCTCTGATTATTCATAAAATGCCTTAGTGGATTTTGTAACTTTTTTGTAGTATAATGTTGCTTCAAAGTATCTTTCTTTATAACTCTTGTAGACTATTTAGTCCATTTTTGTAATTTTCCATTTCAAGTGAACCCGCAAGAAAAAACTTTTCATTAAGATTATTACAAATATTATTGCTTGCAAAATGTAATGGAGATATATCATTTTAAAACCAAACATTGTCATTTAGTTAGCTAAACTTTTGAATTGGGAAAGAGATGAAAGCTGACTTAACCTTATTCCTAACGAAATTCAAATAAGCCTTACTTACTTCTACAGAGTGGATACAATATTTGATATAACTGAGATTGATCAATATAGATGTTACTATTGATTTTTTAAGATCTGGCAATTCTCTTGTACCTAGTAATTTATTTATTAAAATTACCATTACTGGAGTAATTTTATTGATCACTGATTTTAAAATTTCAACACTTACTGCATCAAATCTTGATGGAGTTTTATCCTTTAGTTGCTTTATTGTTGTTTTTACTCTATTTTCATTGGTAGGGTACATGTAGCTGTGTACATTGCACTAGGAAGAGTAAGTTCTTTATACTTGATCTTTGAACAAGCCTTGATTTACGATGCATACTGTTTTACAATGCTAATAAAAAACGTTTCTCGAAGGGGAATTACAGTTTCCTTTTTCTCATTTTATATTTTGGTAATTTAAACATGTTGCATGCATTGCCCTAACATATTTTTACTATCTTTCAAAGGTTGTTTTCACAGAGTTTGTTAGATGGAAGTTATTGTAGTACTTATTTTTAGTTGATTACTAGGTATTTACTTTGTTGTAGTTTTCGCTTTCATTTTGCTTTTGTAACTGCTTTTTATATATGTAAACGAATATCATGTTCTAACCTTTTTTAAATTTATTATGCAGTATAATGATCCATTTCATTACGCTGAAGTACTATCAGCATTTACTTTTCATAAATATAAGTGAAATTATTTATTATTGATATACATTCACTTTATGCTAGTGTGTATAAGTATTCTGGTTGTGTCATCTCTTTTTATATTTATATTGATATCTCCAATTTCATTATTGTGCCATATGAGTTACTATTGATATAGTTTCGGAGTTCTATGTTAAACATTTCCACACAAATAGTTGGTGATTTATAGAGAGCTCATACAAAAATATTTATTCAAGGGGGTAAATTTCTACTGTTATTATTTTTTTGCTACCATTCAATTCAAGGAATCATAATCGTATTCGAGATTGTTCCTTGTTATAAATAGTAGAGTAATTGTTAAAATGAAACATTTTTTTGTCTTGTATCTGCCATGTTTCTGTAAAGACAACACTTTGAAAGTGGTTTGTAAATTGATCTAACATGATACTTCATCAAAGTTTTTGCTGATACTTTTTATATTTTGATTTTAAAATATCCCCGTATTTTTTTTTATATCAGTGATTTGTTTTGCTTTAGTGTCTTTATGATAACTTTGTTTCCATTTGTGTGGTGAACTAATGATTCTCTTTAATTAAAAATCAGCATCTGGATTTGTTTCGTGCCCATGCTGGCCCAATGTACCAAATGAAATTTTCACCCTTCTGTGACAAACTGTTCTTGACCTGCGGCGATGACTGGACTATAAGAATTTGGTGTGATGGAATATTCGAACCGCTTCTGGAGTTAACGAAGACAATGGAATCAGTACAGGGTGCAGCTTGGAGCCCCACACATTCCACGATCATCGCAAGCATATGTGGCAATGACATTTACATTTGGGATATACAGAGGAAGGCCTACTTGCCTCAGTCTGTAACGCCATCACCAACTGATTGTAGGAATACAGTTATTGAGTTTACTTCCAGTGGAAGATGTTTGGTACGAATATTATTTTGTTTTTAAATAGATAGTTATAGTAAGATTACATGCAGAGCGTAATTAAAAAATATGCACATATTCAGGGTCCGCCACCTATAACTCCCCAGGCTCGTATTTTCATTATTTTTTTATGTATAACCTAAAGTTATACGTCAAATTGAGGTCTTTTTTTGCTCTTGTGTCATTATTCTTTTAGCGGTGCGATATGATGCCATATGTTATGCTAAACTAATGATATACTACACCAGGTTACACGCCTCTATTCAGGTAATAAACAGGGAAAAGTTATTAAACTTTTAGGATCTGATTTGCTAAATCAGGGGTCTCCAAACTTTTTTGCTGATAGGCCATATTGACTCCACTAAATCAGGTCAATTTTCATTTCATAGCACGCTACTCTGTGTATATGCATATGTTATTATGAACTCAAATTATTTTTAAGGGAATTGAAACGTTCTTCAGAAAAACCAAATTAAATGTTAAAACTTAAAGTGTATCTCTACTGATGGTGGAAGAAACGTGTGGAAAAATGAAAAATGTCATTACTCTCGTATCAAACACGGTAGTAAATGATGGTGGTTCAAATAAAAAAATCAACAATCTTTGTGTGTAAAATCTTCCGACATTTAAGACGCTTTAAAGCCAGTCCTATCAGTTGTTAATTATATCAGATTGCATGTGCTTAGCCATCGTCAGTTCCTCTTATTTGTTGAAGAGACTGGATAAAATGACTTACCTTATTATACCCTAGTACGATGGCTTAGCTATAGGGAAATGAGTGGTTGTGGAAATTTGCATTTTATAAGTATAGATTTAAGTAAACACCTTAATGATCTTACTTTAAAATTACAAGGAGAAAACCAGCTTCTTCCTGACCTATACACTCATATTAAGTCATTTCAGCAAGCAGTGGTTTTGTTTAGTCTTCAGCTGAATCAAAAAATAATCTTTCACACACTTTAATACATGCCAAACATTCAGTCAAAAAACTAAGATTCCATTTCCGATAATTTGGAAAAGAAGCCTTGAACACCTTAAAAAGAAATTTCAGATTTTGATGTAATTGCAAACGACGTCAAGGTCTTTCAAAATACTTTTCTTTTGACATCATAGAACCCCTTGCAGCAGAACTTCAAATGGAAGTGATTCATTTGCAATGTAGCGATTTTATAAAGAAAAAAAATGAAATTCATTGCTGGAATTTTACAAGAGCCTTCCACTTAACACAGTTTGAATAGTTGCACAAGTTTGCTCATGGTTTTTCCGCATTTAGAACTACTTATATGTGTGAAAAAATTGATAAATGAAGTACTTACATAAAACATTGTCAGATATAAAATAACAAATGACCATTTAAAGTCGCTGCTGTTAATTCCCACTTCCAAACTTGATCCTCACCTACAAAAGATTGTTACTGGTAAACTGCAAATATACAGAGTGAATCAGTTTTTTGTAGACAAACTTTAAGAGAAGATAGAACACAAGTTTTTAAAAAGAAAAGTTTGTATTAACATATGTTGTAGAAAGCCTCGTTTCCCAGATACAGGGTGCTGAATATAATGTCTTTTTCTCGAATTTTCATTATTTTATAAACGAATGCTAAGATTTTTTTCATGTTTGGGGGATAATGCCTATTAATTATTAGGCATAAAACAAGCGATAAGAATGTTAAAAAATTTGCACAGTGTCGGAGTGGAATTCTTAACTAAAATTTCTATGCCCAGACTATTTGTAAAAAAAACTGTAGTTTTGATTATCTACATACAGTTTAACAAAAATAATGTCCCTTCTTCTGATTTTAAAATTCAAGAAAAAGAAATTATATTCAACACTCTGTATCTCGGAAACGAAGCCTTCTACAACATATGTTTATAGGAAGTTTCTTTTTAAAAACGTGTTCTATCTTCTGTTAAAGTTTGTCTACAAAAACTGACTCACCCTGTATAAGTCTCATTGATTTTTTAGGTAGGCATATATCTATGTTATTGGGTTCTTAACTGTTATTGAAATAAAAGCATGATTTTTGCACTATAATCGAAATAAATTTCACCAGGCCAAATATCGAGCATATTCAGCCCACTCGAAGGCCGGATTAATAGTGCTTGCGAGCTGGTCCTGGATTGCAGATGTAGTTTGGAAACCCCTGTGCTAAATTATTATTTAAGATCAAGAATGATACTGTAAGTCTACACTAAACTTAGTTGTTTTAAGATGTGTTTTTATTTCAGGTAGTGGGTGACATTGAAGGTAATGTTCATGTGTTTGCTCTTGAAGACATGCCGTTTCCAGCTTTCTTTCAAGAAGATTTGCTGGTGCAAGCATTGAAGAAATCAATGGTTACTAAGCCAGCGCTACTGAAACAGATAAAGAAAATGGGAAAGTTAAGCTTTGATAAATCAGAATTTGCATCTCATTTTCGTTAGTCTTGATACTTTAATATCTTTTATATGATCTATTAAATACATACGAGCAATACCTAATAATAAACAAGGTGACCTAAAAATTATGGATAATCCTGCTTTTAGTTAGTAGAAAAGTAAACAAGATGTTTAATTTTATTTCTTCCTCAATATAAAGTTCTTCATGTTTAGTTGTTTTAGTCTTACTGTAAAGCTTAAGACAAATGTTCTTTCTCACCACCACAAGTTTTTTCTTGAAAAATAACTTTTCTACTTAAACCACTATGCTACATTTTCGAATAAAAAAAATAGCTAATATATACTGTTTGTATGAATGCCCTGTATATAATTTTGGCTATTTCTGCTTAAAATTATCTGTTTGATAGATCGCAACTTAGTTGTACGAAATTCAGCCGGAATTGCAACAAATTCTCGGCGATCACTCCATTTTGGTGTAAACCTAATCCTTTTGTTCTTCAATAACTGATGCACTATGCTACTGCACACGTTGGTATCACACAAATGATGATAAAGGATAAAGGCACTACCTGCTAACAGAATTGCAACTCAAATAGCACAGAAACCCAAAAGTTAACAATAATGTTCGCCCAAGACAAATGTCAGTTTTGCATTTTGCGCCCAAGATGATGTTATACACAGTAGATGCACAAAAGCTGTCAAAATGTCACCGGTAGATGGAGACAAGTTACAAATTGTAATATTTTTGCATTATTTGCTCTTTTTTATCATCTTATTTAGAGTGAAACATATACATAATAATAATCATGTAATAGAAGGATGTGACAGGAGTCTGTAATATAAATTTTCAATATGCTCTGAACAGTTATAACACGGATAAGGTTAAGTGCTCAAGTTTCATTTATGTTTTAAGTATTTTTGAGCTTATCATAGTTTTGGCGAAATTTAAGCTCGCTTAGAGCAGACAAACAAATAAATGTGCGGTAGTACATAGCTTCTTAATTGTTATATTACGATCAGGATTTGTTACCTACCATAAAGAAGGGGAGGTGATTAATCTGGTCACCTCAGTAGTGAACCATCCACAGATCTCTATACTGTAAGAAACTTTATTATTAACGCAAAAAAACGCACGCCTCCATAAACTTAAATTTATTTACAAGAACAGTGTTACTTTGACAAAATTCAGTCTAACTCTAATGTTACTACCTACTTATTTATTACAATACTAATACGCACACGAATCTAATATGCGCACGTTAAAAAAGGGGGTTTATAAGCGTTTGTGCGTTTGAGATAGTTTTTACCACGACACTCTGGTATTAAAGCAAAATTGGGCAGGCTCGCTTACCAATGTTAGTCGTCAGTACCTAAAAAACGTTCAGGCTGCTCACTGCTTCCGGTGGCGAAGCGTCAGGGGTATGCTACTCGTTGAGGGTGGTAAATGGTATGCATCGGGGATGGCGAAGCGTCAGGAGTATGCTATGGTTGAGGGTGGCAAATGGTATGCACCGGGGATGATGAAGCGTCAGGAGTATAATACTCGTTGGGGGTGGCAAATAGTATTTGCCGGGGGTCGCTGTCAGTTTGACAGCAAAAATCGTAGTTTTTCTGACACCTTACCGGAACGTGGCCAAAATGTAATTTTTGCAAAGGGGTAGCCGTTTCCCAGCTCGGAGTGTACCCCAAGGGAACAAACGTCTGGGAGATCAACTTTAAAACTGGTAATTAACAACAAGGGATAACTGGGATCACGCCTGACGTTTAGAGGGATTTTTAGCGGGGTTACTTTTTTTAATAATGTGGTAACTAGGGAAACCTGTAATTCGGTCTCGCTACCAAAGGTCGCTACATACTCGTTTAATATTGTGAATGGGGTTTTCACAACATACACCCCGGGTTGAAGTCTGGGACCTTCAAATTAAGAGTATCTATCTATTGGCAAAAGCACCATCATCTTGGGGAAGGGGGCAAATTTTTGTTATACTGCGGAAATATTCTCCCTTTTGCGTTTTGACTTTAACAAGCCTGACCTTTCCGTCAGCTGCTACCTTTATTTCTAATATTCTTCCCAATGGCCAACACATCACAGGGGAGTCATCCTCTTTTAGAAGAACAATTTCACCAACGTTTAAGTTTGCGGAAGAATGTAGCCATTTTGGGCGATGCTGAAGTCTATTAAGATACTCTACCGACCAGCGTTTCCAAAACGTTTGCTGAATTTTGGATAACAGTTGATAAAAGGATAAGCGATTATCGGGAAGGTGTGAGAGATCCTTTTCAGGATATGTGGTTAGAGCTGATCCTATTAAAAAGTGACCTGGAGTAATACACCTTAAGTCATTAGGGTCGTTAGATAAGGGACAGAGAGGTCTCGAGTTCAATATAGCCTCGATTTGTACAAGTATGGTTGAAAATTGCTCGAAGGTGATATGAGCATTACCTATCAATCTTTTTATATGATATTTAGCGCCCTTTATCGCTGACTCCCATAAGCCTCCCCAATGAGGACTCCTTGGAGGGATGAATTTAAATTCGATTTCGGAGTTAGAGAGAAATTCCTGAATTGCATCTGAATGCCTTTTTGTTTTAAAGAAATCACGCAGTTCTTTTAACTGATTGCTGGCTCCTAAAAAGTTGGTGGCATTGTCACTATAGATGAGTGTGGGATTTCCTCTACGAGAGATAAATCGTTTTAAAGTCATCAAATAGGCTTCAGTGGACAAGCTGCTCACAAGTTCTATGTGAACACACTTCGTGACAAAACAAACAAATACAGCTATATAACATTTTATAAGGGATGATTTTCGCAAACTGGAAGATCTTAAGAAGAAAGGTCCACCGTAGTCTACTCCAACCTTTTGAAATGGACGCGTAATCTGCACGCGATCTCTGGGAATATCAGCCATAATCTGTTGAGCCGGCTGGGCTTTGAATCGATGGCATATGAGACAGTTTCGTATGACTTTTTTTATCTGTCTTAAACCATTTAAGGGCCAATACCTCAATCTAATATTAGAAAGTACTGTTTGTGCTCCGGCATGAGCCAGTCGTAAGTGCTCATACTTGAGCATTAGAGAGACCACGTAGTTGTTAGATGGTAACAAAATGGGATGTTTTTGATCGTATGGAATGTCAGCATTTTCCAATCGACCACCCACACGAATCAATTGATTCTCTTCCTGGAAAAAAGGTTTTAGGGAAAGCAAACCTTTGTTTGTTAGAGTTTTGTTACTCTTCAGTTCAGTGATCTCCTTGGGAAAATATTGTTGCTGCAATTTTCTTACAATCAGAAAACGGGCTTCCTGAAGTTCATTTACAGAAATAATCCCAGTGTTCTGAGACTTCGAATTTCTACAGTTATAAATAAATCTTAAAAGATAAGCGAGTGTTCGATTCAACTTAGAGAAGCTAGAGAACTTGTGAAATAGATTATTCCAAAAGTCATGTTTGGTGAGATTTAGGCAGGAATTAGCTTTTCTTTCTTCAGGGAGTTCTATTTCCGTGTTATAGTTTTCGAATTCAGAAAACTCAACCTTTTGAGCATGCAAAAAAGCTGGACCATTGAACCAGAGTTTGCAATTAATAGCATTTTGAGGTAGCACACCCCGGGATGGAAGATCAGCTGGGTTGTCTTGTGATTTTATGTGTCTCCATTCACACCTCCAGGTTAAATCTTGAATTAGAGCTACTCTATGCCCAACAAAGACAGACCAGCGAGCGGCAGGGGATTTTATCCAACATAAGGCAATTTGAGAGTCCGACCATAAATTAGTGGAGTCAATTGAGAATTTGTCCCCAATTATTGATAACAGTTGGGTGACGAGTTTGGATAACAAGACCATTGCACATAGTTCGAGTCTGGGAAGAGTTACTGTTTTGATTGGAGCGACTCTAGATTTTGACGAGATTAAATTACATGACACTGATCGATCATCATAAACAGCGCGAAGATACACACAAGCTGCATATGCCTTGGTGCTAGCGTCACAGAATCCATGCACTTGTGTGGAGACAATCGTTTTATTCTTACAAAGATATCGAGGAATTTTTAGATCCCTTAATCGAGGAAGATTTACTACAAAGTTTCTCCACTCTTGAAGAATGGCTTCGTTTGATATAGGCGTATCCCAATCTATTTTAAGACGCCAAAGTGATTGCATTAGGAGTTTGCCTACAACTATGACAAGTGAAATAAGACCTAGCGGATCGAAACACCGAGATATCACGGATAATATTTTTCTCTTTGTAATCTCACCTACTGGGAGTGTTTGCGGTACAGATATGAAAAGCACATCTGAAATGGGATTCCATTTAAGACCAAGGACTTTATTGGGAGTTTCATCAACTTTGAAGTCATACTCTTTAGTTTTTTCTGCAGATATGTTCTCCAAAAACTGTTCCGAATTGGAACACCACTTGTGTAGCGTAAATCCATGTGCATTCAAAAGAGAGTTTAGTTCGATAAATAGTTCTTTTAATTCGTCAACGTTATCGCATCCACAGAGAATGTCGTCTACGTAACATTGATAAAGCAACGCGTTTGCTGCCAAGGGAAATGAATCTATGTTTGTTAGAGCTATTTCTTTAAGCACTCTTGTAGCAAGATACGGGGAGCAGTTTAAACCAAAAGTGACAGTATTCAATTCAATACATTGTAAGGGCTCCTGGGGACTATCCCTCCAAAGAATGTTTTGCAGAAATCTCTGATCAGGATTAACTATAACCTGACGAAACATCTTTTCGATATCGGATGTTAGTACATATTTAAAAGCTCTGAAACGGGTAAGTATGTCATAGAGATCAGGCTGTACCTGAAAACCTTTGAACAAAATGTCGTTAAGGGAAAGACCACTTGATGTTTTACAAGATCCATCGAAAACCACTCGCACCTTGGTGGAGGTAGCTTGCTCTCTTATAACGGCATGATGAGGAAGAAAACATTTTGGTTGAGAGTGTGGATTTATCGGGTTAAGCGGGATGAATTTTCCATGGTTCAACGATATGTATTCATCGATAAAGCCTTTGTATTCTTTGAAGTATTCTGGGTGTTTTATAAATTTCTTCTCTAAGTTAAAGAACCTTCGTTTTGCTACTGATAGTGAATCACCAAGATTTGATGCTTCACTAGGAGTTTTTAAAGGAAGATTAACTTGAAAGACACCATTTTCCAAGATTTTTGTAGTTTGTTTGAATATTTCTTCCGCACATTTATCTTCGTGCGAAAGAGGGAGTTTGTTTGGAATTTGTTCCAAATTCCAAAAATTTGACAGTAACTGATCAATTGGGGTCTGTTCAGCTTGTGACTGAACAAAGAGAGAAACCGTATTGGGCTTTATTGAGTGTGTAACTGAGCAATGACAAAAATGAACTGATCGTGCATTAAGTCGAGTACATATATTCTGCACATTTCCCGATAATATCCAACCAAGATAAGTGTTCTGTAGTACGGGAAGGTGATTTCCTAGATTGAAAATACCTTGGGTGAGTAAATGAGGGTATAGATCTGCACCAATTAACATATCTATATCTGATGGGTCAAAAAAGTTCGGATCAGCCAAGGCAATATCGCTAGGAATATTTAAGCCTTTCGGATCTAGGGGGACTTGCGGGAGTTTGCAAGTTATTTTGGGTAAAATGGCGCAAGAAATTTCAAAGTGTTTATGAGGGAGTACATTTGAGTACAGAGTTACATTCACCATATTATTACAACTAGTGCTAAACTGTGTGATTCCTGAAATAGAGAGGGGGTTGTAATATGGGGCATAACCCAAAGTCTTTACTAATTCATCGGTTATAAATGAATTCTGGGATCCACTGTCTAAGAGAGCTCGTGCAATTATTTGATTTCCCTCAGAAGTATAGAGTTTCACACAAGCAGTAGCGAGTAAAACATGACAATTTTGTGTAGAATGGGCTGACATGTTGAGAGAAGTTTGGGTTTGAGAATTTCCATTCGACTGAGGGTTTTGACTAGATGAACTGGTTTCAGGTATAGAGCGAGATACTTTCTGTGTATTATGTTGATTAGGTCTAGACTCGTGAGAATGTGTGTTCTTGGGGCTATAATTTAAGTGCAGCAGAGTGTGGTGTCGCTGGGAACACAGTGCGCAACCTTTAGTCTTACATTGAGTTAGTGAGTGCTTCGATCCTAAACAATTAGAGCAAAGCCTATTTTCTTGCACAAATTGCTTTCTTTCCGCGACAGACAAATTTTTAAATTTATAACAAGTGTAAATTCTGTGATAGGCATCATTACAATATAAGCAAGACGGATTCTGAGGTACTTGTCTTACAACAGATGTATGAAAAGTGGATGCTTTCACTGGTTTTCTCTGCGGAGGTGTATCAGTACTAGCTAGGTTCTCTAATACGGTACACCTTTTTTCAAAAAACTCTATGAACTCTGGAAGAGTTGGCAGTTCATCTACTTTGCGTTCAGATTCAAATGCCTTGCGGGATCCAAAATCTAATTTTTTACTTAACAAGTAAATAGAGAGAAATTCCCACAATTGTTTGTGTGAGTATTTTAAATTTTTTAATGCTTCTAAATTTTTATTCGCATTTGTCACAAAGTCCCTGAGTGTCGTAGCATTACATTTATTTATAGAGGGACCTTCAAATAGTGCTATAAAGTGAGCATTAACTGTAGCGATTTTATTTTCATATCGCTTTTGTAACAAACTTAAAGCGATCCTAAAATTATCATCAGTTACAGCTAAATTCTCTACTAATTTTGAGGGTTCAGCAGCCAAACATCCTTTCAAGTACATAAATTTCTGWMCACCTGTTAAATTTACATTATCAGCAATTAATGCCTTAAACAATTGATAAAATGGTGTCCACTCATCCATTTTACCGGTAAAAGTCTTTATATTTATTTTTGGGAGTTGAATAGACATTGGTGATGCAAAAGAGGGCGCAGAGGGAGTCGAAACATTAATAGTGGGGGCGAGTTTATGAATTAATTCCCAAATAATAGCTAAAGTTTGATGATATTTATCCTCTATGTCACCTCTGTCTTCATTATCAGGGCATATGTCTTCGATAAAGTCCTGCGCCTTTGAATAGTCCTCAAATGCAGTTTTGAGTTGTTCTTCTTTAGTCTTTAACAGGTACACACTATTTGCACTGGTTTTATTTTGTTCAGTCCAGTTTTGTACTCTAGTTAAGCTAGCTTTTGCACGAGTGCGTTTATTTTTGTGGGTTTCTAGATCATCCATTTCTGACAATATAAGCAAATACTAAAACTATTTTAACAAAGAGAACGACAAGGAGATAAGCACGTAGGCAAAAGTGTTATGGAGGCGTTAACGATATGAGCTGAAGGCGAGTTTATAAAAAAGATAAATACCGTTCCGCGAATTAAGTTCAATTAACAATTTTTAACAAACTGAAACTTCACGGATCCGGCTCGAAGGACCATTTTTATGGATAGGCAACTGTTTTCCTTTTTGTTACCTACCATAAAGAAGGGGAGGTGATTAATCTGGTCACCTCAGTAGTGAACCATCCACAGATCTCTATACTGTAAGAAACTTTATTATTAACGCAAAAAAACGCACGCCTCCATAAACTTAAATTTATTTACAAGAACAGTGTTACTTTGACAAAATTCAGTCTAACTCTAATGTTACTACCTACTTATTTATTACAATACTAATACGCACACGAATCTAATATGCGCACGTTAAAAAAGGGGGTTTATAAGCGTTTGTGCGTTTGAGATAGTTTTTACCACGACACTCTGGTATTAAAGCAAAATTGGGCAGGCTCGCTTACCAATGTTAGTCGTCAGTACCTAAAAAACGTTCAGGCTGCTCACTGCTTCCGGTGGCGAAGCGTCAGGGGTATGCTACTCGTTGAGGGTGGTAAATGGTATGCATCGGGGATGGCGAAGCGTCAGGAGTATGCTATGGTTGAGGGTGGCAAATGGTATGCACCGGGGATGATGAAGCGTCAGGAGTATAATACTCGTTGGGGGTGGCAAATAGTATTTGCCGGGGGTCGCTGTCAGTTTGACAGCAAAAATCGTAGTTTTTCTGACACCTTACCGGAACGTGGCCAAAATGTAATTTTTGCAAAGGGGTAGCCGTTTCCCAGCTCGGAGTGTACCCCAAGGGAACAAACGMCTGGGAGATCAACTTTAAAACTGGTAATTAACAACAAGGGATAACTGGGATCACGCCTGACGTTTAGAGGGATTTTTAGCGGGGTTACTTTTTTTAATAATGTGGTAACTAGGGAAACCTGTAATTCGGTCTCGCTACCAAAGGTCGCTACATACTCGTTTAATATTGTGAATGGGGTTTTCACAACAGGATTGTTATTATACTTATGGCGATAAACTGAATAGTTGATATTTGTAATTTTATAACTTGAAATAAAGATAAAACCTAAGCTTTAACCAGTAAAATTCAAATTGTGTTGCAATTGTGCTTAAATTATTAAAAAATTATACACAACGTGGGGCGTCCCCTATCGACCATTAAAACTTGAATTCGCCAGCAAAAACAAAGCAAGGGCTAATTATCAGAACACGTTCCATTAAATGTGCATGCATCCTATCATTGTACAGATAGAGCAATAACAATTGCTAATAAAAAGATTTAAAGCAACCCTTTTCAACTAGGAAAAAACTACAAACTATTATTAAAAAAGCAAATGATGAAGAAAAAATTATAAAGGAACTAACAAAATCTGAATATATTTCTAGTGATAATAAATGTGATCATACATATTATAGTTTACACTTTTTTGAATACATGTTTTAAAGAGATTGGTGTTATAAATTTTAAAAAAATACTTGGTTTTGTAAGATTACTGAAATACTTGTTTTTTTATACACGACTTTAACCCCCTATTTTATCAATCGAGCAAAATTTTAATTTTACAAAGGGCAAGTGAAAATAAAGTATTGCTTCATTTGATGTCAAACTGTGTTTAATTGCAATAAAAATTAAAATTATTTTATTGAGGTTAAAGAAAGAGCTAAATATTAGTTATATATAAAATCAAAACATCTAGAGGTTTGGCAACATATTGCTTAAACTATTTGTTTTTAACAAATATAAGTTTCTAGCGATTATCTCAGAAAACTATAGTCTAATCGCAAAAATGGCGGGTGGCAATTTTAATTGCTATTGCTATTGACACAAAACTGATCTCTATAGTTTTTACCCCCACCCCTTATTTACCGGTGTTATAAATAAAAATAATCCCTCGGTTTTCGCGAAGTTAAAAAACTGCATAGGAGGTAGGTAGAGGGGTTACATTTTTTGTTTAAACTCGTTAACCAAATTTAATAACAATTAAAATTGCCTCCCGCCCGTCATATTTGCGATTCGGTAAAATTAATTATTGTTTACAACAAATTGTTCTTGCCGGAGCTCTAGATGTTTCGATTTTATGTATAATTATTATTTATCATACCATCATAATGGAAGAATTTAAGTCATATTTCAGCTTGTACGCAATTATTTGATCTAGGTATATTCTTTTTTGTGTCTGACACCTACGCCCTAAGCCATCAGCACTCAGCAATAGTTTTTGACTGCTGCTGTTTTGCATAAATAGATGGTTCGGTAATTATTTAGTATACCGGTTATTTACCTATCGAGCTCAAATTATGCTGCGCGCAAAAACACGGCTTAAACGCCTCAAAAATCGCGCAGTAAAAAAACAACTCCAAATCTGTCTGAAAACGCACACGGGTAGGACGACCGAACTTAACGGAGCATGCGACACTACGCGGCTCAAGCGAGAACGCTCCGCGTCGTAAAGTAGTTCCAAATTGAAATATTAATTTTTTGCAAACTAATCGCGAGCGCAAGAAACGGATTTCACATTTGTTTTCAGGAGGCCACTTTCTAGAGATATGCACAATTTGAGCTCGATATGTAAATAACCGGTATACTAAATAATTACCAATAGTTCTCTTTTTGGAACGCGTACCGATAATGGGGTTGTAGACCATATTTTTTTATTGCAGAATATGAATCTACATAAAAATAATAGACCCCTGTTAACTTATCTTTTTTCCAAATCGCTTAGATAAACGTCAAAAAATGGTAAAGTTTAAATATTTGAATGTGTGACGTAGGTTGACCCTGCCGCTTGTGATTGGCAGCAGCTGTGTGTTGTTGCCAGGGCACAATAAGAAATGTTTTGTGCCAACATGCGCAAATACTAGTATTATTGTTGGCCTAGAGAAGAAATTTTTAATTGTACCCGAAGAAAAATTGAGACGAAAATTGTGGTGCTATTCAGTAGATGCTAGAGATGTGTAACTCAGGAGTGAGCTGCATCGAAGAGCCGACTCTTTAAAAAGAGCTGTTAAGGCAGCTCACTTATTTCAGTAGATGCAGCTCTCTGGCTCAGCGCCGAACTGAACTGAATTGCCGAGCTAGCTGACAACGTGACAACTGAACGCAGCTATTGTTAATTGATACGACTCCGGCGAGCTGTGTTCTATATGTTCTTTTTCCCAACATGTTAAGTAGGTACACTGGTACATAGTTACAAAATCTATGTAAACGACATGAGCCAGGTAATTACTAACTGAAAGTCGACGTTTTAACGAACGTAAATATATGGGTTTGCAACAAAGGTAGTATGTAACAAAAAATAAAACATCATTATGCAAACAACTACAAAAACACAACTCTACAATTCACAAAAGTATATCAAATTAAAAATATTATTTCTTCCACTTTGTTGCTGGACAGACGAGGGAGTTATCAAGTTTACTTCCGGTTTTAATTTTAAATTTGATAATTTGACTTGTCCAACAAAAACAAATACGTAAATCCAGACTTTAAGTACGTCTCGGATATGAGAGATCTAGATCAAATAGAGACTGATAGAGAGCCGTGACGATATTCATATGAACGCGAATCGTAGTAACCTTGCAGCTCTTTTGAGCCGACTCACTGAGTCAGCTCAGTTCAAAGAAGCAGATGCAGTGAACTGGCTCACTGAAAAGAATCGAAATGCCCACCTCTAGTAGATGCAACACTAACAGCAAGTCGCTTGTGTTAAAGAAAATCCTCGCAAAATCAAGCCAAACGCAAATGTAAACACAGATCATCTGTGTATCTGTACAGTGTTGCCACTGGGGCTGATAGAAATTCCGCTAGATTGCCGCATCGAATCCGCTAAAATTTTTAAGACAGGGTAATCTGTTGATATACAAGGGGATTTATTATTTATTTTACATAAATAATTATTATGCTCCTTCCAGAAATATGTTTCTTTGCTGTTTACTTGGTTTAAGATAATAATATCTGCCTCATCTGACAGTCTGAGCTGCAACGTGAAACACACAAGCACTATTGAGACGTTGGTAAAATTTTGGATTGTTAGGTACAAAAAGCAGGAAATATACCTAATATTTCCCAGGCATCATCGAGTCACCTAGCATAAATAAATCGATTGTAAATACTTCATATTTAAGTTTCCCATATTTATACYCCAAAGTGAAACATTAATATTAATTAAAAACTTTCCTATTCCGTTAAAATATCTGCTAACCGCTAAAATTTATATTTTTCGGTTGGGCGAGAATTTTATCCGCTAAGTTGGCAACACTGAACAGATGTCTTCTATGAGTCAAACGCGAAATCACGGTAGGTTTACCGTAGCGAAATGCCATCCCACCACACTCCCCAATCTAGCCGGGTCAACTGACGTTGCTAGCAATATTTGAATTTGGCGGAAAACTTTAGAAGGCGAAAATAAGACAATATAACATTAGAAATATTTTTTTGTTGCTAGTATCTCACTTCATTGGGTCTAGGAAAACCTACAAATGTGTTTCAATAACGATTTGTGATCGAGGGCTACAACCCCATTAGTCGCTCTTAAAAACAGGGAGTCCCTAAAAGTTGGCACCACTGTCAGGGACGCTTCTGAATCGTTTGTTTGGCATCCTTGGTGGAGTACAAGCTATCCCGACGCGATACCATAAAAGACCTTGGAGTTATCTTTGACAGGAACTTGAGTTTTGTCCCCCATGTAACTGACTGTATTGCGCGCTCATATAGAATGTTAGGCTTCATTATTAGACATGTAAAAAATTTTACGGATGTTGCTGCGCTGAAGCTTTTGTATTTTGCGTATGTACGCTCAAAATTAGAGTATTGCTCCGTCGTATGGGCTCCAGGWTATGGCACCTACATCGATAATTTAGAAAGTGTACAAAGACGTTTTCTTAAATTCTTGTCTTTTACTTGTGATGGTGTCTATCCAGCTGTAGGTTACCCTAACGATCTATTGTTAAAAAAATTTGAAATGCACAGTTTATTTGCTCGTAGAAAGCTTCATTCAATTATATTTCTATATAAAATAATATCTGGGCAGGTGAATTGTACATCCTTACTTGTGCAATTGTACTTCAGAGTTCCGCGACCAGCTAGTCGTAATATCGATTGTTTTTATTTACCTTACGTTCATACAAATTTACTTAAGTTTTCTCCTGTGTACGTTATGTGCAGTAACTATAATTCTGTCTGTGATTTACTTGACATTTTCTCCTGTAGTGTTCGTGAAATCGAGAATTGTGTATGCCCTCCTTATGTGTAATATCTTATTATTATTGTTATTTCCCTCACCTGTAATTGGCTTCGGCTGTTTGGTGATGTATCCAAATAAATAAATAAATAAAGTAGCTATCACCTATTTAGCAGACCATACTTTATCTCGTCACGGTAAAAGTAGGTAGTTTGCTGATTAAGTACACAGTTTATTTGATTTTTTTTAATAATGTAGTTTTTGTGCCTAGAATAGTTAAAATGATAAATTTTGTCAAATATTTGTCACAAGTACCTGTCAAATGTGTTAATTTTCTGTCAGTCACTTTGCTCGTTTTTTATTATCAAAAGCTATTGCGTATAAAAAAATAGTAAACAACTTAAATAACAGATCCAATGTAGTTACCTACTAAGAATAGGAAAACAAAGGGAAGAGGAAGGAGCAGAACGTTTACGTTATGGAATGGTTTGATTAAACAGCGGTCATATTGTTATTTATCTAGATAAAAATGGAAAAGAGCAAATCGTTTCGATTGATCGTGCACCAAAAGGCATTTAGTGGTAAGTGCCGTGATAAAACCTGTTTGCATGATTACTCTTTTATATTTTTCTCTTGACAAACAGAAGAGGACCTTGTAATTAACCTGAAAGATTTCCCATCGGCCAAATTAGGTGATATTGTTGAAATTTACCACCCTGAGCATGACGATGAGCACCCAAGATTGTTACTGCAAATCAAAACATTTCGGGATGATTTACAGACTAAGGGTAAGTTATTTTAATATGTCTAACATATTTTACAAAAATGGTATCTTACAGATTCAATAAGTGTCGAACAAAGTATTGCTACTGCATTTGGTCTCAAAACATACACACATGTAAATATGAGAATTGTGGAACCTGCAGATGTTGCACTAGATTCTGTAGAATTAACTTTTAAAGACCAATACATGGGACGATCTGAAATGTGGCGCTTAAAAAATAGTTTGGTAAGATATTTCAGGTTCATAGGATGACAACATGCTTCTTTATTTATTCCATAGACAAACACATGTGTCTACTTGAATAAGAAACTTGAATTTTGTGGAGGTGCAGTTAGGTGCCAAGTTTATGAGATGTGGTCTCAAGGAGACCGTGTTGCTTGTGGGGTTATAACAGATGACACCAAAATTGTCTTTCGATCATCAACTTCCATGGTCTACCTGTTTTTGCAAATGTCTTCTGAAATGTGGGATTTTGATATTTATGGAGACTTGTACTTTGAGAAGGCTGTGAATGGATTTTTAGCTGACTTATTTAAGAAGTGGAAAACTAATGGCAGTAACCACGAAGTTACAATTGTCTTATTCTCCAGAACATTTTACCAGGCTACAAGTTTAGAAGAGTTTCCTGCTCATATGAGAGAATGCCTTCAAAAAGATTACAGGGGGAGGTATTATGAAGATTTTTACAGGTATGATATTAACAAATTAATAAGATTTAAGATAGGGACTGATTTTTCATTGTAAACTAATAATTTGTGGTAGTACCATAAATGCCGTTTGGCAGTATGCTTAAAGTTATTGTGCAGGTTTCTCTTTTCTATTTTAAGCTAAAAGCAACTCAGTAATCAAAATCTAAACCAATGACATACCTTAAACCTCGCTGTAAGGTGTTGTCATGTTTACTAAATTAATTTTATCTAACATTAACTTTAGCAAAAAGAAGAGAAGCTGACACATTATTATTACCAATGGTGTTATGTGTACTGCTTCGTATAATAATCTGAATTTGTTATTAGACATTGATTTGTTGTTTAGGCTGGCCATAGTAACATAAATTATGTAAAAATCCAAATATGGCATCCATAAAAAAATAGTTTCTTAAGAATAGCAAAAGCATAGAAAAAATAAAAAGGTGCTTTAAGGATATGTTAATAAATTTTAAAAAATAAAAAAACATGCATTTTTATAAAATGCTGTTTTTAATTTTTTTTTAATTTTGAAACAAACCTTTGAAGATAAATTTATTAATTTTTTGTCATTACAAAAGTACAAAACCTTTTACCCACCTAACTGTCTTGGTATCACTGTTTTCTATGTTGTGTATAAGAACGAAGTCTATACTACTTTATTAGAAAGACAAAGGAAAAACATGTACTTTTACATGTTGCTTTAGTATATCAAACACATTTTTAATATAATCCACATATTAACAATTAACTTGCAACTCTACTACTTACAGGGTAGCTGTCCAAAATGAAAGATATGATGACTGGAGTGGTATTTTAGTACAATTAAGGCGTATATTCTCAGAATATTTAAAAATTGTCTTGGAATACCATTCAAGGCCGGGTCAAATTATCCCAACAGCTACCAACAGTACAGCAGCACAAGGAAATTTTTTAGAAGTTCTAAACATGTCTTTAAATGGTAAGCGATTGTTTATGAGTTATGAAAACAGCTTGTAAATGATGCTCATAAAATGTTATTCTTTTAGTGTTTGAAAAACATTATTTAGATAGGAGCTTTGACAGAACAGGACAATTGAGTGTAGTTGTAACACCTGGAGTTGGTGTTTTTGAAGTTGATAGGGAGCTAACAAACATTACTAAACAGCGCATAATTGATAATGGTGTTGGTAGTGATCTTGTTTGTGTAGGAGAGCAACCATTGCATGCGGTACCACTTCTGAAGGTAACATGTCTTTTGAAGCTTTTATTAGGTTAGCTTATCCATATGTTTTTAGTTTCACAATAAGGACACAAATATGAATGTTCCTGATGATTATTCAATGCCGCATTGGATAAATTTGTCTTTCTATTCAACAAATAAAAAAGTGGCATATTCTAATTTTATCCCCCGCATAAAGTTACCACCTATGGAAGACACTATAAAGTCTAAGGAACCTCCAAAAACAGAACTAGTGACAGAAGACAAATACATACACAATTCATTTTTTGATTATGATGCTTATGATGCACAAGTTTTTCAGCTGCCTCCAGTACACTCAGTTCATGAAACAAAGTGAGTTTATTAATTAACAGACTAATGAATTACGTCAGTGTTAAACCTTCTGTATTGTTTTCAAACGAACTTGTACTTGTGAAAATTGAAATAATTCACCATAATTTTTTTTTTATATTATWTAACTCAYACAAAGAAAACGACCTTRCCGTTAATTTTTATAGTACTTACCACAGAATGTCTTCTAAATATAAGAAGAGCTCAGGATTATTMGATTCKAATTTCATGGTCAAAGAGCAAAAAAGGAAAATGTCTGATCCTGATATCACCACCCATTCAAGTGATTCGTGCAATAGATCCCAGCCAATTGCAATACCATCAGCAGCAGTTAGCCCCATTGTATCTCCACATATGGAAGGTAAGTGAAAAACTTGTTTTATTTTTCATTATTTTACGGGTACATTGAAATTTCTTCCAAAATGAAAAGTGAGGGAGGGTTTTTTTAACTTCACGTTTTTTTATAATACTAATAATAAATGATACTTTATCAATCTGTATCACAAATTAGTGTGGCAAAGAAATGCAATTTTTGTAAAGTATGTAATGCAATTTCACTAGACGTTACACAATTTCCATTTTAAAAGATTCCTGATAGTTTGCTGTAAAAACATAGGTTCAGGGACTTCTTCTCTTCTTTAGCCTATGTCTACCGGTCCAAAGGTTTTAGTGCATTTTTAATTAATACTGATGCACGTCTCTTGCCTAAAGTTAGAATTTAATGCTGTGGAGTGGATTTTATTTGCCTGATAATAAATAAATTCAGCCGTTACAGTATTCATGTGCTGCTCCTTGAATGGTGGTTTGTAAGGAGACATATTAAAATAAATATAAACATATATATGTCGTAGGCATATTGCAAAAGCAGAAGTTTTATTAAACGCCTAGACTTTTCGAAAATGACTGGGCTAAATGTAAAATGAAGCAATAAGCAGCATTATTTGACATCGCGTCTGATACATTTAGGCATTTTGCCATATGCCTAGGTGTTTTACTAAACACGTATGCGAAATTGGGCGTATTTTAAAACTGTTTTACAATAAGCCGACCTTAATCAGGCGTTTTATAAAAAGAGTGATAGTGATAGAAAATATATCTGTTGACGTATTAATTTAAACACATGAAAATACATTATCTGAATGCAAAACAAGAAATACACATTTCCAAAAAATATCGTCATTCTGATAATGAAAAATTTGAACATCTGTTTAGGTACCTACTTACATTAAAATGCAATAAAAATACATAGGTAACTTATATGTAAAAAGATGAATATTTTTCTAATCAAATGCAAAATTTTATTCTCACAAACGCGATTAAAAATTTAGGAATCCGTTTACGTAAGTTTCTATTTAAACATACAATAGAAACACGTAAGTGTAAAACAGAATATAAAATATCCTATGTCTCAAAAACGTAGAACATAAGGATGGGAACTTCTTCAACATTTAGTACTTGACCATCAACATTTTCTGGGGTAGATATAGTGACAGTTGATAGCATTACGTCGTCAATTTCAGTAAAATCAGATACATTGATTTTTTCATTCTCTGTTTGTGTCTATAGCATTATGTGGTGTGCCAATAACCCTTTCTAAACCTTTTTCAGTCATTATATCTTCAATAGAATCTTTCGGCAACGGAGTGACATTGTTTTAAAATATGCTGATACTGGCATACGCATTTTGTAAGACGCTTAGACGTATGGCAAAACGCCTAAATGTATCAGGCGCAATGTCAAATCAAGCTGCTTATTGTTTCATTTTACATTTAGCCCAGTCACTTTCGAAGAGCCTAGGCGTTTCATAAAACGCCTATTTTTGCAATATGCCTACGACATATATAATTTTGTGTTTAAAAACTGCCTCTCCTTCAACTACACGTCTTACACCAATATTAAGTAAACATAATTTACTCCACCAAGTTGGGCGATATTTGGGTCATTTTTTTTTCTAATTCAACATAGTAACAATGACAGGCCAGACAATAAAACGTGAAAACATTGAAAAGGTACTAAGTTGTTCAAATGAAATGACAGATAAAGGACAAATTGCAGAACACTTCAACAACTATTTTGCGAATGTAGGTAAATCATATGCATTAAAAATAATAAACTCTGGTAAACCAAATTTCTTACATAATCACATTAACCAACATTCCATATTTCTAAAACCCACAGACTGTAATGAAATAACAAGAATTATAAAAAATTTAAAGACAAACGTAGCAGTAGGAACAGATGGCATAAAAGTTAAAACTATAAAAACCCTTGCACCAGCAATTGCCCCGTTATTAACTATGCTTATAAATAGAATATTTACCACAGGGATTTTCAAACAAAATTATAGACCGATATCAGTGATAACAACTGTGGCAAAAATAACGGAAATAACAGTAAAAAACAGACTTGTGGATTTTCTAATAAAACACAAGATAATATCAGAATCTCAATTTGGTTTCAGAGAGAATAAATCAACACAAGATGCAATTGAAAAACTAATAACAAAAATTCAGATTACACTAGATAAAAATGAAAAATCACTGGCAGTATTTTTAGATTTGGCAAAAGCTTTTGATACTGTTAGTCATGTTAAATTAATAGACATACTAAGCGATATTGGTGTAAGAGGTATACCTCTAAAACTCTTTGTAAGCTATCTATCTGACAGAATGCAGTATGTCAAAATAGAGAACATAGTTAGCAGCGGAACCAAAACTAAATTTGTAATACGTCAAGGTACAATACTTGGTTCAATTCTCTTTATATTATATATCAATGATATGATATGTTCACCATACCAACAACAGGACATATAATATCTTATGCTGATGATGCAGTTATACTTTATAAAGACAAAAACTGGACAGATTTAAAAAAGAAGGTCGAAAATGATATACTTATATTGAAGAAATACTTTGACTACAAACTCCTTACAATAAATATAAGCAAATCAAAGTTCATTCCTTTCTTGTGCTACAAAGATGGTCAACCAACTTATAATATGTTCGAAATAAAAAGTACAACTGTACATACTCTTGAAAGGGTAAATAGTATAAACTATCTAGGTATACAAATAGACAATCACTTAAAATGGGATGTACATATTGGAAAACTAACGAATAAACTAAGGAGGATATTGTATACTTTTAAGATTGTTGGTGCAGTGTTTGCGGAACCGCAACTACGCATTCTATATTACTCACTAGTTCAATCACTCGTACAATATGGTATAGTAGGAAGGGGTACAGCCTCGAAGACGTTGGTAAAAGAAGTTGAAATTATCCAAAAAAGGTTCATAAAATTTATTTATAAAAAAAGGTTTGATTATCCAACAAATAGACTATATGCAGAAACTCAATTGTTAGACCCCAGACAACCCCATGTTAACACCACTGTGCTATATCAGCATAAAAGTGAAAAAACTATACTGCATCACAACTACGAAACTAGATAAAAAGAAGCGGGAAACTAAAAACAGAAAAATTAAACAAAAAAACTGGACAAAAAAGTGTATTCTATATGGGACCTAAATTGTATAACCTATTAGACCTAAATATTAGAAATCAAAAAAACATAAAAATATTCAAAGTTAAAGTTAAAAACTGGCTAGTGAGTAAGAAAAGAGACTATATTCATAGTTTATTTTAAACATATAAACTGTTTTCTTGCTACATTGTCACAAGCTCTGAATTTGCCACATTTGCCATAAATTAACAGTACATTAATTCAAAAAATTTTTGTTGAAAATTTAAGTAAGACATTGTTAGACCATGGCCATTCTAAGTTGAGCCGGGCGGAGCCTAGCGAGCGGCGCAGTGACTTCTGTCAGTGGCGTCGTAAATTTTATAGTAACTGGGGTCTCACAGTAGCTATTTTGATCAGTGGCGTGGTACGGTTAGTAAATAATTCAATTATTTAATATATTAATCCATATGTGTATATAGTGTGGGTATGTTTAAGATAATCAGCAGCTGCAAGGTTATTAGCGGGTTAGTACTATATTTCTTATTATATAGAAGTGTAGGTAGAGAAATTGACCGATAAAGTTATAATAATGACTGAAATATAGATAAACGGGTATTGGTCTATCCAGGTAGACAATGACAGTGTAGAATTATGATAGTTTAAGCAGGTTTAAAGTAGGTTATTACTAAAATACATTCATAATTGCAAATAACAATTGCAATTATCAAAGCAAAAACAAAATTAACATGAATTAGATGGTTCTTATTCTTTAAATTTTTGTTTAATAAAACGGATATGAAACTCTTTGGTTTGTGCTTTTAAGGCCAAAATCAGATATATTTTCTATTTCATAAGTATAAAAAGTAAGATATCTATCAGAATAAATAGGTAAAATTTTTATTGTAAATTGTATGTTTTTAATTTGAATATAAATATAAAAAGTTGCTTACCTTAAACTAAATTAATTGCACTCTGCTGATTGCATTGTTGTACATATACCAGCTCTATGTCTATGTTTGTTTTCATATAGTCTTTTTTGCTGGTTTTATTTATTTAATAAATGTCAGGACCTCACAAATACAATAATCTCCGAAAGCTTGGCATAACATTAAGACGTTTTACTTCGCCCTCTGTCTTTTTTATTTAAAAAAAAAACATATACTACCTACATTTTAATACAACAAGTATTTTACATAATATAATAATCTTTGTACTTCAGTTATATCAGAGCAAATAAAGCAAAAAGTAGAATATTAAACAAAAGACGAACAAAAAATGTACTTTAATAGTAATAAAATAAAATTCTCACATAGTATATGCAATTTATAAGAGATTAACAAATAAAAATTATTGCTTATGATAAAAGACTTTAACATTCATCATCCGAGAAATCACTACTTGAAAAATCTTCATCAGAAGATCCTGTATTTACTGTAAAACACAGTTCATCTAGAGCTTCGTCGAGAAGATGTTCTTTTTCCATATATTCTAGTTCCTTTATTTTGCTATAATGGCATACAGCCAACCAGTTGTCCACAGAAATTTGCGAAAATCTATGCTATTTTAACGACAACACAACGCCCAAGCTAACAACCGCATCCGCATACAACAGGATCACGAATGAAATGCAAGTGCAAAAGAGGGTGGTCAAGCGTCCTAAAACGCGGGCTACGTCAGGCTTTAAGACGTTTGCATACCGTCCACCCCTAAATTAGCAAAATAGGTACACCCTGGACGAAATTCCGTTAGTGCGAAGTTTTATTGCTGGGTTCAACTAAGAATGGCCAGGGTCTACTGAATAACTGTAACAGAACATTCTTGACAGTTTGACAGCAGTAAGAATTTGTTTATAACAATGGGCCTGTTTCAGGTTTTTTTTTATTCCAAAAAATGCAAATATGGATTAAACTATGTTAGAAATTAATATTTTTATTTTTAGATATGTCAATTTCATATAAAAAAAAAGATTATATTAAAATGCATGTCTATTCTGTGCTGTCTGCACCGCAACCAACAGCAGATAGATCTATTTCGCTGTCATTACAGCTCATCAGTGCAGACAGCACAGCATAGAACTGGTTATATTTTTAATGGTGGGGAAATATTATGTCATACCAGGCACAACCTAACAGTGTCTCTGTGACATTCCACAATTAACATTGTCAGCTCTCTTGATCTGTTGGCAAAATTCCACATACATAAAATATGCTTCCAACTTTAATTAGCTTGGGCTATATAAATGAAATTGTGATTTTAGCTATCTTAACCTTTAATTTGTGGAATATATAAGTGAAATACAAAGCGGTTTAGAAGATTGGTAACTGCGCTTTGCAATCAAATTGAACTGGAGCACTTGGGATCAGATTAAAACGTTACCAATATATTGTTTGTTTTGATTTGGCTAGTGGCATCATTCTGGCATCTGCATTTATCTCTATATTTAATACTGTGTATAATTGAGTTCAAAGTTTGTTTCAATCCAGCATTAAAAAAATTAGAGGGACATTGAGGGACTGAGAGATATTGCACAATGTCACATTAAAGGCAAAACTAAACAAACAAATTTTGCAAAAATAAAAAGCAATCACACTAAATTACTGAATCCACATATGTTTTTGACCACACTATAGATGGGCTCTGCTTAAAGATTAAAACAATTTCCTAAATGTAAAACAGATCCATTGTTATGGTTTCCATGACACACTATCGATCCAGATTTGGTACAAATTTTGAGAAAACTGCTTACTACCTTTAAACAGCTGTCAATATAGCTGTAGGGAAACTAACACCTATTGTACATATGCAGAATTAGATGTAGCACCACTGCAATAGAAAAAAGTTTCCAGTTACTTCGGGTATAACCAGAAGTTTGAGAATATTTTCGTTTGAACAGTACTGTTCAAATTATTCTGGCAAGTTTAAAAATTTTCAAATTTTTATGTTCCCAAATTCGCCTAACTAAAGGTTTTCATTGGACACCGTGTATACCTACTTTAAAAACATTGTCTAGTAATGAAAAATTTAGACTAATAAAAGAAAAAAATGATATACAACATTTATGTGTTTATAACTGGAACTTTTTTAGTAGCAAGTAATGGTTGGAGTTATTGAATTTGGACTGTATATAATTACTAAATTGATTTAAAATATCTAATAGTGTTGAAGAGTTAAGGAGGTGTTCCATATTTGGTTTCAGATAAGGAACTATCACCACCTGTTAGGATGGTTATTGGCTCTGAGGGATCACCTCCACTTGAATCCCGGGCATTAATTAATCCGTTTGATCCGTCTCATGTTACCATCAAATTAACTTCAAACAGACGTAGATGGACACACATTTTTCCTAAAGGGCCTACAGGAGTTCTGATACAACAGCATCACTACCAGGCTATTCCAGCACAGAAGGATAACTCAGAGAATGCAGGCACCAATTTAGATTTGTCTGCAACTGAAAGAAATATGGTTACGTCAACAAATTTGCATCTTGCTAATAATAAATTGTGTACTGCAGCATTACAGGAATGTAAGTTGTTATTGCAGTAGAATAATTTTATAATAATTTTCATGGGGCCACTCTGAAATTATTGAAATGTACCAAGAAATTCAGTAAATGTAAGAATGTGCATCCATTGAAGCTGGATTTTGTATAAGTATGTAAGCAGTTGATGTTAGACCTGAATATGGCAAAAGGTAGAATTTCTGTTAAACAAGCCATAATTTGTTAATCTGCTTTCATCCATCCAGATAATTTAAATTAATTAAATTTTTTGTTGGTATTAATTTTGTTATTGAGCAATCTACACCATTCTAACTGCCTTTCAGTGTCCCGAGCTTGTAATGTCTGTAACATATGAATTTGATACCCATTTCCCAGTCCTCTAAACTTTAACTTGATGTGTATGTATGTTACTAGCAAACTTTTGGGATGATTGTAAGAGATTTTATTTCACATTTTCGTAAAATCACAAACACAATTGTTGTGTAAAACATATCCTTTTGTTCTCCTTCTATAAATGGTGCACTACGCCACTGCTCGTATTGGTATCCACATAGATGTTGGTTCATTTTAATCTATAGTGGCATATATAAAATAAAAGTTGTTCAGTGTAGAGGTGTATGGTGATGGTAGGTTGAAGGTCATTTTGAGGTTAAAGTTGCATTTTTTATTGAATATATTGAAATAGCGAGAAATTTTATGTATAAAAGGTTATGTTCATATACCTAGGTCATTGGAAGGTTAAATCAAGGTCAAAAATACAAAAATCATTTCGGTTCTGTCTAGCCACGAAAGTTGAATAAACCATGAAAGCTTCTGATATCAATGACTTTGACTTTTTCAACTTCATTAGTTTTCTATTTCTGAAAATTGTGCAACTTCTTAATTTGCAGCATGATGTCAGAAGAAATTAACATTGCTTTTTGTTTTCCCAGCCAGCTTGATTATACACCATATTTTTGTATTTTTACTATTGTTAGGCTATTTTGCAACTGATATAATCAAATTACATATCTCTGAAATCAGCATAAAACGGTGAATTCAACAATGTTTTAATTGGATATGGCGACCATTACAAAAAAATAAATTGATCAATGAATTCTGTTTGCGGTAGCGAATTCTTCATAAGAAAAGGTCTTAAGAGTTCATAGAATCAAAAAATATAAGAAAAAGAAAAAATGCATTTTCTATATATATATATATATATATATATATATATATATATATATATATATGGTTTATTGAACAAATATTACAATTTGTACAAAAGGCTAACGACCGAAGTCTTTCTGCCCGTATTACATAACATTATATAAAAAAAGGAAGTAATTTAACTAAATATTTTGTTGTAGATGGTGTTTTCTGGGACTTTCCGTTTTCTTCTTAGCCTCTCGTGTTCCAAGTCAATTATTAGGCTTCTAATAAGTTCTGCATTATGGGGATATTGTACAAATTTTGTGACTAAGGAATGGAATCTGTGTAGGATGGGAACTATTTTGGTTTTTTCATACAGGAACTGATTTGATGGGTTGTGCAGGGGATTATGTGGATGACGGATCTTTGTTATAGTTCTTAGGGTTCTTCTTTCTGCAACTTCGACTATCTTCAGTGCTGTTGGCCTGCAACCGGTATACAATGCATGTCCATATTCTATGATAGGTCTACATATCATTTTATATATCCTGGAGGCATTGTAGATATTGATTCCTTGGTTTTTGAATGTAAGGGAGCGAAAGTGTTTAGCCCTATTTATCATTTTTTGTTTCATTTTCTGTAGGTGATATTTGAAATTTAATTTGTTATCTACATGTATTCCAAGATATCTTGCCGATGATGATGGGGCTATATGATTTTGTAGCATAACAATATGTGGTGATTGGGGAGTTATACGATGACCAAATATCACTAGACGTGATTTATCTGGGTTTGCCATTAGTCGCCATTTTTTAAACCAGTTCACAGTTTCATCGGTTAAGCGTTGTAGTCTGACTAGGGTTTCTGTCAGAGATTTTCCATGTGCTATAAGAGTTGTATCGTCTGCAAACTGTAGCACATATGAGGTAGTGTTTATAGCTTGTATTGGCCTTTGACTATGATGGATATCATAACAGAAAATATTGAAAAGAATCGGGGATAATGGTGAGCCCTGTGGAACTCCCTGTTGGGGTGATAGTGTTTCGGATAGTTGGTTGCCGGTTCTAACTTGTAAAGTTCGTTCATTAAGAAATTCTTTGATTATAGTTATAAGGTACCTAGGGCACCCTATCTTAATAAGCTTGTATATTATCCCACAATGCCATACACTATCGAAGGCTTTCTGGATGTCCATAAATAATACAGCTGTTTTTTGTCCATATATTTGGTGAGCTTGTATATTCGAAGTGAGCACCATAAGTGGATGGATTGTAGAGTTCTTCTGCTTGAAACCAAATTGATATGGTGGTATGTAATGTTGTCCAACAGATTCTTGAAGCCTCTTTTGAATTATTTTTTCAAAAACTTTTCCTATTACTGGCAGTAGTGTTATTGGCCTGTAGTTTTTAATGTTTCTGTGATCGGTATTAGGTTTAGGGATGTTGATAATCGTGCCTTTCTTCCACTCCTTTGGGAAGTATTCCATCAAGAGGCAGTAATTCATAATTTTAATTATTGTTTGGTGGATCTTGTCATTCAGTTGTTTAAGTACCTTTCTGTGAATGTTGTCATTGCCAGGAGCTGTATTTTTGCCACTCATCAGAGATTCAAAATATTCTTCTTCACCAATCTCTCCATAACCACCGTGTTGGTCTACAGAAAAATACTCCTGTACACAGTCTTGGACTGCCTGTTTATTGTTGATATCAAAGTTGTCATTCTCCGAATATCCAAAAATCTGTTCCCAATGATCCCTAAACAGACGAGCCACAATTTTATCATCTGATATAATTTCGTTGTTATTTAGGATTTCACATTTTGAGTGGCTAATTTTATATTTTGAGAGTTTCTTTATTTGTTGCCAGTATTCTTTGCCTTGCTTAACATTAATTTCTTCACAGGCTGAAATCCATTTGTGTGCTCTGTATTCTTTGACCATTAATTGTATATGTTTATTGAGTTCATTATACCGCCTTTTATGGTTTAGACCTGGATTTGATTTTATTTCTCGATATAATTGTTTTTTCATTTTTATGAGCCTTATTATATACGGTGGTAGTGTTTGCGAATAGTATTTCATTTTTATTTTTGATGTATGGTTTTCTACAGCAGCAGCAAGTGATTCCATGAAATCGGAGATGTAGTTAGTAGTAATCTCATCAGTGTCTGTTATCTTTTCAACCATGTATGTGTTTATAGCATCAATATCGCTCTTGTTATATATATATTTATATATACATTCTGTAGCCTGAATCGGTACATTGCTTTCTATAGTTATTTCCATAGCCAGGTGATCAGACCCCAAATCAGGAATAAGATCTATATTTTTTATCATGTTTTATCATTTGAAGTACAAAGGACAATATCTGGAGTGGTATCCGGGTTATTTGGCATTAAGAATGTTGGTTCTGTATGTACTTGAATGAAGTCTGAATTATTTATAAATGATTGTAATTGTTTTTTCTTTTGTTGATTGATGTTAAAGTCTCCTATTATTAGTACGTGTTCAAACTGTAATGGCCTTACAAACAGGTTTTCCTCTATCCTTGAATATGGGTGGATGTATACTAAAAATATATGAAGCTTAAAATTCTTTAGTTTGATTGTGCAATGTATAACTTCATTCAGTGTGTTGTTAAAGTGGGGTGGATTCCCCTTTCCAATACCTAACTGCTTATCTCCCTGGATCAGACTACCTCCTCTATAA
This sequence comes from Rhyzopertha dominica, assembly GCA_025024175.1. Classification (NCBI taxonomy): domain Eukaryota; kingdom Metazoa; phylum Arthropoda; class Insecta; order Coleoptera; family Bostrichidae; genus Rhyzopertha; species Rhyzopertha dominica. The sequence goes on along the minus strand of QCXZ01000138.1, from coordinate 27,706,780 downwards.
TTCGCATTTAATACAGTTCCGTTTTTTTGTATTACTGTCCAGTCTCTGTACATTATGTCCTTTTTGTTTTTAGTTTCCACAAATAATCCCATTTGAATGTTATTATTCTCAATGTAATGATTTATAAGAGGGGTCTTTGGTCTATAGCTATTAATATTAGCATAAAGTATTTTAAAGTTAACCATCATTAATTTGGTATTGTGCATTATTAGGAGACTCCATTGGTTCTGTAGGTGACTCTGATTCGGGGTTTTCCATATCAAACATAAGAATATAAATGCGATTTCCTGTGAATGTAACATTAGTGTCAATATTGTAATTTTGTAAGAATCTTTTCTTTAATTTTATGAGTAATTCTTCTCGGTCTATATATTTAGGATTGTTTATTTTATTTATATAGGTGTTAATTATTGTGTCGTGTATCGTGATAGGTGAGTGGATACGGTTTTTCTTTGTGATTTGTTGGTTAATGTCGCATGATTTTTTGTTTAAGGCTTTTATTTGTACATTGGGTATTCCTGGTATGGGCTTATTTGGTCTTTTTGGGCACTTCATTGACCTGGCAGGATGCTCTTCTGAATTGCATGTGGTGCATTTTATTGGAAGTGGTGAATCACATTTTTCTGTGAGGTGAGAACCTAGACACTTGCTGCATTTCAGCGGAGATTTACAGTTGTTTGTTGTGTGTGTATATTGGAAACATCTGTTGCAGCGTATTGGTACTGGTGCAGGTGGGGCACTAGGGTAAACTGCATAATGTTTGTGTTTGAAGAATATTCCTTCATTGAGCAATTTCTTAAAGGAGCTCTCATCTCCACTTATCACTCTTATATAGGAAGATGGTTTGTTGGTAGCTTTTGCAATTATTCTTTTACAAAATCTGTGATTGATTTTTATTTTATTAAGAAATTCAGATATTTGTGTATCTTGTATCTCTTGCTCTACTGAAGCTATGACTGCACAGTATGTAGGCTGAGGTATTTTTCTTTCTGATGGTCGTTGTGAGGCTGATGTTTCTTTATATGAGATTATGGTTTTTTCTTTTATCAGATTATTTAATGTGCTCTTTATTTCATTTTTTCTGTGTCTGTTTTAAGTAAGAGTCCTCTTTGGGTTTGAAGTATAACATCTTTTGAATTTTTGTATATTTCGTCCCAAATGTCACTCATTTGAAATCTGTTTAAATTGTTTGGAGTAATGTAGAACATGTTCTTATATTCCTTAAAGGTGATTTCTTTCATTTTAGGAAAGTAATTGTTTGAGATCCTTTTTTGTATGTGCTGGTTTTCTTCTGATAAAGTTTGTTTTTTTGTTGTAGGTTTTGTGTGGGTTTATCTGATGGTGTACGATAAGTATCGGTTGTAGCTCTATGTTGGCTGAATTCAATTTCCATGTTAGAAAATCCATGTAGTTCTTCTCTGGCTAAATTAGTATTAGACGTGTCCTTTTTTTTTCTTTTTCTTCTTTGTTGGTCTACTATTGTCCAGTTAGTGTTATTACAATTTTCAGTATCACTTGTACCATCACTTTGATCACTCATTTCCCTCATATCCCTTCAAAGCGAATAAATCTTTCGCCTTTTGCATTTTCTATTTTTTCGAAATATCTCCGAAATGCTGTGAACAAATTTCTAATAAAATACCTAATCTTGGCCGTATTTAAGCAATTTCATATCTCTTACTGTTTGCAAGATCCCAAATGGTGAGCATCGAATTGATAACACCCTGTATAAAGTAGTATAAGTGGTATTTATGAATATAGGGTTACCAAAAGTAATTATGATAAGATAGAAAATAGGTATAATGTAACTGATTTTCTGTCAGAGTGTCAGGTTTTAAGTTTAATGCCACATCATGGTAGTGCTCAAGTAGCTTTAAATTGTTTAAAAGAAAATAAGATGTTTCATTAAAAATCATTCTTAGTTTCCTAACGTTGCAATGTTTTATTTTGTTTCTCTTACAGCTTAAAAATAATTATCGGGTGGGGGTTTTTTCAGAAGTAGAATTTAGTGTCCCCATAAAATAGTTTTTTGGCTGCATTTCAAAAAACGAGTTATAAGAAACACAGCTTCAAAAATGCTCTAATATGAGAGATAAAGTATAATTCTGTGTGGCTTACTTATATAGTTTCGCAGTATCACAATGGGGATGTTTAGTGATTTTTACAGAATCAGTTTTCTCATAGAGCTAATAAAATCAGAATTGCCGTATTTTTTTTGTTTTTTCATGGGTTGAATAAAACGCAAGATATTAATTTTTAAGATTTGCCTTTAAAATTATAACGTCACAAACGAATAACAAGAAATAGTTTCACATCTTTAGTTAGAAAGAGATAGCCTAGTGCCGCTGTCGTTTAGCTATTTCCGGTCAGTGTTATTGTTGCGTTAGGTCGCGTTTGTTTACCTTTATTAGTTCAGTGTATTCTTTGTATTCTTTTATCTTTAAGTATTGAAAGTGTGTTTATTATGTCTAAAAAATTGCTCTATTGTTATTCTACCACGAACAGTACAAATATTACAGCTTCGCTTCAACTGAACATAACCTACACCATCATCCCCATATTACTCACCTGCAGATCTACAAACAAACAAGCAATTATAATAATTTATTTATAATAATATGTATTTAAATTTTATCAAAGTTTACTTGCAACCCCCATCCCCAACAGCTACGATATATTATTACTTACCTTTTGGTTTTCACATTGCGGACTTCGGAGCTGACAAACTAGGTTGTCTATATAAAAATTATTTATCATATCATTATCTATCCGGTACAATACAATACAATATGAATACAACAAAAGCTACTTAAACAAATGTTGAGATTATATTTACATCCGACACTTGTTGACAACTAACAATCGGTAGCAGGTAGCCGGTAGGCCGGTAGCTTTGTTGCCAAATGTGTAATTCCATTTCGTTTGTGACGTTTCAGCATTCAAATTCTGGTGTAAAATTGGTTAACTTTAGGCACTTTATGTGACACTAAGAATAGTTTTTTCTGCAAACAGATAGGGTGGATTTATTTCAAATGTCATTAAGAAGATCCTAATTGTACTAAAATATGAAATTTCGATTAGACTAAACTATTTATAATATGGCCTTTGTATTGTAGCTCAAAATATTTGTTTTTTTTGCATAATTTAAATGTTTTAGATTGTAAGAAGCACACAACTAGTCATTCGAACTCTACAAGTCACCGAGTGACCATGCCGCCGAAAAACCCATCGAAGAGTCTCACATTGCTGTGGGGTGCGACAGGAGAGCAGGAGTGGACACCGGCGCTTACCACAGGTACTGTTTCATATATCATCTGCCTTGTTTTCGTTTGATGTTTTGTGTCAATATAAACAAGAGTTCTGTTGTCGTTTCAGCCATTTGTACAGATTGTATTGTTTGTTGTCCAAAACGCAATTCATTACTTGCGCATATGCCAAATTCTATGAGTGCAATGCACATAATATTATTAAAAGTACTAATACAGATCTCATTGTTTTAACATGTACTCCTTGCTAAGAACTTACTTGGTATTATGTTTATTTACATTGCACAAACTACAGAAAAATACCTTATTGTAGTACTTCCATTGTATGAACATTATATTGCCCCAAATAAATATTTTATTAATAATTTCATTAATGAAAGGATTACATACTACTTGGGACCCCTCTAGAAAATAGCTAAATGTTGCTCATAAATCCTTACATTTCTCCTGATCTGAAGTTCCAGTTATGTTTAGCAGCCCATTTGCTCTTGCACAGGAATTTAAGCATGTATAACAAATGTTCCCATGTACAGCACCCAGTAATTGAAGCTATCCTTATATTAAATGTTATACATGACGAATTTGATAATCTTGTGATTAGATAATATGTTTTTAGAAGGATCGCTGTCACTATAAAACACTGACAAAAAAATTATTAACTTCCAGAACAAGGCAAATCATATTGTGACCTCTTTTGAACCCTTTGTACCACTCGTATGCTTGTGTAGGCTTTCTTTAACATTTTCAATGCTTTGGCACATGATATTTTGTTAGAAACACAAAGTTTTAGATTAACTTTATTTTCAACTAAATTTGACATTGCAAAATTGACAGAATGTACAAAACCAAATTATTGTACACGGAACATGTGACTGATTGTGCTAAAAGTTGACATTTAAACAATTGACAATAGCTACCTCATGAAAAAATGAGGTTGATATAACATCCCATCTTGATTAAAGCCTGATATACATTTATAGTTATTTATTTAGTGCCTGTGTGCAAATGATGCTGGAATGAATTATGAAGCGAGAAAATGGCAGCAATAAACATAAATCTGTGGTTTTGGTAGGGATCAGATTGCAAACCCATTTTATTGGAGCAATATAATGTTAAGAAATTGTGAATACTATACCTGTGCAGCAGTTTGACCTGTTTCATATAAAATACAAGGTTTTCCATATTAGACTACATATTTTGTTATTTCTAAACTAAACCGAGTATATGATTATTTTTTATTTAGTAGTTAAGGTCAGTAGTCTTTAAGATTACTTTTTATCAAGCGATGAATTAATTACCACCATCTCATGGAGATATGTTGGTGAGAATCAGTTAGCTGTGAATATTGTGTGCCAAATGCTTCACCAGTTTTTAAGCAAACAAGAGATGGCTCCTTGAACATTACTTGAAATGGCTTAGGTGATTTTTACATGTGCCCTACAAGATAAAATTTTCTTGTATTGTTGAATGATGAATATTTATCAGTCTCTAATGAGAAATTGTGCTTAACTTAAAAAAAAACACGTAACATGGGTGCGCCACCTATCGGCAATACGTTAGAGCTTGAATTCGCTGGCAAAAACAGGGATGCTTCCAAATCGTTTGTTCGGCATCCTGAGTGGAGGTATTCCTAATTCGAATAATATAGCATGAAGGATATGTTGAAAAAAATTATTAATACCTATCCCTAATGTATTGCTTTGTCTTTTTTATTAATTTGATAAGATACTTTTACCATAAAACGAAAGTTTTATTCCCTCAATTTGATCATTTCTAAACTAAATAAACTGGTTTTAAAAAACTTTCTATGGACTCTCTCTTGTCTAACTGTCTACTGCCTTGTGGTTAGCAGTTAAAAATTTAGGCGGGAAAACCATAAGCATGTTTGATTTCCGAGACTGTCAAACCCCTGTCAGAACAATCGGTACAACATGTGTTGGCATGAAAATAGTTTTTGCTATACGAGTAGGAGTATCTAAGGAAAGTCTTTAGAGAATACTTCGTAACTGTGTAGATTTTAAGGTTGTTTCAAAAAAGCCACACCATTGTTTTTTCAATAATTTTTTTTATTTGATCTAAATTTTAAGTCATGAGTAAGGACAAAAATGTCCGAAATGTCGACTTGAAATAAAATCTACACAAATTAACCACAGATGAGAAAAATACCATGCCAATACTTCATAACATTTTAAAAATTGCATTCTTGCAAATAGTAAATTGTAAAGCACCTTACCAATCAAGGTGAGGAAGTTAAGTTAACTTGTAAATCAACATCGACAAACAGTACACATCACGAAGCAAATTTTCATTTTGATGGGATCGTTAACATAATTTTAGATAGATGCTGAGAAGTGGATATGTAGGATCATTTGGCTTCATTAAAACACCATTTTTTTGAGGATGAAAATAACCAATCATAAACATAAATTTGTTACAAAATCTTATCTTACGAATGATTATATGTAGCTTATTAATTGGCGTTTTGTTATTGCAATAAAATAAAGGTACAGCTCATACAACAATGAATACCATTAACAGTCTGCAATATTTTTTTTAATGATCATATGATTTCTCAATTACTTATAGAAGTTTTAGAAGAAGCCATGTTGCATTCAGTATTGAAAGTTGTATTCAAGTTAATAATGGAAATTTAGTAAAAATAATTTTAAAAAATTGAACTAAATTATACATTAATGGAATAATTCTTTTAATGTAATTTTTAATTTTTATTTGAATAATGAAATATGAAGTTTAATATGGGGAATCCTGTCGAATCATGAATATAGATTTTAAAAATTTAAAAGTGGATCTGTAACTGTAGTTTGGTCAACAAACAATTGTAACAACAAATAAAGTATATTAAATTGTACAAACTAACAGTGATTAACTTCACATAGAAGTGCAAACCTTTAAATCATTGGTTTTCAAATTGGTCTATATCGACCCCTAGGGGTCGATGATGACCTGCAAGAGATCCATGTCAACGAAAAAAGAAACTGGGGGTCTACGAGATGTAAAGGGGATTTTTGGCTTTTTTGACTGTAGTAATACCATAATAATACTTATCCCGTATTATAGAATATTGAAAGAAAATATTTAATTGCCTTTCCGTTCTCATACTTAGTGGTTGCCAATCTCCTGAGAAAAAAAGAAACACGCTGTACATTACTGACAGAGGAGATTTGAGATGAAATCTAACTAAATTGGTGCCAAAATTTGAAAATTTATTATTAAAGCATCAGGTTCATCCCTCCCACTAAAATTACTTATTTTTTATTTATTTATTTTTTATTATGTAGCAGATACTATAATTTAACTTTTTTGTTTTAATTCGAATTTAATTAATGCATTTATTACTTTATTAACTTAACATCTGTTAAAAAAGTTTGGGGACATCTGCTTTAGATGGACGGACAAGGTTTGATTGAAACAGTAGCACTTTCAATAACGAGCACGTAGACATGCCATTCCAAAAGCGATAGTATACTTTCTCTTTTATTTTTTTCATCTTATCAACATTCAGTAATTTTGATATGTTGTTTTGGTTTATATTATACTTTTTCTTATTTTGCTTGTTTTTGATCTTGTAATAACCCCCATTTTCTGCAATAATTTCTAGAAATTAATTATTGTACTGAAAATTGTGTTAATGAATCATCTGGAATATTATTTATCTGCTTTGCTTTACTAATAAACTCATTATGGAAGCGAAAATGGTTTTATATTGAAGTATATTATTCAATTATTTGTGGTAACCATAACTTAATTCAGTTGGTCACAACACAACGTTTTGACATAAATCAGGAAGACTTCATTGTCAGCCGATCAAGTTTGAAAAGAGAATGACTGTCAGTGATGCCTTCGCAAAAGTACCTAGGCTAAAACAAAAATTAAACAGCTTAAATTTCAGAAATTAGTACAGCAAAGTAAGTAAAATAGTATATTACACTAGTTTAATAAGATACACTTGTCTTTACACAAGTCTTCGCCATAAATATCGTGCACTAACATACTTGTACTTTAATATAGTGTAACACATATAATATTATGCTACATTGGGTTTGAAACTGTCAGACCTCACATGTCAGTAAATATAATATATAAACTGTGCACTGCAATAGTTTTTTGTCATGCAAATTCTTAGCAAGGAGAACAAACATGCTTCCACATGAGGCGACTTGAATTAAATGTCATTTCACGCTTTTGAAGTGTATCTTGCGCACGTTATTAAGCGTTATCATCTCTCCTGGTGCGTGGACCAGTAAAGACAAAGTCTCGTCCGTCACTGATGAAGACTTTGCCGCCGTATAGCTGCTTCATCTGAATAAACATAATGTTCTGTTCCATGGGCTGCGTTGGACGGATTGGGACTCTCAGTGAATGACGTTCTTATAGGTTTGGATAATACTTTTCAGTAGTTCTTCCGTAGATGTATTGGGTTACACGTATTGATTTAGTTCTACATTATGTCAACCTTGGGGTGTATTTGATTAGTGAACTTTTGGGATTATTTTTAAACCTTTAATTTAGCTGTCTTTGTGTAATTGTAAACGTCAGAGGTGCACAGCTTATAAATGGAATGTTTTTTTTGTCTAATTTCACCAATGATTGCTGTAACTAGCTTTTACATCATCACTTAATTATTGTTCTATGCATTTCCTAAATGGTAAATGTGAGAAGGAATGTAAAAATTGTTAGCATAGTTCAAAGCATTTTCTTTTCAATTACTTCAATCTCCCTCTTTTACTTTTAATATTACTTTATAATTCAATCTACTGTTTCATTTTGTATGATTTCATAAACTTTAAAAATTATTTGAGACACTTTATATACTTTTGACTGAATGAATTTTAAAACCAATTATTTTATTCGTTTTGTTGAATGTTATTTTCTGTTCAATTTAATTTTGTGTTTAATCATATACATAAAATTACTTAGGTGTATGTGTGGAAAAGTATATATTACACATGTATAGTTGCACTTAATTTCTAGATGTCACTTGCTTTTGGTGTGCACATACACTTCAAGGCAAAAGTGTTTGTTAAACAGTGTGGTTGCARCTCATAGTTTTGATGACGGATTATAGTTCTTATATAATTATTAAAATCAATTTTATCTCTATATGGTTATAATTAACAGTCATACATTAATTACAGCTAAAAGTTATGTTAAGTAATCATGAAATCAAAATATACTTGCACAAATACATATCATCATTAATTTATTGTGTACTATATTTATTTAAATTATATTTTTACTTCCACTTCCACCGGATGGGAAGTATTGTATCGCTAAAAAAAATTTCAAAAAAAGTCGAAAACGCAAAAAAACAAAATTTGAGCAAAAAAAATTCTTGTCTGCGTCTGTGGTTTTGTTTGTGGACACGATAACTTTCGAAAGACTTAATACATGAACCTGAAATTTGGCAAATGTATAAATCTCAACCACCCAAAGCGACCTATTATTTGTGGAGTAAGTAGAGTATCGGGAAGAGGGCGAAATTAGGGGTTAACTACCCTTTTTGCAAATTTTTTTTTTCGTTTTAGTATGTGATTAGTAGTATAACTGCGAGTATTACTCACTCTTATAAATTTTCGGTGCAACAAACTGTTTAGAAGATATTAGCAAAAAAGCGCTACTTAAAGAAAACGGTTTTTCCTAAATATCTCCGAATATATTTAATATATTCAAAAAATGAAAATACCATCAGGTAGGAAATAAAATTTCTCACAAAAAGTGTCTTAGAAAATTTATTCAAAATTTTGACATTTTCGAAATATTTCCAAAAAACCTATTTTGGACCCTGCTCGTACGATTTTTTTAAAATTTTGATATATAGAAAACCAAATTTCTGATCAGAAAGCACTCTTGTATTTTTTTTGTTAAGTTAATAATTTTCGAGTTATTTGAAACAAAAACGATTTTAAAATTTTGTTAATATCACGAGGACTGATTGTTTTAGAAAATATGTGTGGAAAGAAATAATGCTCAAAACCTGATTACTAATCGTATAGTATAAGAAATAAAAACGTAAATGTCATTTTGACAATTGGATGTGGAAGTACTGATTCAATTTGCGGCGGTTTTCCTTTTATTTATGTATTTAAAAATGTTACAAAATGCTATGGAATTGACTGTTCATCTGTAAACTATAGCACTTTAAACATGCGTGGAAGAAAAAACTACCATTACATTGTATGTTACTTATGCTCAATTTAGTCAAGAAAATAGATCTACCTCATACATATATATTGGTAACTCTTAGTGTTTAGTCATGTTGGATCAGCTATTTGACTACTATTATAAAAGTTTCATAAATAAGTTTTGATAATTTTTATATAAAATTTCACAGATTAATGCTTTCAGAGCTACAATCAACAGCAATTTTGATAGTCAGAACCTTAAGTGTTTCTTCATTTTCTTAATTACTGATCTCAAAAATTTTAAGAATGACTATATTATCACGCTGGCTTAAAAATAAAAAAAAGAAACACCTAAAAGGGCAAACATTAATCTTATTTTTCTGTCTAGCTGAATTGTAATAGTACAAATTTTCAGGAAACTTTTGATTCTTTCAAATCTGTTAGCTCTAGTTAAAGACAATCTAATACCAATTGATTCAGGATTAAATAGCTTGTTGAAAAATGGGTAATTCTATTTCAAATAAAAAATAAAATAGTGCAGTTTATTAAATTGTGCAATACATTATACAGTGTGATCCCCTAAGGGTAGGGCTGCATCTTGAAATCTCCTCATGTTATCATTTTGAGGAAAAAGTTTCGTTACATTTTTTCTCTAGTTGCCACGGTAACCTCACTACAAAGCAAAATAACATCGAAACTTCTAAAATGCTATTCTAAGTGCTTCAACCAAATTTAACGAATTAGGATTCATTTGAGGGATTTCAAGGAGATTACCATTAATGGTTAATTTTTCCAAAATTGGTTTCTCTAAATAGCTGTAGGGGGTGCCATTTGAAAAATTGTCATGTGGAACGGTATACGTTCTTTCGCTTCATTTTGTAGGATATTATTTAAGAAAAAAATTGGTGAAAACCCGAGATGAGTGTCATAGTTCATTTTGAAGTTATTGCCAATACAGTACACACGACATAAAATAAAAAAAAATAATTTTCTCCTTGAATTCTGAAATGTTTTGAACATGATCACAAACTTTTTTTACTTTATTTTATGGGCTATTATGTAAGAAAAACTATGATAAAAACCTGAGATTGATAGTTTTTTCATTTTGAAGTTATTGCCAAAATAGTACCTACACACAAAATTTTGTCCTTGAATTTTGAAAAAACTAAACAGAAGACATGCTCTTTCAATTGGCTTTGTAGTCTATTATTTTAAAAAATTGTGATAAAATCCTGAAGTTGATAGCTTTTCTCATTTTGCAGTTATTGCCAAAAAGTTTACAAATAACACATAAACAAACAGTTTATCTTATAACGGATGAATTTAATTTGCACTTCTAATGACTAGTATAATTATTAATTTCTTAAACTTATTCACAAGATATTATTTTTTTCAAGGTTAGCGATGTATTTTTAGTGGTTAAAATTTGATATCTTATTAATGTCAGGTTCAGAATTTTACCATGTAAGTTTGGCTCAGTGGCGTATCTAGAAATTCTGTTTGGGAGGGGTAATGATTAGGTTTAAACAAAAATACCTACTTACTTATGATTTTTATTTAGGAAACACAAAAAACCTGTTAGTTTTAAACAAGAATTTTTAATACAAAGGTAGATCACAAAACAAGGTCTAGCCTTCTACAATTTTTACTTGCAAATCTAACTGTTATATCGGAAACATCTGTCTTTACATCCCATGAACATGACTTCCTCACAAGTCACGTGTCACTAGGCGGAGCTTTAGATTCAAATGCGTTCCGCCGAAGCGTTAGTTACTCATCAGCCACCAGTACCTCCACCTTCTTAGGGGGGTAATTACCCCCATTACCCCTCCCTTAAATATGCGCCTGGTTTGGCTTAGGTATGCCATGCTCTGTGACAATTGACACAAATGTTAATGAATATTTCAACAGTTTTCATTGTATTTTAGCATATATATATATATATATATATATATATATATATACATTAAATGTTCATATTTCTTACTTTCTTATTTCTATATTCTTATGAACACATAAGTTAATGATTACATGATTTAGTAATTACCATAGCATACACTTCTGTGTGGCAAAAGTATCCTATATAACAGTAGTTTCCTACTATGGCGCACTAAGTGCACTAATATATATATATATATAAAAGATAATTAATTATTGCCTGAATTCATTGTAAATGAGCATATGTGATATTTTCTTGGGATTTGCGGGCATAAGATGAAATGAAAAAAGTATTGGCCTTGACCGAGATTTGAACTCGGGTCTTTTGAACACTAGTCAAACGCTCTACCACTGAGCTATCAGGGCCCTATTCAAAATGGTGGTCAAGGCGGCATATATACATCACAGTTAACATGTAACGCTGCTGAACGCCATCCAACGCATGTGCAGCTGAATCGCTCGTCACTCAGGGTTGTTGAGCTTCAGAGCGTAATTCGCTGCGGTGGCCAGATTATGGCGACCAACAGCTAATTACAACCCAAATATAATATTATGAAAGATAATTAATTATCGCCTGAGTTCATTGTAAATGAGCATATGTATATATGCCGCCTTGACCTCGATTTTGAATAGGGCCCTGATAGCTCAGTGGTAGAGCGTTTGACTAGTGTTCAGAAGACCCGAGTTCAAATCTCGGTCAAGGCCAGTACCTTTTCATTTCATCTTATGCCCGCAAATCCCAAGAAAATATCACATATGCTCATTTACAATGAATTCAGGCGATAATTAATTATCTTTCATAATATATATATATATATATATATATATATATATATATATATATATATCGTTGGAATTGTTATGAAATTGTCTACCTATATGTTTTTCCTCAGCAATGCTCTTGGGATAACATGCAAAAAAAATAATACTTTTTTTATGATACCGCTTTTGAAGGAGGACRAAAAAATGGAAAGTAATGTTGTATATATGAATTTTTGAATTTTGTCTCTAAAAAACTAGCAGCAATCAATTACTACTGCCAAATACTATTTAACACACACACTCAATAAAAAGTAATTATTGGGGGCTGCAGTAATAGTCTTATCCATTTATACCATTTCTATACTAGTTGCTGTTGCTAGTAAAAATGTAAAAAGTTTGCCTTTTTTTGAAAAGTTACATGGCTGTATTTTTGTTGTATTTACAAATTACATGGCTGTATTTTTGTTGTATTTACAAATAAAGGAGAAACTGCTCAAGGAAAATTCAATTTAAGTCTATCTTATTGGTGCTGTGTTTAAAAATCTGATCTAGTTAGTGAATTGTGAGTTATAGTGGCAGATGAAAACCTCTACATGCGTCATAAAATTTAACAGACTGAGGACCCTTGACAACATTTTGTCATACGGACGCTATTTGTTTATTTTATATGTAGTTGAATGTTTTGTCTCGGCATAAGATGGAACTGAAACAAGAACATTCTCGTGCGATGATTTTTTTACAACTTTCAATGTGGATTATCACACAAGAGTATGCCTATCAACTGAATTTGACTTTTGGTGATTAAGTTCCATCAAAAACCGCTGTGTATCACTGATGAAGTGAATTCAATCGTAGGTCATCGAAAATCGACTGTAGTGCCACAAAACATCGAAATGATTAAGCAAGATCGTCATGTAACCTAATGTGAGATTGAGACATCCCTAAGCATTAGTTCCACCAGCATATATGCGATTTTATATGAACAATTAGCTCTGCGAAAGTTATGTTCGCATTGGATGCCACGTAATTTGACAATTGCTCAAAAAGAGGCTCGTGTTGATTGGTGCAAAGAAATGCTTTGCAGTGCTTCAAAAGACGTTTATAAAAAACACCAGTCAACTGTATGGGTCTTGCAAGATGAACCAAATCCAATAAAAATCGATCGTTCACAAAGCAKTTCAAAGAAAATGTTTGCTTGTTTCTTCGGAAAAACTGGTCATATTACAACAGTGCCTTTAGAGGATCGTAGAACAGTAAATTGTGAGTGGTGCACAACCATCTGTTTGCCGGAACTCTTTTGTGAAATAAGGAAAACAAATGAGATATGCCAGATTGTTCTTCATCATCACAATGTGAGCTCTCACACATCGGCTCAAACAAGAGACTATTTGAGCACTCAAAACATTGAATTGATGGGTCATCCATTGTACACCCCTAATTTATCACCCATTGATTTCTTTTTGTTCCTATCCGTGAAGAATAAACTACATGGTCAACATTTTCCATCGCCTGAAGAAGCTATTGAAGCGTTCAAAAATCATTGGAGATACCTCATTCAGAATGTATTAAATGCTTTGAAAATTGGTTATATGTGTATGCAGAAGTGTATCAATTGTAATCACAATAAAAATGTATTCACAGCTTAAATGTTTGTTTTTGTTCCTATTCCCAAAATATAAATAGTAACCCTCGTATTTAAAACTTCAGTGTTCGAATAAACTGAATTGTGACAGTAACAGTTGGGGTTATCTACGCAAACTCTTTATGTTTTTTCAATACGTCAACATGTCAAAGGCAAACACTTAGCAAAATGTAATTTATTATGCCAACAAGGTAAATTTACCTTTTGCCTGGACTATTTATAAGTCTGTAATATGTCATAGATATGAGGTTCTTTAGTTAATTGTTTATATATTTATTAATGGGAGTAATTGAAAAGAATTTGCAGGATTCTCTTGTCGTAACGATGTATTTGTGCAATTATTGGTGATATATTTACATTTAGTCCATCACCATCCAAAAATGTATGCATGAAAATTTTTTCCCAGTAGTGAATACTTACTAAAATCATGTCATAACACTAGCTAAAGTAGTATAGACTAACCATACTAATTCAGTTTAACACCAGCTTGATAACATGCATTCCACCATTCTATTTGCTCTCATTTCCACTACAGGCGTAGACTGGAAATCCCTGACAATACCAGCATGCCTGCCGATCACGACTGACTACTTCCCAGACAAAAGAGCTCTGCAGATTGATTATGTAGTTTCCCTATACAGCCTGTTACCTGACAGCGTAAATGCAGACTTTGCACAGCAACGTTCCATCTGCAAGAAACCGTTGACTACTACGGAGGTGTTCAGGGAGTTGATTTCCCAAAGGTTAGCACAGGGGTTTCAACTAATTTTGATGTCGCAATCAGCCGAGCAGAATTCCTATGTTCCTATGGCCAAAGGTTCCAATTCAGTGTTGAGGAATAGGGCAGCTGGAGCTGAAGCTTCTGAGTCTTATTATTTATCTATCGGCAGGTTATTTCACAAGATATCATTATCTGGAAATACGATTTCTGTCACCAGATATAGACCAAGGTAAGAACTAATAAGTTTGTGGGACATGATTTGTTTATAATTAACTGTTTTGTTTATACACTGTAAATATTGTAAAATTTTTTAGAGTGACAACCACATCGAAAAATAGACATATTTTACATATGAAATATGAGTTTACCATATCTGCATACAGTAAATTTTTTTTATATTAGTAGTAATTTTCACTGTAGAACATATATAGTTAAAATGAAATCACGTATGTACATTAATATTGTGGTATTGTCTAATATATAGACCAAAAGTAGGAAAATGATAAATTATATGTACTTTTGTAAATGGATCCTTGGTGTTATAAACATTTGGGTGAAATTGAAAATCTAATATTCGTTCCAATTCATTTCCAATAGCTTTTAGATTTCTTTAAAAGAAAAATATTCTTGTAAGTGGTTTATTCTTTTTTCATGGTGGCAGTACCATAAATTTTTTTTTTAGAAACTATATATATAAGATAGCTCAGACAGGCCTTAAAGGCACAAGGCTATTTTAATCCTTCTTCTCCATTGTTCTCGGTCTCTTGCCAAATTCTGCCAATTCTGTATCCCGTGTGCCTGCCAGTCCTCTTCCATTTCCTCAAGCCATCTTTTCCTTGGTCTCCCTCTTCTTCGTGTCCCTAGAATTCTTGTCCTCATTACACACTTTGTAATTCTCCCCGCTGGCAGTCTCTGTACATGCCCCAACCACCGCCACTGCATCTCTTTCACCACTGTGCAAATGTCTCTCCCTCCATACAGCTGCCTGATATTTTGATTTGTTCTTTGAGTCCATAAATTATCTATCTTTTCCCCCCTTATGTCCTCCACAAGACTTTTCTGTCCCACCTTTCCAGCAATTGACTTTGTGCCCCCGTTAGTGTCCATGTTACTGCAGCATATGTTACTGTCTGCCTCAAAACAGTTTGATACAGACGTACTTTCGCGTTCTGTGAAACAATTTTATTCCTTAAAATGTGCTGGATTGCCCCCATTGCTTGATTTCCCTGTGCCACTCTGGCCGCTATTTCTTCCTTCATGCCACCTGTTTCACTAATGTGCATTCCCAGGTTAGTAAACATCTGCACCCTCTCAAAGTTGTGCTCTTGCCCGTTTCCCGACACTACTGTTAAACATGTTTGTTCTAATTGCTTTGTGCCGCCCATGATCATAAATTTAGATTTTCCAGTATTAATTGTTAAACTCACTCTGTTTTTGGCACCCTCCAGTCTTTTCACCATTAGTTTCAGGCCCCATTCTGTTTCGGAGATTAAAGCGATATTGGCATACGCCAGACATTGGTTCGACTGTTAATATATTACTCCACCTCTCGGCAGACCACTCTCTCTAAACACCATTTCTAAAATTATATTAAATAGTAGCTTGGATAGAGGGTTTCCCTGTCTCACTCCATTCCTCAGCCGCAACTCCTCTGACTCACCATCTAACGTGTGCACCCTTCCTTCAATCTCCTCCAAGGTAATTTGTACCAGCCTTATTAGCTTGATAGGAATGTTCAACACTTTCATAGCGTGATAGAGACTATCCTGTCTGATCGTATCGTATGCCTGAAGTCTATGAACAATGTGTATAGTAGCACCTTACATTCCTGACAATTGTTCTGTATCTGCTTAGTGCAAAAATCTGGTCTATCACAGATCTATTTTTCCTGAAGCCGCACTGGTACTCCCCTATTACTGCCTCTGTTAATGGTTTCAGTTTATGTTTTATACATTGTGACAACAGTTTATAACAAGGCTCCAGCAATGTTATCCCTCTGTAATTAACACACTCCATCCTTTTTGTAGATAGGGACTATTATAGATTTTTTTCACTCTTTAGGAATTTTTTCTTGTTCCCACACCAGTGCCACAAGGTTATATTTTCTGCTCTGCAACTGTTCACCTCCATATTTGATGGCCGCTGGATACCTGATTCCCCTGGGCTTTTACCATTTTTCATTTCCTTTATAATTTTCTTAAATTCCTCCTCCATGGGACATTTTATTTCTTCATCTTCTTGTCTAATTCCTGCTGTTTCTGTTATTCTTTCATTTACTTCTTCATGGTTTTCGTTGTCTTCTGTCTTGAACAGGCTCTCAAAATAGTTCTTCCGTAACTTTAACTTTTCAGAAACTATGTTCTTGTTAATTCAAACACAAGGCGAAAAACTAATATCATTAAATAATGAAAAAATGTTTCCTGTAAGATAATTAAAATCTAACCAAGTCAGCCTATTTAGCATATCTGAAAACCACAATAAATACTTCATTCCGTAAATAAAAATATATATTGGTACTTGGAGTATAAACTTTTTCTGCACACATTTATTTTAGCTAAGAATTTAGATGGCAATGCCATCTGTCAGCATTACACTGACATGATGACAAAGTCACCTAGCTGCCATTATCATAGATAAAGACAAAACAAATAGATTGGAATCTCTCAGTGGTGGGGGGTGACCATACGGATTAGTTTAGCCTAGTGACACGGCAAATTTTTGGCGCTAGCATCTGCTTGCAGTACAGTGACTTTATAAAGTCACTGTGCTTACAGTTGGCGGCAGGTTGACGGTTTAGTTATTTATTTGACAGTTGCATCGGGACCAGTTTGTCAAGAACGTATATCAGCACGTAAATAATTCAAATTTAAACTGTAATTTGTTAATAACAATAATGTTTAGCTTGTATAAAATATTCTTGAACTGCTGAATGTGCGAACAGTTAGTAATTACAAGTCATTTCTACTATAAGGCGAGTTCTGACAGTTACGGACGAGGAGGTGAGTTGTACTAGTTTTTGTAAAAATACATCTCAATAACCGCATGGAAGTTACTACATAGACTTGTTTTTCGATAAAGTAGATCACACTTAAAATGATGTAGGTACAGTTGGTGCTACAAAAGCTTATTATGAATTCTTACCATGTTTAAATGTTCTGCTTCTTTCTCAAGAGTTAAAGAAATTGTTAAATGTTAAATGAGTGAGTCGATTTGCACTTATATGGATGAGAAGCAATTGTATTATATTATATTTGTCTACTTGGGCATTGCAAATCCGCTATCCAGTCATTTACAGCTTTAAGCTATGTAATTTTATCCATCCAAATGTAAATTGGTTCACTTAAATATTTGTAAGTGTAGTACAGTTCTAGTAAATAGTAGCGTCCTGATGATAAATATTGCTGCGGCCGTAAAGTAATTTATTWTATCTGAGTAAGTMATACCTTTAATCGACATTCATTATACTATCACAGCAGCAGCACGGACGTGAATATGTTTAATGGGTTGTTTTACTTCTAGATAGCGGACGAGGACGTACACAATCTCAAAAAAAAATATCTCATAGCAAATTCAACATTAATTTGACAACAATTCAAGATACTTTAACTTTTATCGAATGATACATCGTACAGTATACCAGCAATTTTTATTAACAACAAAACTTAAGACATTTTGCTATTGGCGTTTCTTGAAATGTAGTGTATGTACCTACCAAACTGGTCCCTTTGGAAAATCTTGCGTGGATACCACCATACTCTTATATAATATTATAATAAAGACCCTTTGTAAATATTTTTATTTACAATGAAGGTCTGTTTAAAAAATGCATACTTGTTTCAGATGTACCAAATATGACTGAAACACATTAAAAAAGATAGCTTATTTACGCTATCTGGTTTGTCACAAGCATTTCGGTAAGTTATTTCGACTCCCTGGAGAAAAGACTTAAACGAAGACGTCTACCATACTTCTGTTTTATTGAAATATTTATAAATTGTACATTTATGATCATTATAATTATTTGTGAATACCAAACGGCTTTTGTTTTGTTTATCTTCATTTATTTGCAAATTATTGTTAAGTAATCTCTTATTTAATTTTCAAGTAGTTTATTCCCGCGCCGTTTGAAGTGTGACAAGTAACTTCGAATAGATAGTAATGGAACAAACTAAGTGCAAAGAAAGAAATTAAAAGAAAATAAAAATCTGACTTGCATGTTGTTGCTGCACCATTTAAAGCAGTTTCCTATGTTATCGACTTGGCATATTCGTGTGTAATTTAGCCTAGTGACACTGCAGGCGCTTTATGAACCTACCCCCACCATTAGAGTTTCCCATCTATTTATCTTGCCCTTGTCTATGGCCATTATGAGCAGGCAGCACAGCATAGACATGCATTTTAGTTTATTTTAGCTGTTAAGTTAAAAGTTGCAAGAATGTAGAATAAATGACACATCATCAGTAGAAGAAATAAAGGGAGGTTAGTTAGAAAAATGTAAAGTTGGTTAGTAAAGTATTTGAATTACAGTTGCATAATAATAAACTTTATTTGTAAAAATATTTTCAGGGATCACAAAGCATAACAAGATTAAAAAAGCCTTTTCAACGGAAGAGACTTTAGCACATTTTCCTTGTATCATGGAGATGTATTTAATTTCTTCAGGAGAAAAACATACATATTGTCCAACGAGCCATCATCGAACCCAACTCATTGAGCCGTTTCTCAAGCTATGAGTGTGACCTCTGAATATAAAACTGACGGGAAGAAGCGTTGTGCATGTTTATGCACTTATAAACGGGAACGAAAACAGCCATGTTAAAGCTCCATTATTGTTGGTAGCTGTTGTTATGATCAGCTTAAAGGTTACAACATATAAAAATATGGTTAGTTGCGCATCTTGTGATTGTTCCTTGACACGATTAAATAAAAATTTGGGAGTAACATTTCATATGTAAGTAAGTGTTCTTAATACTAAATTTGACAAACACTTTGTTAAGGTTATGAAGCAATAAATCGCGTGCTATGCATATGCACAGTCAAATTGACTGACAAGCACTATAACTTGACAGGGACATCGTATGCTGTACCCATCTAGATAACTAATTTTGTTTTTTACAGCTGTACTCCAATTGTCTTAGATAATTCTTCATTAATTTAAGGTATGGTGAATATATTTTATAGAATAATTCATTTTCTCAAACATACTGCCCTAAGCCACTGCCAAAGCGGAAAGAGTAGTCAGCCATGAGCAAGCTCCATAGTGGTGCGATGAATCAAATCATATGCTTCTTCCTGTCAGTTTTATATTCAAAGAGTGTGACAGATGTCAGACAGACAGTTAAAGTGCGGATATATCTTCTTTTCTTGAAAAATACCCTAAAAAACAAAGATATATGATATACCTAGATGTCTACAAAAAATGGAATGACCATTGTAACTTCTAAACAACTTGAAATGCTGACCTGAAATTATTATTATAGGAAGTAGATGTAAAAACTCATATTTTAGTTACTTACACTCCATGATGCTCTTTGTTTTTAACAGTAATGTTACCAACTTAATTTTACTTCCACATCCAACGGACGGGAAGAATTATCCGCGAAAAATTTTTAAAAATTTTTTATTTGCTCATTCGCTTTAAAATGGTCGAAAACGCAAAAAAACAAAATTTGAGCAAAACAAATTTCTTGTCTGTGTCTGTGGTTTTGTTTGTGGACACGATAACTTTCGAAAAACTTAATATATTAACTTGAAATTTGGCAAACATATAAATCTCAACTACCCAAAGCAACTTATTATTTGTGGGGTAACTAGGGTATCGGGAAGGGGGCGAAATTGGGGGGTAACTACCCTTTTTGCAAATTTTTATTTTTTTTCCGTTTTAGTATGTAATTAGTAGTATAACTGTGAGTATTATTCGCTCTTATAAATTTTCGGTGCAGCAAACTGTTTAGAAGATACGGTTTTTCCTAAATATCTCTGAAAATATTTAATATATTCAAAAAATGAAATTTCTCACAAAAAATGTCGTAGAAAATTTATTCAAAATTTTGACATTTTCGAAATATTTCCAAAAAACCTATTATGGACCCTGCTCGTACGATTTTTTTTTTAATTTTGGTATTATATAGAAAATCAAATTTCTGATCAGAAAGCATAAAACTCTTTGCAGTTTATTTATATTAGATTGGCATCGGTAGTGGACTGAATAATTTCTAAACAGGTAACAAAATATGCAACCGATGTAGGTCCAAAAATGCACATTCAATTAGTGAAACGTGCATACAATATACTTTAATTCAATGCTTTAGTATGCTAAAAATGGGATTCATTGGTGTCTTATTTTTCTCATTGGATTACTTGCATTTCTTCCCAGTGCAGTGTCAATAGCTTTAAAACAATAATTAAGGGAAATTTTTCCAGTTGGATATAGACATTATGTGATATATGGTACTTAACCTTCATGTTCTCCTGACTTTGCACCTACAGAGTTCTTTTACTTCACACGAACGTTTGATGTATTTCTGAAATTACTTCAAAATACTTCATAAATTATATATTTTTTAAGTAAGAACCTATATACCTAGAATCATACTGCATCTGAAATATATATTATTATTAACTTAACAAAATAATTACAATATATTTTGTTAAGTTAATAATTTTCGAGTTATTTGGAAAAAAACGATTTTAAAATTTATATAATTTTGCTAATATCACGAGAACTGTTTGTCTTAGAAATAATGTGTAGAGAAAAAATGCTCAAAACCTGATTACTAATCGTATAGTATAAGAAATAAAAACGTAAATGTCATTTTGACAATTGGATGTGGAAGTATTGATTCAATTTGCAGTGGTTTTTTTATAAAATACCCTACATTTTATTATGCATTTTGTAAGGGCAATCACTGTTACAATAAATCAAGGAATGTTTGAGTGTTTTGAAAGCTTTGTTTTATTGATAGTGGTCATATAATGTTTTGTATTAATTAAAACTCTCCCTCAACAACATACCGCTGTGCTGGCAAAACAAGAAACTAAAGAGAGTTAGTTGTTTTAAGACAGGTACTTGTGTTTGACTGACACATCAGACAAGTTTTGTTCCACAGTTGGGGGTTAAGCTTATTGGCTGTAATGTAATAATAAATTATGGTTTGACATTAAATATTTTGGTAGTAATACTGAAATCTGATGCACTTTTTCAGAACAAGAATATACCTAATAAAAGTAATGGTTCACATTAACTGTCTGCCGATAATTCAGAAGTGCTATACCAAAAGAACCTAACATGAGACTTTTTTTCAAGATTATTATAAAAATAATATATATTTTTTGTTCTTTTAAACTAAACTCCGAAAATGCAAAATAATAATGCACTACCTTCTCTTAAAACTGTATTGTTATAGACACTAGACGGGTATATCATATATCTTCCAAATAAATTTTTAAAACTCAGTGATATTTGCTCAAACCAGTCTATATCAAGAACTTTAAGATCCATTACATAACACAAATTTTATTCTTTCCAAGTGTATATACATATATTTTAAACTGTTTATGGTCCAAGCAATTTTATGACTACTAGTCAGCTCATCATCATAGTTAACTTTTTTCTTTTTTTATAGACACCCTTACCCCGGTTTTAATTACCAGTACAGGTACAGGTTTTACGCACCTTACCATGATACGTACGAGGAGTCATTTGCCACATTTGCAACTGAAAAACTGGAACATTACAACTGGAACTATCTCGACCATTATGTTTGTACGGGTGGCGATACAGATTTTGTATTGGTGGAAGCATTGAAATATTGGAGGTATCATATTTGTAAAACTACTAATGCAATAAGGAGACTTTATTTTCTTCAACACTCATGAGTCAGTTGTGATTTTTTAAATGTATATTTATTGTTCTCTAAAGTTTGCTTTCATTTTTGCCCGAAATAATTAGGAGATTTTTGACAGCTCATAGTATGACTAACAATTGAAACATGTGAACTGAAGTGTTAGTTAAATCCATCTGTTTCGGTACATCAACACACCATCAATTTTGCAATTGCAAAAGGGTTGCCAAATTGCATTTTTTTCATGCGTGTTGAAAAAAAATAGGAAAACAGTTTATTTAATATAAGCATGTTATCATTCCACATATATTTCTTCTAGATTTCGAGTGTATCTACTTCCACTGAATAATCCTGCAACCAAACAGATCATAGAAGGTGGTAACTGTGGCCATTTTGATGTTTATGGAGTGCCTACTGCTACAGATCACCATCAGATGGTAGAAGGCTTGTTGAAGTTCATCGAAATTATCAACAAAATAAAGAGACCGAACGTCTGTAAAAAACCAAGGGTTTGTGATTGTGCTTATTTCTAGTTCGCTTGAATAACCTCCCTTAATATGAAGCTTTATACTACTTTTTCCTAATTCTTGTGTATATACGTTTATTTTGTTTTTTTTGCATGTTTAAGCGAGTGTGCATGTTGTAGATGTCACTGAATATTTCGAGCCACATTCCTTTGGTCCAGCCACGACGTAATAGCATGGGTTCTGTTCGGCAGGTACTTAGTATTAATAAATAAGTAGCAATAAATTTCATTCAATTTGCCAGGTATATTACCATCAGTATAATCAAGGGTGTTTAAATGTGTTATTAAATAAGTTTTTATTTACATATATCACACAAAATACATCTACAGCTCTGATTATTAAGGGAAAGCACCGTCTGTCTTAAAACTGAGAAAGTATGTATTCTATTTAGCTTATTAATGTGCAGGAGCATAATGTAATGGGTTGGTTTGTGTTTTGGTTTTCATACTGCTGTCCCTGTCGCTTCACTGCTAGCTTGAAATATGTTGAGCAGATAGAGTGGTGACGAATATGCAGTGTAAATTATACCTTATTACACTTTGAACTTTTGGAGAATTAGGTTCTGTTCTTTGCCAAAAGCAACGAATTAAAATCAGAAAATTAAACATACTTGACATTGCATTTACATATTTTTTTGTTTGTTTTGCTGCAGAAATAGTAAAATTTTGCCAAGATAAAGGACACTCTACTATTGATCTTAACAGTTTGTATTATGGATATGAATTACTTGTAGAAATTATTTTTTAATCTGATTTAAATCAAATTAATGATGTGACTTAAAACTGCATTAGTTGAAACATGTTAAATCATTATTCTGTTCTGTTTTATAAGTTGTCATACGTTCCATTACTATGGCCATTTGGAATACCTGGTGGTGTAATTTACAGCCAACGTCTTGGGTGATGGCCGTTTATTTGCCATGTTAATACTGTTATTGTCGCTACAAGTGTCAGAAAATAGAAGTTCGCTCAATATTAATATTAAATAGAAAAGGAGATGTTTTCTATGAATGGTTGTGTAATATTTATAATTAACAAATTAATGCTTTTTATGCAAGTAGTTCATGTAATATAAACAAACATCTAAGATGGAACTTTTAAATGGAATACACCAGCTATAAAATTATTGATAAATATCAGAGAAAATAGGTTATCTGATGCATGTCTTGTCAACTGGTGATCGCTGTCTCTAAGTAAGCAATGCTTACTACGTGATATAAAAGGCACAATTCCATTTATACACCACTTTCTGGAGCTATATGGTATATAGCTGTCTGGTTCGCGGTGTCATCACCGTATTAATAAATTTTGCATGATGGGAAACGAAAAAGGGTACCTAAGTGTAATACAAGCTACGAGGGTAATACAGACACTTTTAAAGATTGCTGAAAACAAGTTAAAAGAGCAGAATTAAATTATCCCCCCAGAGACAGACAGAACCGTATAATTACGGTCATTAAATGGATATCTCCTCGCTAACAGTACATTTGCATTGATTTACCGCTAATTATTGTATACTTGGTGTTGTATTAATTTTAGTATAAATTATATTAATCCTAAAACTTTTGGTTGAAGCTGTGTCATTAATATTTTGGGTCGACCAAAGTATCTTTCAAGTTTTTCTACAAAAAAGCGTATACTGTACTGAAATGAACAATTTTTTGAAACAAAGAAAAACATGCAGCGGAACAAAGTTTTATTTCACTTATTAAGTGTGCCTTCTAGGGTGAGACGAACTGCAGTTCCAATATGGCCGAAATAGTGCAAAATAGAACACATCTTGTTAACAAAGTGGCCTTTATTTTTGGCAAGGAATTAAAATATGCAAAAATTTACGGGGTTTTCCATTAAAAAGAATAGTTTGTTAATGCCCAGAAGAAATGGTATACATTGTATAATACATAGTAATTTTATAGCGTAGGGACATTTATTTGGTACTATTTTTATTTGAAATACATTTCAAAATGTTTACTAATACTGCAGTTCACCCCATCTTAGGTGACATACCCTGAAGGTAATTATCATTTTGTGTGAAATCATTTTTTTATGACATTTTTTTTTCAAAAGCTGTCCTTTTCGGTGTTGTACAGGTACACCTTTTTGTAGGAACACTCGAAAGATACTTTAAGCAACAAAAAATATTGAATACAGTTTCAGGACTAATAATTTATAGGCATTAAAATTAATAAACTACTGAGTAGACCTTAATTGGCGCTAAATTAATGCAGTGTAAAATTACCAAATCAGCACCCGTTCTAATTTCCTTAATTATGTGCTCTGCAGACTACAGCCTATATTTTGTGCTTTTACCTCAGTGTTTACTTTATTTAACATATAATAAATTTTTATATACCTAAATTTTACATTTTATCATTTTCCCTTGCGGTAATCTAATTACCGAAATAAATAAATAAATAATAAAATGGACTTCACTGGAAGGTTGCTTATAGCAATCTGTGAAGATGAGTGTGTTGAATTGTGTCTGTGTTGTTTTTGTGCTTTCTCTCTTGCACATTGACTGTCACATCCCCACCAAGCATGCTCATCGGACTACCTGAATTATTGTATTGTATATAAAGAAATTTATGGAAATACGGAAAATGGAAGGAACCAGACATACAGTAATATGGATATGTGCTACGGATACAGATAAATAA
Source organism: Rhyzopertha dominica (assembly GCA_025024175.1). Classification (NCBI taxonomy): domain Eukaryota; kingdom Metazoa; phylum Arthropoda; class Insecta; order Coleoptera; family Bostrichidae; genus Rhyzopertha; species Rhyzopertha dominica. The sequence continues at coordinate 27,681,281 of QCXZ01000138.1, read as the reverse complement.
CTTTGTACTAGGTGTCTTGATAATATCAATTTATTAATATTGTGCCTTAGAATATTGCAGTAWCGGTCACACTTATACTAATGAAAATTGCACCCACAGTTTAATAAAAACCTCTGCAKTTGAATCAATACTTCCACATCCAATTGTCAAAATGACATTTACGCTTTTATTTCTTATACTATATGATAATTTTTTCTTAGACAAACAGTTGCAATATTAGCAAAAATACATAAATTTTTAAATTCTGTTATTTCCAAATAACTCGAAAATTGCAAGAGTGCTTTCCGATCAGAAATGTGATTTTCTGTGTAATACTAAAATTTAAAAAAAATCGTGTTGAGAGGGTCCAAAATAGGGTTTTGGAAATATTTCGAAAATGTCAAAATTTTGGAAATTTTTTTAAAAACACTTTGTGAGAAATTTTATTTCCTATCTGATGGTGAAAAATTTTTGAATATGTTAAGTATTTTCGGAGATATTTAGGAAAAACCATTTTCGTTAAGTGATGCTTTTTTGCTAATATCTTCTAAACAGTTTGCTGCACCGAAAATTTATAGGGACGTATAATACTCGCAATTACATTACTAATCACATATGAAAACGAAAAAATATACAAAAAATAAAAATTTACAAAAAGGGTATTTACCCCCCCAATTTCACCCCTACCTGATACCCTACTTACCCCAAAAACAATAGGTCGCTTTAGGTAGTTGAGATTTATATATATGCCAAATTTCAAGTTCTTATGTTGTCTTTCGAAAGTTATCATTTCCACACAAAACCAGACACAGACAAGAAATTTTTTTTGCTCAAATTTTGTTTTTTTACGTTTTTGACCATTTTAAAGCGATTGAGCAAATAAAAATTTTTGAAATTTTTTCTCGCGATACACTACCTCCCATCCGTTGGATGTGGAAATAAAATTGTGATTCTGGATTTCTAGGAAATATTTATTAATAATGTTATGTTGCGTTTATTCTTTTTTCAAGTTCCATCCTATGTAATTTTTGAGTACAAAAAAAGGAGCTGGTTGTAATTAGCCACTATAACAAATTTTTGTTACAACAGTGTTGCCAATACAAATAATTATGAAATTCAAAGTATATACCATACCGTAACAGAATGGAAATTAAGAAATCACATTCTGTAGCTTATCTCACTTTTATTTGAGAATTGGGTATTATCACTTTTTTTTTTAAATTACATAAAATGAATCTTGAAGTGCATATATATAATACGCCATGTTAAAAAAAAACAAAAAAATATTTATAGGTAGAGAATTTCATGTCTGAAATTCGAATCTTAGGAGTCACCGCCAAAACTCTTCTATCCAAGGTTATTCAACTCGTGACGTCAAGTGTCATGTAAACATTATCGAGGAGCATACTGTTTAACGGTGTAGTATAATTCTTGTATTGGAAAAGCTTATTGTGTGGCGTTTATTGAAAGGATGGTGGAAGAGGTCGCACCAAAAAGTGATTTGTGTAGTTTTACAAGCATCTATTATGTATGGAAAACAAAACAAGTGTTGTTTTGTACATGGTTATAAAAATACTTTGGTCAGTACAGCTAACAAAATTTTTGTAACCGTTCCTCGAGATTATCAACATATGAAAAAGTTGTTGAAGGCCCCTAGACGGGATATGCCGAAATCGCAAAGTTTGTTTTTCTGTTGTGAAGATCATCTTAATTCTTACTGTAAGATTTATTATTCTTTTTGGGGTTATAAGTGTTTACCATTCAGTTTCCATTTTGTTATAGCTTGAAGAGGATATGGAAAATTATATGCGTTTTAAGTTGACAGAGGGAAATGTTATAAAAAAGAACGACTTTGTTCCCCATATATTCGACTGTTAGCCAGACCTGAAACGAGCCGCAAGAGACCTGAAAATAAATGGCAATTTATATTTATTCTGACCTCTAAAATAAATGTCAAATTTAGGGTACATTTTTATGTTTACAAATAGTATGTTTCCAACAACTCACTGTGATCAAATTATCAATGCTACGTTAATTTGATAACAAGTTCACTTATGCTATGCTGTTGCTTTGTTGCTTTTACATTCCTCATCTCCGCCCCGCTGAACCGCTCGTCGCTGTACACAAATTCCATAACAATGAACATGCCTTCAGAAGTCATAACTCATAAGTATTTCACTTTTTCTTGGCGTATTTTAATTCGATTGTCACAAAATGAACACGAACAACAAACTGATAAATTGATGGGCTGAGGCTGACGCATGACGGGCTGTCCCCAGATGTAAACAAGCGGCCATTTACAAGACACCTGACGTCACGGCCAATATGTTCGTGTTTTGGCTGTCCCTTTAAATATTCACATTTTTAATATTAAAAATACAGCTTACGATCCATTTTTTCGAATTTATAAGCTGTCACAGATGTTTTGTGGATTAGATGCTATCTATTAATATGCAATTTAATAAAATATAAATACATGGCAAATACCCAATTGCAAAAAAGTGGAGGCATAATTTTCTGTATTACAGTACTACTGGTGTTATCTATATAGACACCGAACATTGAAATGAGCACAGTGCTACATCTTTGACTAGCAGTCGGAAACGGTGTAATCAACGGGAGTAAAGGTTGTGTTCTGTGGTGATGACTTGACGTGTGTAGTGAAATTGCTTTGGAATTAAACCTTTAAAACATCCAAACATAAATGTTGATTTAAACGCATTGTCCATCCCGAATTGTGAAGTTTTGCGGAGGAAAGAGGCTAATTGCTGGTAAAATCTCGACAAGTTTTTAATGCAATAGAAAGCAAATCTGGTGCCATTTGTACAGTTTCTGCGCAATTTGTACGACAAAGGTCTATTTCTTTACTGCGGTACGACATAATAATTTGGGTAAATTGGATTTTCTTAGCGCGTGCTAACTTAAAAATTAACTTGAGGTTACTTTGAGATGATAGCACTGTTACTTGTAGATGTTATCAGTGTGGTTGTCATGTAAAACAGCAAGACTGTAAAAATCTCATCTAAGGTAACAACTCTCTCCCTATGCTGGGGAAAAATATTAGCACCACAGTATGCTAGTTGTACTCATGCTTGTCTATACAACTATATCAAATAACTTCGTTACACATAAAATACAGAGACAACTATATTTTTTCCTTTTTTAAGTAATTTTGAAATAGTTGTCTTGATGTCAAACACAAAAAGTTGTTGAAATCATTACAATAAACTTGCTGCTGAAGTCAACATATTTTTTACAAAGTGGAACAGCATTAACTATTAATTTAATAAAAATTATATGTAGTGAAGAACAAAAACTTTGCTTTGGTATCGGTTTCCTATAATATGTGTTCAAAATAACTTAATATATGTTATTCTGGTATAAAATATCGCTTTCATTTAATTTCTACTCTGATACTTTATTTGACATACCATAAATAAATCAACCAAAATACCATTATAAAATGTAAAATATGCCATTAGTTTTTGGATTCTTCTTTCACTGCTATCTTGTATGCTCCAAATTGGAATAGATGCATTTCTTAACGGCAAGTTCTTCTATCTTACTTTATAATTTTGKAGGCTGGATCTGTGATTGCGGCTTAAGCACCCAGTAGGTTAATGTAAGTTCTTATTTAAYTTATAGGTATGTATTACCGTTGTTTCTCCTCTCTGCTTTTATCTTTTTTACAAAGTCAAAGTAGTTTTACCTAGCCGAAAAGGTTTTACCATTTTATTGTAACTTTGGGAATAATTTTTTACAGAAGATTAGCAAAGATATTACTTCTTATTATTGTTGGTACATACAATAGCATTTGTCCCTATAATATAATAATTAGTAATACAATAAAAGGCTATTTATTGTTCTTAAAAAGGTTTTATCGAACCCACTCCAACTTAAAAGTATGGTATTTACTCGACAAAATGTTGCAATTTGAGGCACTTTGAAGAATTGGCAACTCTGTTCTACAGCAGTAGTATTAAAAGTGTTTGTTTTTATGCACTAGCTTCTATTAACTAGTCCTCTTTCAGCAGATTTGGTCACATAATGTGTATATGAAGAAAAAACGTATTTTTCAGAATGTTGCCTGCAATTCACCTTTCCGAGAACGCCTGGGCAGTAACCGTCTGCCAGACCGCCCGAGGCCAAGGTTCGATAATTAATTTTCAGCTTGGGGATGCAAACTACTATTGAGCATGTGTTGCTACCGTTACATTTTTTTTCTTGTGTATGGACCACTGTTACACTAATTTATATTTCAATTAGTAGTTAGTGTCTTCGTTATGGCTTGCTTTCTGTTTTTCAGACTTCGACACGCTCCAGTGAGCGATTCATTGCACCCTCTCTTAGGTTGGTATACCTATGTGAATGTGCGATGTGATAATGTGTTGCGTTTTTAATTGAACATTGTATTTTAAGAAGAAGGCATCTCATGCCTTATAATATAATATAACCATATAAATTTAAAAATTTGAAAACCGTCTAGTAAAAAATATATAGTCATAGTCTATGGTCTGATCTATCATGAAAGATTATTCACATTCAAAATGTTAGCATTGTAACAAATTTTTGAACTGTTTTGTACTGCTGCAAAGTTTGTCTTTTATGTTCTTTTTGTTTTGTCTAATAGTCCAGTAGTGCACACATTAGTTTGAGCAGCTTTGCTTGCATACATTAATTATTATGTAGATTTTGAAATTTTTTGCAGTAACAATTAATTTTAGCATGTTATAATTAACCAATGTTCAGAAAGACTTTAACTGTTTGTTGAGTTATTAGTAGTTTGTTTTCCACTAACTGAACTGTCTTGATAACACTTCTTTAGTTACTAATTATAAGGTAAAAGCTATTTGAATCAATACGTCATGATAAAATATTGTTTTTGCACTTTCGGACTAAGCTGAATTAAACGTTAATGTTAACCAGAAATATTGACTACTGCTGGAATACATATTGGCTCTCCTTGTGATGCACTTTTGTGCGGTATGTAAAGATTTATAGCAATCTGGCATTGTTTTTGATACAAGAATCATTGGAAAAATATGGTAAAATTATATTTACTTATGTAATTTTCTAATTTGCATATAAAACAATACTGAATATTGTAGTCTACAGCAGTTTAGATGAAATACGGTGAGTGATCAGATTAGAGGTGCACTTTTATTCGTTAAGTCTCATCCAAACCTGTATTTCAGTGGAGGTAGCATAAAAGTGTTAAAATAAATGGTAAAGCACATATTACAAAAATATAAAATATAAATAAACGAACAGGCCAATATATACACTTCATTACTAACTTACAGATTAAAAGTTACATGATACTTTGTAAAATTTTAAATAAATTACTACTCTACTAACTACTACTGCAAATACGTACTGAAAAAAAATTAAAATAAAATATCAGCTACTACCGACACAATCAGTATATCACCACTGCTACTTTCTCCTAAGCTTGTTATAAGTGTACTAGTGTTGCCAGAAACTTTTTCATGCTCCAGGTATTTTTCTACAATTTTCTTAACATGATCACATTGTTTCTTCCAGTGCTCAGCTGTAATCTGGCTAAATTCTTTTTTGGCTAATTTGCAGGTGTCTTCTAACTTAAGTGTATGTTATGCAGCAACATTGGTTTTAATTTTAGCCAATTCAATTCGGATGATAGGGTGGTAAACGTAAAACTGCATGTCCAAGATTCTGTAATAATGTGTTTAACTTGTAGGTAAAGAATGGTTTCTTGTGGTGTTTTATGATTTCATATAATTTTGGTTTCAAACTATTTGGATGGAAAATTATATTTCTCTCATTAAGGTCATTAAATATGTCGGCTTTCTTAGAATTCGATGATGGTGTGGGAATTGCTTGCCCGTTTTATGGTAAGGTCCATTATCAACAACAATTGCCTGAGTTTTTCAGTAGATTGACTTACTTTCTAGTAATTTTCCATAATTCTCTTAATTATCTTGGAGTAATGATCACTGATTGTAATGCCCAATTTGAATATTAAGTGGCATCCAGGTTACCTTATAATCTAGTAAATACGTGACTTGAAGACTGAAATTCCCCTATTTTCAGATGCACTAGAATTACTTTCATTAACAATTTTTCCAATAACTTACTCAGACTCCCGTTGCATCTGACATTTTTTGTTTAACACGTTTTTAAACATCATCAATACTTTTTTCACTTTCTGGCATAGTAACGTAATTTAATCGCACCATATACTGCTAACACGTCACTGCTAATGACCAGAACACTGTCTTAGGGATATGCTGGACCATAATGCATATCTGTGCAGCTCCTACTGCTTGTCATATTTCATTTGCGCTGTTGTACGTCATAACAGAATTTTATTGCAGAAGATGGGTACATACAAAATCACTGTTATTTTTGAGGATTCAGCTCTTTCTCACTGCTACTGTTACTAATACACATTATTTTGTAAATTAAATACCTCAAAAACAAACATATTTATTAATAATTAATTTTCATGCCAGGTGCAGAATTTTGGGTAACAAATGATTAGCAATTGTGTAAAATATATTTTGCATGTTTCAATGAGGTGGATGTTTTGTGAATATAAACATTCACAACCAATGATCCTTAAAAATTATTTAATTGGGGAATAGTAAGCATTTTCAGCAATGACCTGTGTATGTGAATATACAGGGTTTCTATAAATGAGTCATGCATCGAGGGCGCTTATGGAAATTATCGATTAAATCAGTTTGCCGCCTCTCAGGAAGATGAACAATACTATTGCTTTGACATATACTTCTCGATTGTTGAATTATTTAATATGAGAAAACGCATGGGAGTGTGTAGTGTTTTGTGTAATAATCAACTTCAAGGTTGCAGAAGCTCACATTTCGGAGCTGTGGGGTGACACGGCTTCGTATAACTTTTAGGTTATGTATCGTATTTGTGCAAGGAGGAAGAATAGCAGGAGGGAGCGCGGCCGTAAGCCCACTGTAAAATATTTTGCACCACGCCAAACACCTTTTATTACTCTGTTATGACTTGCGCAGTCGGGATTCTCTACAAACAGCTGGCACACAACGCTTGTTTTCAACAACCACAGGCCGTAATCGTAGTCGCGAAACACCTTTTATTGCCCTAAACATCGTGGCGCGTGCGACCAGTTTTTCAAAAAGATGCTCCCTCCTGTTATTCTTCCTCCTTGTATTTGTGAGGTTGTGGCTACAGTGAGCCTGTTGAATAATTGTACTATGATGGACTGAAAGATGTTTTTAGCCTGCCACAATGGTAAAATTCACAAAGTGGTCTGCAATCCTAAGTGATTGAGGCCTGAAGAAATGTAGTTATTAAACAGTTGCTATAGCTCTTTAAAACAAAAAATGACATAAAAGTGGCAATGGTACAATTCAACTAACAGCAAAAAAAAATAAGGTAGTAATGTCAAAACTGCAACCCTCTAGTATTGATAGTTATTTACCTACAATTACAATGAAAATGAAATATCTGGTACATACTTTTGATAAAATGTAACGAAGTTTTGGAATAATGGCAATATGCTGGCACCTAGAGTTTAGAAAGCCTTTCATCTACAAATGGAACTACCTAAGTATTATAACTTTTATTCAAAATGTTTGATGGCTATTTAGGTGTTATGAAAAACTATAACAGCTATTATTTGTACCCGAAAGTGCAAAAACATCATATATGTAATAAAGCTAAAGTGTTTAAATCCTGTGAGTAATTATAGCTACATTCTTACAGCAAGAAACATCTTTGTTGCAATAAATAGTGCACCTTGGTACATACCATCGGTCCAATGCTAAAACCACAAATGTGCAAAAATGTAGTTTAGGGAAACCCTCATTTAAGTTTTAATAGATTTTATTTACTTTAACATTGAAATATAACACATACGCATAGAGAGTAAAGAAATGTAACTGAACACAAATTACCATTTATAGGTTTAAATAATAACAATAATAATAAATGTTCACCATAAGAAGTAACACAGTACAGTATATGAAGAAAAAAAAACTTAGTTACCTACACAAAGTAATGGGTGGTCTATCGCACTTGCTACTCTACATAACCACAGTTAAAAAAAATTAATAGTCAATATATTATAATGAGAAAATAATATACAAAAAGAACAGACACATTAAGGTTTGGTCACAAAAATTTATGAACAGTGCTATCAAGTATTGGCCATCTTGATCTTGTATATAACTTGGTAACATGTTGTATAATTTGACTGCATTCTAAGTAAAAGAATGAGAGAACATTCCAATGCAAAAGGTAGGTACTGATAACAAGTTTACATGCTTCAAACTAATTAGTTTGTTGTGCATGTATAATGGGGATTGCACCTGGATGACTGACTATGTGGATTAATTGTAACTGATAATACGTTGTATTATTAGTGCATATACAAGGCACATGTCTTTTTAAAAAATACAGGTAAAGTTAGCAGGCCAATACTGTGGAAGTATTTTTGGTAGAGTCCCCATGAAGATATGTACTTTTACACTCATTTACATCAATATTTATTTCACCAAGTTACCCAACAGCAAAATGTGGTAGATTTGTGTACACAATAGATACATATGTGCAATTTTGGATAGACATGCTCAGATATTTTCTGCAGAACCAAATTGCACTTTCATGGTTTGTGTTAAGATAATTAATGTCAGCTTTAACATTTAGCGGAGTATCCAATTGCACTACTAGGAATTAAAAATTCATTTTTTTGGGCAAAAATCATCATACCCTTATTCTCATTAAACTTTTTGTGCTTTTTACATTGTAACATAATGTTTCTTCTGGATCTGTTTTTTGTTTGCCTGGTTTAAAAAAACTAATATATGTATATCTTATAATTGTTGTGTCAAGATATATGAGCATAGGTCATTTACTTAGATAATATCCAGTGTTAGTATCAGTGTGGAACCCTTTGGGAAGCCCATTATTATTTAATTTCTTGTATATGAGAAACAGGACATTCTTGCACATTTGGGTGTTTACCCAAACATATCTAATTACTCTAGTACACCAGTTAAAATAAATATCATAGTTTCGACATTGGACTGATTTTATATTACTAGGCAATTAGATAATTTGCACATTTTTTATTTTTATTTATCTATAAATCAAGAAGACATTTATCATTTTAATTAATATTGTGTAGATCAGGATCTAAGGTGATGGACCGTGGTCGTGCGTCCCCTGCAGTGGAACTTTCACAACCTGTACAACAAGATATACCAACACATGACGGCAGCATGGAAGAGAAGTAGGACCGGCTAAATTTTGAGATTTAGTTAACTATGCATTCTTGTCTGTTGCAGACCTTTTCAAACTGAACTTGTGCGTCCTACTGCCTCTAGTAAAGAAATAATAGAAGCAATGAAACATCCAGTTTCGGGACTTGGGTTCCTAATGTCTCAGCCAAATTTACCTCCTCTTACTTTTGTATCCGCAGATGCAGTCAGTTGGCTCATGGTGCACATGGAAGGCGTACAATCGATGGATAAGGCAGTTCAGGTATCTAATAATGTTGTAGAAGTATAGAGAATGCCCGCATCAAAATCCTAAGTAAAGTTATTGATGTCCTAATAACCGTTTAGACTATTTAAAATAAAATTATGTGACCAAAAATTTTGTTAAGGTGGGGTATAAAATATATTTGAAAAATTGGTGTGCATTAAATTATGCCACGAAGATTTTGATCACTATATTCACATCGTGAATTAAAGCAAAAAGAGATGATTTACTGTTACTTTCCATTACAAAGGGTATCATGCAATAAATTAAAAATAATGTTTATCATACTATTTCTAATTTAGGGGTAAAATACATTGGTACTTTGCAACATAACAATACCACAGAAGATTTATCTTTGGAGACGACTTTGAACAATTCACATTAAAACTTGATAGTAGGCATGTGTCAGTTCCACCATGTTTCAAGTGGTATTTTAATCAATGCCAATTTTTGATATGGGTGCTCATTTTGGATTTAATCAGGTTATCGAAATGGTTTTTAAATGTTTAGCTACATGTGCTCATTGTAAATGTTTTTTAAAGACAGGTAGCTGAATTTCTCTGTTTATGGTTTGAACCTGTGAATCCCCACTAACTATAGGCGATGAAACATAAGCGTTAGGCCACCTGGTGGCTTCTACTCTAGTTACACTCTGTTACATAAATAAATATATGAGTATTTCGCACATGGCATGTTATTGTTTTATAACAATTATTTTTATGTGTTCAGACTAGTACCTGTCATTATAAATGGTTAAAACACGGATCACGGATTTTGCCACGTTTCCTGTGTAAAATAATGTAACTGTGGTGCTGCAATCTTAAATGCCATTGTCTATAAAACCCATGTTGTATTTGGTTCAGAGTCACACCAGTTTGATCTTCAAACATCAAAGATTCTGCCTTTATTGTCATCTCTGTAAATATATCTCCTGTGGTAATACCAGAAAATAGTGCCATTTTAATTTTATTTCATATCATGTGAAATTCAACCCTTTCAATGTTGTAACATTATAAATAAAAATAGAAGGCAGCATTAGATTACAATGAAAACATAATTTATGAAATTTAAACAGTCAGGAGTCAACACTTTTGATATTTCTGGTTTCATGGAGCTTGCTTGGCTTGCTCTCAAACACGAAGCTTACTGTCTGTGTTGTTAAGTAATTAATTACAATTACTTGCACAAGTAATTGAATTACTTTCGTTGTAATTGAAGCAGTAATTAATTACTTTGTATTGCTTTGCAGTTGTAATTCTTTTGTAATTGAATTACTCATTTTCTCACAATTACAGTTACGTTCAATAGAAATATTTTAAATCTGATTGCAAACCATTAGGTAGGTAGATATTGAAAAGATTGTTTTTACAAACAAAACTATTTTACATAAAATTCATTACAGTTTTTTTGCAAATCTTAATTTATTTGGATTAGTGTTAGTAAATCGACTAAAGATTCCGATGAAGTAGAAGTCGTTTGCCCTAAGAAATTAAATGTACGATACCCTGTAAGATGGAATTTACATTTTGACTGCTTCAACTTTCTTCGCTTAAAAAAACACTTAAAACAACTAAATTAAATCTTTTGCAAGAATATTTGGTCGGTATAGGTACTTTTCAGAAAAGGAAACAGTTATATCTGGGATAGGCTTTGACAACTATTTTTAATTAATCCAAAGATAGCATACAAAAACTTTAAAATTTGAAATTTTGAGGCGAGCTCTGGGATTTAATTATAACAAATATTAAACTTGTTTAATCTTAACTGGATTCTTTATGACAAAAATACAGAATATTATGTCGCAGTTAGGGAACTCACCATCAGGAAAGTCCAAGAACACTTTTTGCCTTCAAGTGATAATCAAAGTCTTTGTGATTCACCTCTAGTATATATTATAATGTCAAATTTTTTGATTATATGGATTTTCTGGAGTTGTATGATGTCAGTGAGAATGCTTCACATACAGAATTTTTAGCTTATCTAAAAGTAAAAAATTACTATGTGTAAAAACTACCGTGAAGTATTTGAGATTTAAAAAAAAATAATATGTTACCCTCATCCGTTCACGTTGAGAAAATGTTTAGTTCCCGTGGTCATATTTTGAAACCTAGACGAAACAATTGATCAGATGAACAATTTGAAAAACCATTGTTTTTATTTTTTTGAATTCTGTTTTATGTGATAAAAATTATAATGTTTTATTTTCAAAATAATTAGGTATGACGAGGTTACAAGTTACAAATTATTGTTTTAAAATTTTTTATAACTTTCTACCTGATTCTATTCAAAGAGTAAATGTAATTGATTATTTGAAATTACATCGAAGCTTGTAATTGTAATTAATTACTTTAGCATATTTTGTAATTTCAATTGTAATTAATTACACATTAGTAATTGTAAGTTATTTTAACATCACTGCTCACTGCTGACATTTATAAGAATAAAAATAAATAAAAGTCCATAAAAACTTGTAAACCTCTGCTAGTGTGAAATGTAAACTTACAGGTGCCTATGACAATAATATATTATTATATGCGTTTAATAAGAGAGTACATTATCACATGAATAGTTTAGGGTGAGACAAGCATAGTAAAAAATGCTCTAAAGAAGAACGTTCCTAATTAAACAAGTGTAATATACTTTTTGTATCTATTTTGTAGTACTAATTTGTGAAATTGAACCTTGGTAAGTGTGATGTTCTGGATTCACATTTGACTGATTGACAACTTCATTCTTACACCATGGACGGTAAATAGGAACAGCTTATGTCTTTCCCATCCAAGATTTTAACTGTTAACAAGTTTTTTGAGAAAAAACGAAAAAACAATCGAACATTAACTAACTGAGATCATTAATACAACTTTGTTATTTTAAATGGAACTACCCCATCCTGAATAGCATATTGTATACAGCACATCGAATTAAACAAAAAAAAACCGCTGCAAATTGAATCAATACTTCCACATCCAATTGGGTATTATCACTTTTTTGAAAATTACGTAAAATGAATCTTGAAGTGCATATATATTGTACGCCATGTTAAAAAAACAAAAAAAAATATTTGTAGGTAGAGAATTTCTGGTCTAAAATTCGAATCTTAGGAGTCACCGCCAAAACGCTTCTATCCAAGGTTATTCAACTCGTGACGTCAAGTGTCATGTAAACATTACCGAGGAGCGTGCTGTTTAATGGTGTAGTATCATTCTTGTATTGGAAAAGCTTTTGTGTGGTGTTTATTGAAAGGACGGTGTAAGAGTTCGCACCAAAAAGTGATTTGTGTAGTTTCACAAGCATCTATTAGGTATTGAAAACAAAACAACTGTTGTTTTGTACATAGTTATAAAAGAAGTTCAGTCAGTACAGCTAACAAAATTTTTATAACCGTTTCTCGAGATTATCAACGTATGAAAAAATTGTTTAAGGCCCCTAGACGTGATATGCCGTTTTTCTGTTGTGAAGATAATCTTAATTCTACTGTAAGTTTTATTATTCTTTTAGGGCTTATAAGTGTTCACCATTCAGTTTCCATTTTGTTATAGTTTGAAGAGGATATGAAAAATTATATACGTTTTAAGTTGATAAAGGGAAATGTTATAATAAAGAACGACGTTGTTCCCAATATATTCCACTGTTAGCCAGACCGGAAACGAGCCGCATGGGCTCCGAAAATAAATGGCAATTTATATTTATTGTGACCTCTAAAATAAATGTCAAGTTTAGGGTACATTTTTGATTCTTACATTTTTATGTTTACAAACAGTATGTTTCCAACAACTCACTGTGATCAAATTATCATTGCTACGTTAATTTGATAAAAAGTTCACTTATTGCTTTTGCTTTTTCGTTCCTCATCTCCGCCGCGTTGAACCGCTCGTCGCTGTACACAAATTCCATAACAATGAAGATACCTTCAGAAGTCATAACTCATAAGTGTTTCACTTTTTCTTGGCGTATTTTAATTCGCTTGTCACAAAATGAACGCAAACAACAAACTGATAAATTGACGGCCTGAGGCTGACGCATAACGCGCTGACCCCAGATGTAAACAAACGGCCATTTACAAGACACCTGACGTCACGGCTAGTATGTTCGCGTTTTGGCGGTCCTTTTAAATATTCACATTTTTAATATTAAAAATACACCTTACGATCCATTTTTTTGAATTTATAAGCTGTCAAAGCTGTTTTGTGGATTAGCTGCTACCTATTAATATGCAATTTAATAAAATATAAATACATGGCAAATACCCAATTGTCAAAATGACATTTACGTTTTTAAAAACCGTTTTCTTTAAGTGACGCTTTTTTGCTAATATCTTCTAAATAGTTTGCTACACCGAAAATTTATAAGAGCGAATAATACTCGCAGTTATACTACTAATCACACTAAAACGAAAAAAAATAAAAATTTGCAAAAAGGTTAGTGATCCCCCAATTTCGCCCCCTTTCCAATACCCTACGTACCCCAAAAACAATAGGTCCCTTTGAGTAGTTGGGATTTATACGTTTGTTAAATTTCAAGTTCATATATTAAGTCTTTCGAAAGTTATCATGTCCACAAACAAAACCAGACACACGTACACAGACAAGAAGATTTTTTTCTCAAATTTTATTTTTTTGCGTTTTCGACCATTTTAAAGCAAATGAGCAAATAAAAATTTTTGAAAATTTTTTTCGCGATATAATTGCATCCATTGGATGTGGAAGTAATACCATTGAGTATAACTAGAGTGCTAACCTTACGGACTAAACATGCCTACCGCGATATGGATATAAAGTTTTGTTTCTTGGATATAAAGTGTTTAGTAGCAAGCGTGCTTAAGCTGTTATGCGACAGGTGGCGCACCACTATAAGTAGAAAACTGCACGCTTTTGCATTCCTAAAGTGGGGACTCTCATGTCATCATGTTACACCCTCACCTGCGTTGCCAGACATAGAGAATTGTCCCTACTCCTAGCGATTACCTATTTCTCATATAACGACACGGGATGTATTTTTTAATTCATCTTTATGCTGGAAATCCTTGAGAAAAAAATATTTTTCAAGATCACAGGTGCTTTTGCATATTCATAAACTGTTCGCATTGTTTGTTGCAGAAAAGGCTTAAGATCTGCAGACTGCAGAATCCCTAATTTTATAAATATCGGTGCTGCCATTTGTGGCCAACGACAACACTATAAGTACTTAAAATATTTTGGTAGAAAAGGATCTGTTAAGTTATGCTCTGGCACACTGTGTTATCCTCGTTTCGGTCGTTAATACAATTATTATCTGCGACTGACGATGACTGAATGAGTGAATTCCTATAAACCTCTGTACTAGAAGGACTCATATGAATATCTATTGGAGATTCCCCAACTTCAATAAATGAGTGTTTCAAACGTTCCTACAGGTGTCTGGTGATTTGTTCACCAAATGGTGCAATATATAGTATAATTCGCGTTCCAAATCTGTGGTGCTGCCGCTACTGATTGTCCAAAAATGAAAGAAAAAGAAGTATTAATGGTTTGCGGTTGTCGAAAACCAAAATAATATCTGTATTAATGACAATGCTAAGTGTCACAACTTTATGAAATGTGAAATTTACTTGTTCAAAGCGATTTATGATGCTTAAACCACAACCCAGTAGGAGGTAAACCCTAAATCACTCTTATCGGGGGTAACTATGTAACACCGTATTTGAGATGAATGGAGGATACATCAGTACTTGCAGCATCCGGATTATTTAAATTCGCATAGCCACATAGCGATTTTGGAATTAGTTTAATTTCAGTTGAAGCTTCTATAATTTACAAGAATTACTATCGTCTATGTATGTCTTTGGAAACATATAATCGTGTGCATTCTAGAGTGATAAATGAATGCGAAAAAAACATTTGATACTATGAGAGACCACGAAGCAGGAAGCGCTATTATGATTTACGACATATTTTGCGCATACTGCTGCTAAGGAGGCAAACCATACGTGTTAAAAATATATACATAGAGGATCCTCAAATAATATGGAGTCTGAAATTTAGTAGATGGGTTTCGGCTAAGTATTAAAATGTTTGGGATAAAATGCAATATTAAATGGGGATGAAGACAGTAGTACATACAAGAAAATCATTGAAACTAGACCTTACAAAAACTTCAAAGTTGAAAAATTGAATGTAGAAATCATTTACTCAGATATTTTTTCAATAAATTTAACGAGCGATACTTCATATCCTTTGCAGAACCGAAAATTATTAGACCAAAATATGAATCTTATGAGAAAAGATATAAAACTGGCAATGAAATATACAGAAAAAAAATTAAGCTCAAGCCCTAATTCATGAACATCAAGATAATTTAATGATAGCAGTTAATTTTTAGTATATTTTTGTCAATAAAAAGGAATGAACATAATATTTTACAGCAGTTAAATAAGAGATTCTAAAAACAAATACAAATACGCTCGACGCTTGTAATTTGACGTTTATAACGTTTTCACTCGATTGCAGCAAAAGTCCTCGGCGGGAAAAGAATAAATTTTTCAATTGAGATTTATTTTGCATAGGCAGTTGTTCGGTAAAATGAGAAAATAATTCGCCATGTTAAGACGGTTAAGTAGATAAAACGTCAGCAAATACTTTGAAAGAAAAATGTGAGATTTATTATAGTCGAGAAGTTAAAGATATTGTAATAAAAAAAATTGCGAGTGTGAACAAAATTATCAACAAACAAACTTCATCAACTACTTTGACAAACAAGCTTAAGCATATATTCTGGATAATTAAACAGATACGTAGCTCGGCTAAAAAATTAGACGAAGAAACGCATTTTCCAAATTTAAGCAAATAATAGATCAAAATAACTTAAATGTTCTATCTGGCGTACACGGGAAAATATTGTAACTAGTTAAAAAGAATTTGAAGGTAACGATGAGGATGTGCCAGTTTAAACCTGTGGTCTTTTTATTGACCTAATTTAAAGTTTTTTTGGGAGCTTCACAGGATGATCTTATATATAAAAAATCGATCGCAGTGGCCCTTTACTGCTTTTAAGTMGTGGTTGTCTATGACGAAGCAATTGTTACTAAAATATTACGTTTTGGACAAGTTACATTAATATACATTATTGATTAATACGTTAACGTTAAGKGTTAAAAMCTTCCTAATTAAGGGGTAATCGACTTCTTATCTTAAAATAATGTTWATTCTTCTTTCATWCTATTTTTATTTCAACTCCTCGTCACGGCTTCTATCAAAAATTTACAATGGTACTTAGGTATAAAACATGTAATTAAATCTTACTGAAAGTGAGGTCTATAGTACGAGGCCAACTTTCAGATTTTGTCATTAATCTGTCCAAAATTAATACTAATGGAACGTATTTTGCATGTTTTAGTTGGCGCCGTACTATAGACCTCATTTTCAGTAAGGTTTAGTTACATGTTTTATACCCAAGTACCATTGTATATGTTTTATAGAAGCCCTGACGAAGATTTGAAATAAAAATCGCCACGTCAAACTAATTAATTAAACTTCAAAATATTTTCAAACTCGTTTGTGTGCCAAAAAACTGTCTTTCACTGGTTGTTTCTGAGGTAAGTTTATAAAATCGTCAAATTTCTTTTTATATTTACCTATGGATTTGAAAATATCACCTACTTTAATTGAAGTTTCTAACTCGTTATTATGAATTATTATCTTGTGTCAGTAGTAAAACTCTCTTGCTCTTAAGAAAATAACGTATATTATATATTAATTACATGTTTCTAATTTTTTAATACAAAAAAAGGAAAATTTTTACCTACTTGAAATTCCGTACTTTTATTAAAAAGAGCAGTTTTATATCGAGTGCATCACGAAGTTAGAAGACCTAGAAGAGAAGTTAGCGTACTTTTTTTAATAATTTGTAATTTAATCCAACAATTATTGTAACTTTAAAGTGCAAATAATTAGTTTGAAGTGACAATTACCAGTTTGAAATGGCAATTGCATCACCTGTATCTCTTTAAAGTGCCACTACACGACTAGACCATAAAACGCGGCTGCAAAAAACGCATCAAAGGTAAAAAATATACAGAGTGTCCTCGGAATACACCGACAACGTTGGGCAGGTGACAGAGAATACAATTTTTAAAATTTTTTTCGAATAAAAATTTTTCCATTGACTCTGAAGTTTGCTGTAAAGCGACTCATTCGCCCCTAAAAATTGATTTTTTGATTGAAAAGCACTACACCACTATTACTTTGTGAAATCGCAAACATGTTATTGAAGCTGACAACGCTTGAAAAGTGATAGAAATGCAATTTTAAAAGCTTTCTTTGGAATAAAAAAATTCCGAAAATGCTTTGTTTTTGATATACAAGGTGTTGAAGTTGAATCAAAAAAAATTATCGAACAGGCATATTGTATTTAGAATTGATTAGAGATTACAAAATTGTATTAGTTTTGTCTAAAAGTCAACATATCTAAAAGTTCTATTAAAAAGAGGGGGTGTATATTACCCCAGTGCACGCCACTGGTGCTTTAGAAATCCCCCGATTACTTTTTCTTATTGTAATGATATCTTTTATAGTTCGGGAATAGTATGAAAAAATCATTTTTCAAAATTCAATTTCAACACCCTGTGTATATCACAATTAAAGCGTTTTCGGAATTTTTTTTATTCGAAAAAAATCTAAGATTGCCTTTTCTATCACCTGTCAAACCTTGTTGGTGTATTTCGAGGACATCTTGTATATTGAAAACTACTAATTGTTTTTAAAAATACGCGTGCTATAAATGAATAGAAGGACGACATAGAAATTGCAATCACGGCTGATAAAATCTAGATTTCTTATATGTAGATTACTGTAATAGTAATAAAATTTACTGTGCTGTTAAATTCAAGAAGGCTTATTTTTTAAAGAATGTGCTTACATGTGGATTGATATTTCATTTTACTATTTAAAAATAGAAACAGTATGAATCGGGCAGACTTAAAAGGAGAAATAAACGCAAAATGTGATCTATGATCGTCAACAAATCAGTTGATAAGTGGGGAGCAATGCAGGATATGTCAAGAGAGCATTTACAAATTTTTTACAACATTGGCTCCTGCACCACTTAATTTTAAAGCTGTATATAAAACAAAAACAACACTTAGCTAATTTCCTATTGCTTTTGTACACCCAACCTCTTTTATTGCAATATTTTTATTTTTATGTAGTTTTGTGTTTTTGCGACAGATGAGATTGCTGCCTAGTCGTCAGCAGTGGCCGGCAGCCGCGAGCCAACGATCATTTTCGCAATCACAACGAAAGATGCAACATGCAACCGCGACGACATGTACCGTGTATTACTGTTCCCCCTCCATCGCTTGGTTGCTGCGATATGTACTTCGAAGTTGGGTTAAAATCCGCAAACGGAGCCACTTTCTTGAGCTTGTGTTATGAATCTACCAACCGTCAAACTTAACGCGGGGCAAGGGGATTGTGGTTCATACGCCCATAGGTGGTTAGCACTCTAGTTATACTCAATGGTAATACTGAGGTACCAGTACCCTTACAGTCATTTGTTCTGAAATGTTTCGTGTTAAATTATGGCTGTTCATGAAACAGTCTACTATAACTAACTTTTTAAATTGAAGTCAGTAGTTTAAATGGGAAATTTCTTAGTTTTCTTACAGAATAATCTCATGCTGATAATTCGATGTTCTTTATGCAATGTGCTATTCAGAATAGGGTCTTTCCATTTAAATTAGCAAAATTTTGGTTAATAACTCAGTTGATGCTCAATTGTTTTTGTTATTATCATCTTTAGATTCTTCTGGAAATGTTAAGAGACTTTCCCATATCTCCTGAAGTAAGAAAACACCCTAACCTTCGCTCAATTGATATACATTGATATGCTATTGTATACACTGTTGTCATGAATCCTTGTATTTAACAGTACACGTTAGTTTACAATTCTGAACAACTCTCTCAAATAAATTTTTGTATTGTATGAAATTGGTGCAAGTAACTTATGTTTAAGCCACTTTTCTTGTATACAGCAAAAAAATACTTAAATTTTATGACAACATATCTCATGTTTAAGAACATACTCAAACTTTTATTAAAATTTTGAAAAATAAATAATAAACGAATAATAGTAAGTAAAAACGCCACTAAATTAATAAATTTATTGCCCACGGTTGATATTAATTATATTTATTAATAGAAAATAAGATGGCAGTGCCATTTGTCAGCATTAAAATGGCACAAAGACAAAGCCACCTAGCTGACATTACAGGATTGTATTTATGTTACTTTTCAGATAATGCAGACACTGCGCCAGGAAAATTATATTTGTCATGCTTCTGGAGATGGATTGAAACCATATACTTATGGCTTTTATTTATATTATATAGTGTCTGATTATAAAGGTAAGTTGAAATCAATAAAAATTAATAACTCATGTTTTGGGATGTAAGATTTAAATGATTTTAATGATTGTGTGACCATCAGATTTTCTAAATGCTTAACTTTCAATAGCAGGAATAAAATATAGTCATGTATCATGTAACTAGTATTGCACATTTGAGATTCAAGCTTTTTTCCATCGGTAGATTTTAAGGAGAAAAAAAAGGCAAAATAATGTTGCATTTTTTAATACTTTAATGCGATTTCTGCCATTCATTAATTATCACTTTTTTTAATAGATAACGATGAAAACTATCTACCACTTGGTGATATACAAGCATTCGAAAATGAATGGCTAGAGGTAGAAGTGAGACCGCCTCTAAATTGGGGTCTTACATCACCAGTTGCCTTGAATATTCCAAATGCAATCGTGGACTATGAACCTGGAGTACCACACTTTCTCTGTGAAGATATACACATTGCTTACTTACAAGGGTTTGACTCAGATTGTAAGTTATCTTTTTTTAGGTATAAACTAAGAATCCTAAATATATAGATATAAACATGTCATGTTTAGATCTGATTGGAGAGTGATTGATTGATTCTTAACTTATTAACTCTTTATCTTATTTTTGTTTTATTATGTCATTGCTGTAGTAAATTTTTATGACAGATATAATATTTTTTTTCTACTTTTTTTTCTTCTAAAGAGCATGATATTGCTGATTCATATAAACCCTTTAACTCTAATTTATCTTTCCATCTTAGTTTGTTGTATATTAAGATTATTATTGTGTATTTCAGTTTCCAAATAACTATGTCTGTAATTACACCTACAATTAACACGTTATTCTGCCTGTTATCAGCTAGTAATACTGTAAAATACATTGTTATTAATTTAATTTTTTTTCTGAAGATACAGTACAAAAGCAAATTCTGGGCATATCCTTTAAGGGCTGTAATTCCCATAGCAAGCACTTATAGCATTTTGTTTATTTGAACTTCTTATGTAATTTTTCTCTATACTTGCAAATGAAAGTATTGCCTTGGATACTGAAAAACTGAAACCTAAACTCACACAAGATTATAGTTCAAAGTTAAACCATTTATTAGAACCAGAATCTACCAGAAATAGAAATATGTAATGCCTAGTTGGAAATAGACAAATAAAAAAAAGGTAATTAACTTTGATGTTAACAATAAATAATTATTAAGTTTTCCTTTCTATCCTAATGTGTTTGCCTCCTTTAGTTTATTGATATATGTGTGAGTTGAACAAATTGCACAGTATAGATATACCCCTATAAATCAATTGGGTATATTAATTAAATTCATCTTACTGATAATTATTTACTATAGTGGCTTGTAAGTTTTATCTGTGCATCTTTTATTTTATTAATATGCTCATACAAAATTAAACATCTTCATAACAAGGTTTCAGCATACACTGTTTCTAAGCTATGCTATTTGACATTCAAGGGATTAGGCATTAGCTTCAAAAGCTAGTTACTTAATTGATTTTTTACTGTATGGCTTTTAAATACTTGTTTTTAATGTTACAAGCATTATTTTCCAAGACACACATAGTCTGAAACACAGGGATTTTAATATGCAAGSCACAAATGTTTCTGATTGCAAAAAAATCTGATAAGCATACATTCCGAGCTACAATTATCACAATTCCAGTGTCACCACTTAAGTTTCCTCAGCCCGTTAAATTTTATAATGCATAAAGAGGTTTTCCTCGTTATATAGTGTTACTAGATCAGATTTTTAAATGCAGCCAGAATTAGACAGATCTAAACTTAATTTTTGCTCAAGCAGTTATTCTTTATTGATAAATACAACACAAATACGGCCTTGTAATATCCTTTCAAAAAAAAAAGTAAACTTTCTACATTTTTTACTAGCCAAATGGAAACAGATATAGAATTTTTCCCCAAATAAAACTAGATTTGACCCTTTTCAAACAATCAAAAAAGAGAAAATCAGTTTTTCTTATTCAGTTTTTGTTAGATAATGGTAGAATGAAGGAGCTGCAAGTCTAATAAATACTTCATGCAAATGTCACATTTTTGTATAGTTAGTACATAATAGTAGTGCAGGGGATAAATAAAATTTAGCAGAGTGWTGATCCTCAACCACTAGTTAATCACCTATTATTTTAATGCAGATGATTTTTGTCTGTAATATTGAGATTAGACAGAATGAATATTGAACTGTATGTGTTTAAGAACACACACGAGTTTACGAAAGCATTGAGAAATTGTCGTCAGTGGAGTTCTTCGCACTTATTAATTATAATATTTTTTGCTTCCCAATGTTATAAACGTTAACAACAAACAATTACAAAAATTCTGCGGTTTTAGGTCCATACAAGAGGATGCATTTAGAAACTGATACTGGACAGAAAAGTGATAGAGTGGAATGGGGGCATGCTCGTTACCAAACTGTTTTTAGACCTGATCAGGCATATGAATTAGTTGTGGAATGGTTAACATCATCTGGATCCATAATAGCTGAATTGGTTAGTTAATTTTCTTGTTTCTTTATGAATAGTTTAAATGTGAAAAGAATTGCTTATTGCAAAATTTTACACCTGATAAAGAATACAATTTATTTTATAATATAGGACTTGTTAGAATACAGTATTTGTAAGGCGTTTGTTGAACTATATTTTATTAGCATTGTTTGTGCTTATGATCATTTCATATTATAGTTATTTGTGTACTTTCTTAAAATTTATATGTTGAGTTAATTTAAAATGTAACTTTTAATAGCTGATGGGATGGGCTAGAAAGGCACAAGGATGTGGTCTGCAAATGATTCCTATTCCACATGATCCTCTTGCCTTACCGTACTCTGAGAAATCAGATCCATTAAGAGGGCCGATTTTTGTACCACTTAATACAAGATGTTTGGAGGACGGTGATCGTTTATTTAAAGGTAAGCAAATTGACTTATTTTGCTTTCGTTTTACATCCTAGCAATACAAAATTAGTCTTTTGTACTATAAATGGTGCTACTATCTTGTAATAGGGCTTTTATTGGTAGTAGAAAAAACTTATTTGCAGCGAAAGTATGAATAATCCATAAAAACGTTTCTTACTGAATGGGGGTTAGGATTTTTTGAATATCACAAATAGAACAAAAGGTATAGGCATTTCAATTTAAGATTGCCGTGCCGCCGTGACGGTAGCTACAACTACCCACTCTGGGTAATAGTAGTAGCCGCATGTCAAAATTAAAAAAACTTATCACAACGTCGTGACGTTTCTTATTCTGTGAGTACTTAAAATTGACTGCCCCTAAAGTATATTCAGTTGATTTTGAGTGATGAAGCAATAAAAGGGGACAGGCCTCTTAATACTTGTAAAATGTACTGTAGGTACATATTTTTAGATAAGTGAAAATTTTTGCAGTTATTTATTAGGGGTTGCATTTCGAGATAAGCGTACGGGTTCCTTTGAAACCAGCGGCTCTAAACTTATTCTTGATTACACATCTTTCAACTTGTAAATATGTCTGATTCAGAGAGAGTGTTAGTTTTGCTCATTACCCAAGAGCCAAACCCTGATTATAATGTTGGATTGATCCGCTAGGTGGTGTATCGCTTATCACGAAACCCCTATACAACTACTCTATGAGGACTTATTTATTTCACTAGGAATTGTAGGTAAAAAACTTTACTCACATTAATAAATAGGTTCTAGTTCGTGAAATAAATTAATTCTAAAAAGGTGTATATTGTTTAGTTTAGTTGGTTTTCGTCATCCTCTTTCTCTGTTCTCAACTGTTTTACCTCTTGCCAATTCTTAGCTGTTTATGTGCAGATTTGACGACGCTGGTTTGGAATTCTAGGATTGCAAGTGCTTTCCTATTCGATTTTGAAGCACTTAATTAGTATTTGGGTTTCTTCAAAAGGAATATCACTTAATTATGGATTTATACATGGCTGTGCCACTCAACCAAAAAGATTTGTGCGTTTCGGCATAGCGAGTACATCATTTATTTGTCTTTTAGAGTTCATATACTGATGCAGTCAGGTATCACATTCAAGTATCCATGTATTTATATAATCAGATTTCTCGTAATCCAGTATTCCCCATGCCAGTTTAGTACAGTTTCCGAGAACAACGTATTTGGATAATTCCTATTCTCAAGTCTCCACCTGGTAGGAATTACAGTACCCATGGAACCCTGTCTTCTTTTTGGGTCTTGGATGACCCTAATGGAATTCACATGACACTGTGGACTCAAACAGCTAAGTCAAGTTTACTTGACTTTTTTCTATAATACCGGTCATCACTAATTGCATGCTATTCAGTCATTTTACATAATAGTAGTTTTTTGCATATGCCATACATTAAATCTGAATAAAGCTAAAATTTCAAGATCAAATGACTTGGAGGTTCAGTTTTGTTTGTCGTGAATTTTTAAAGCAGAAATGTGCTCTACCGGCATACATTTTTCACCATTGGATGTCCTGCACACTTATTCTATTTTAAAGCCCTTTTTGCCACTGAGATGATCAACGATTGTATTTTGGATATCCACTATATCATTTTTAAAGAGTTTAAAATGACATTCGATTTGACATATCACTTAAGGTTGTACCTAAAAATATCAGTCTTTATTTCAGAGCTTAGAATATTAAGTTACGAATTAAGACAACTTCCATGCTTTCCAGGATATCATCTCTTACATACATAACTATTCTATC
The DNA here is from genome assembly GCA_025024175.1 of Rhyzopertha dominica. Classification (NCBI taxonomy): domain Eukaryota; kingdom Metazoa; phylum Arthropoda; class Insecta; order Coleoptera; family Bostrichidae; genus Rhyzopertha; species Rhyzopertha dominica. The sequence goes on along the minus strand of QCXZ01000138.1, from coordinate 27,656,708 downwards.
CAATTTGTTAAGACTACCATTATTATAATACATTTTGTAATAGTCTATATTGCAATACTATTAAGATTCCATCTTTTAGAACATATAACAACACAGGCTGTGGTAGTCAGTTTCTCAACAAAAAGCTTTAGCTATTTAAACAAAAGAGCAAAACTGTCATTCAAGCCAAATTCATTATTGAGAGTCCAAATAAAGTTTCTGTTTGCAAAATAGCTGCAAATTCAGGACTCTGATCCATAAATTATATTCCATTGTGAATTGTAACATTATCTTCTTTTTCACCCATGTGACTTTGGCTTCGATGTAAGTTGTAGCAGAATATGCATCTTACCAATGTATCTTGGCAGGGTAGGATTTATCAGATAGAATAACCAAAATATGCAACTTCTTACAATAAAATATAAACAATAATGTATCACTAATATAAGACAGCTGAGAGCTTATTAAATCACATTACAAAACCCTTAAACTAAAATGTTAAGTCATCGACATTGTCAACAGAACTATCGTCATATATATTTCTTGACAGTAAACTAAAGGAAGGTTTAAAATTAAAGCATGTGTAGTTTTTCAACATTTCTTTTGCATGCAATAACGCATTACATGTATTAACTTTTAGTCGATTTCTACATTTAAATTTTATCAGGTTTAATTGTGAAAACACGTTCTGCCGCAGCAGACGAATGAGGTAAGCACAATAAACCGGATATAAAAGTTTTCAAGTTTTTACCTAACATTAAAATTAAACACAATTTAGGAACTTTCAGTTTCGGAAAACAAAATTAGCACGTGGAGACATCTGTTGATGAATTATAAAAGTGTGGGTAGATCAGGTATTATACGGTTTCCTGTGTACGGCGCATGGCGCAATCTAAAATAAATAATAATTTTGACATGGTACAGACCTCGGAAGAAATGAGGCGACCTAATAATAAATGTAATAGATTTTACTGCTTTTGTAATAGCGTAATAGCCTTTCGCTCATTGTAATAGATCTGTTACAATTGTAATAGCATGAACAACCCTGCAATAAATGATATGAAATAAACGTTAAACTAAAAAAAGTGAAAATAGAATACATTCTAATATTAATTACATCTATGCCATGTCGCCTGCATCAAAACAATCTGTGGACAGCTATTTCGGTTTATAAAGCCTCCTCAGCACAGCACAGCAGACAACAGCATAGATCTGGCTTTCCTTATATACGCCAAGGTAGGCGATGTGTATGCGAGAATTACAGTGTGGATGACACCATGCCATCTAGTGGCAATACGGCATCATTCACACATCTCTGTGGAGAACTAATCCCCCCACTATGTTATGGGCGTTTAAAAGCCGGCAGACGACGATTTCTGCAAAGAATGCAGTTCTCAAGCATAATAATTACGTCTATGCCATGTCGCCTGCGTCAAAACAATCTGTGAACAGCTGTTTCGACTTAGAAAGCCTCCTCGGCACAGCTATAGTCCCAATGCAGACATAATTATTTTGTTTGTTTTGTCAGTTACGTACTTCACTAAGAAATGCAATGTTCATTTCTAGAATTCCACGAGGACACTGCATTGGACCGATTATTCCTGTTTCAAGAAGCAATCGTCTCTCGATTTGGTTTTATTCCTTGCATGGCAGGACCACCAAGCAATGGGAGTACATCACAGGAGCACCAGTACATCCACGCAACTGGAACTGTATTCGTTTTAATTTCCAGCCCAGCTCCTAAAACTAGGAATAGACCCTCCTTAAGTAAAACACGATCTGCTGGACGATATTCAGTGCATGCCGATGTGGTTCCTAGCCCACACGAAGCTTATATTACTAGGCATGTAAGCGGGAAGAACAAGGATGATTATGACAACACAAGAAGGGTAAGAATAAATTATTTTACAGAAAAAAAGTTCTGTATTATTTTCTTTGTGACACATATTGTTGCGTCGCCAAAACTGACTTTGAAATGTTTTTGCCCCCCTTCTAAATTAGTAACACAAAATATAAGTAATATTGACTGCTTAACAAGAATAAATAATTTCGTGAATTTTACCAGCATGAAAATAAGTTCATTGCACTTCATGTTTTTCTTGTTGGCCAATTTTAAACTTTCATTATTGTGGCAGCTCTATCATGCCTGCTTAAGATCAAAGTTGCCAGGGTGCTGATCTATCACCTTTGAACTGCAAGTTCTAATTGCCACTTATAAGATACTTTTTTTGTATCACTTTGGTTGGTCAGCATTAAATTACGAGATATGACAATTCATTTCCTGGGAAAAGTCTTGAGCATGACAGGTGACAACACTGGCGACATGTCAATGTGACATGTGAAAATTTATACATTCTTGAGTTGATTGATTTAAAGAAAATGAATCGTAATTATAGCATATAGCCACAAAGGAAATCAAACTTTGAATTAGCTGTTCGAAAGCAAACAATCCAAAATTTTGACCTGTTTGCTGCCATATTGAATGAGTTAGAAGGGGAAATGTGCATTTTCTTTGCCGCGATTTGTTTGTCCCTTTTTAGTTTGATACTGCATGTCGATGCAGCAGTACTTAACAGTAAAATTTCATTTTTGTTCATTTTTTCCTTTCATATTATTATTAAATTTACACTCGATCAATCTGACGTTCTTCACAACTAGAACTGACAACAAGAAATCATTGGTCGTGTGGATGCTCTTTTGACGGCCTGAACAATCCAAAACTGTGCAGACCGCCTGCATATCTGTAGGGCGCTTAAAGAAACTGGACTGAAATAGCAGTAGCGCTGAGCACATCAGTCCGAATTTTGGATTTTATCTCTTCATACATGAGGTATTATGTTCTCCATGAAGTACTTTCTACTTGGCATATTACATTTAGGTTTCATTTTTTTGATCAGATTGTTAAAACCAGTGTTTTCTACCTTAGACAAAGGCTCATTATCAAGAACTATCATCTCGCCTATGGAAATACTTATCTATCTTGATCTTGGATTTTCCAGTGGCTAATAAACAACAAAACAGTCTTCTATATTTTGATTTTTTACATCACAATTGTTCTCATAATTTTATCCCCGATTTTTTTTTAATTGAATTGTTTTCTACATAATTAGTTTGTCTAATAAAAATAGTTGTTGTTACAGTTACCGTCTATCCAGATGTGACTTTTTAATTTGTCCAAATTCTTTACTTAGATGAAAAAAGTGAATGTTATTTTTGATTAAATTACTTAGAAAAATAACTATTAAATTAGTCTTCAATCTATTTAACTATACAACCGGTTTTTCTAGATTACCATTCTCATGTCAACTTAAAGCAATCGACTTATACTTGATGTGACTAAAATGTCTGGACTTCATTTAAAATTTCCGTCTTTCTATCTGTACTTTTKTTTGAAGCTAGTTACTGTTAACATGTTTTTGTAACAGAACTGAATTACACTCTCATATTATTGTTTTAGATGGGTTTCCTTTGGTCCTGGAATCACATGGTCAGCAAGAAGTGGCGGACGAATCTTGCAGTGGACTCGAATTTCCAGACATCTATGCTTAAGGATTTTCGAGAATTTTGCTCCAATACAGATAATCGACTTAGGAATTACTGGGATGAAAGCTGGGTTGCAAAAGAAAGTGCCAGCAGTAATTATGCGTCTAGACATTTACTCTCAACAAATAACTTTGTTTATTAATCATAATATGTGCTGTGATAATTGTTTATTTCTGTTATTACTAAATATATAACTGTATATTTCTACCATGTTTTTTTTTGTTTTCGTATAGTATTTAATTACATTCTTTTTATTTTAATTATTAGCCCATTTTATTTCATGAGACTTAAAAAAAAACAAAAGGAATTGACCTCAAATGGCGAAATACTGCTATACTATTAAATACCCAAATAAACCAGGATCAAACTTCTATTACTATTTTAAAAGATTCTTGATTGTATTAATTACAGTTGTTGGTGCAGATTAGATATTTATCTATGTTGACATTGAAGATTGCAGTGGAACTAATTAATATATTACCAAGGGAAAGCGAACCCACACCATGTGCTTAAATCTGAGACAAAGTGTTTTCCTTTTTACTATTTTTAATGCAGCCATATCCATACGGGCAATCCAGAGACGATGAACGACAAGGCTATTATAATAATAGACTATGCCGAGTTGTCGAAAATGCAGTTGGAATTATAACTAGTAAATGGGGATTATTTTTAGTCCTTTAGAAATAAAAGTTTTTAACAATTAAAATTATGGCAACAATTTATTCTCCTACTGGAGCGCTTCTTAGGTAAAGGTGCATTTAGAAATTTAGATAGTGATGATGGACAACAAGTAATACGTGAAAGGTTTGTAAATTATTTCAATATGGTTGGTTGCTATGAGTGGGGAAAGTAGCTTGAATGTCCTTTTAGATGTGCAAGAGAATCCCAAGTGTTCCGTACAACAGTGTGCTCTTACTCACCATATTAGCAGATCTGTTCAAAAAATTTTAAAAAAAGATAAGTTTCATCCATAAAAAATTCACTTACTACAAGAACTGAGCGAAGATGATTTCAATTGTAGGAGAGGATTTTGCAAAACTGCTATGGACATGATAGATGAAGCGATTTTTTGCCTCAATGGTAATGTGAATAGACATAATTACAGATATTGGTCAGACACAACATCCTCAGAAAGTGAATGACTAGTGCGGTATTATCGGTGAGCACATTATTGGGCCTTTTTTCATCGATGGAAATTTGAATGCGGTCAAGTATTTACAGCTCTTGCGCAAACACATTATACCAGAACTTATTTGCCTGTTTCCTAATCGTGAAAATGCTGGACGTCCTTCTGAACAGATGGTTTCAGCAAGATGGTGCACCGCTCCAATTTGCAGTCAGCGTTCGTGGATATTTCAATGCGATATTTCCAGACAGATCGATTGGTAGGCGTGGAGTGATAGAGTGCCCAGCACGTTCCCCTGATCTAATGCCGCTTGATTTTTTCCTGTGGGGGTATCTGAAAAATTGTATTTATGATGATCGACCACATAATGCAGAAGATTTAAAAGGACAAATCAGAGCAGAATTTCAGAATCTCCAAATATGCTATAAAGAACATTAGAAAAAAAACTTAATTTAAGGTTGCATTATTGCCAGGAAGTAAGTAAATGGGGAACATTTTGAGCATCTTCGGTAATATAAATCTGACAAAAATACTGCATTTTCAGGGAATTATGTTTTTTTTTTTACTTTTAGAGTACCCGATTCGTAATAAATTGATTAAACTAGACGAAAATTATCACCAGTCAAGAAAAAATGGTAATACCTTGCTTTTTTATCCATTTTAGCGATAAAGAAAATTGTTTTCATTCTTTTCATTCTTTGTCAGCCTCAATTACCGTATTTACACTTTTCTCAACTCAGAAGCAATAAATTGTACAAGTGTGATACATTTTTGAAATCAGGAAAAAATATCCTTTACAATGATGTGCCTCTTGACCCCTTCCCATTTAAAAAAATGCAACTTGCGCCCATATCTCGGAAACGAGAGCTGACACAGGAGTTGAAAAAATTCCATAAAATGCATTTTAGTTAGCCATAGCCCAGGCACAATTTCAGAAAAATCAGTCGAACAGAACCTGAAATATCCTGCTGGTTCCATACTTTGTAGTGACCCTGTATGTATCAAAAAATTATATATAGGTATAAACATGGTCATTTGTGAGTTTATCTGACTGTATTTAATTGATTTAAACACCACTTTTAATCTTAACAAAAGCTTGCATAGTATAATTTTTTAAAATATAAAAAACTTTAATGATACGTAAACTGATTTTGGAAAGGAGGATGGTATTGCATTCCCTAATTGGCATATAAATTTGGATAATTTTTTCCTGCGGCTGGTACATCAAGTGTGGCTTGGAGCATATTCCGTGCACATGTGCTATGTGTTATAGAGTTAAATATCTTAATTTCGCTGATGATTTACACTTGTTTTAGTCTTGTGACGCTTTTAATTTGTTAAATTCAGATAGTGACTTCTATGTAAAAAATTTAATCGAACTGTGTGCTTATTGCGTTTACAGTTTTAACATAAGATGTTTATGGTTGCAGAAAATTATGATTTTCAATTTAAAAATAATAAAGTGCTATTTTGTTGAGTGAGTTAGGGCAGGTTAAAGTGACAGCCATTACACCATCAGACAACTGCTGTAGTTGTATTAATTAGGTTATAGTGATAAAAGTAACAAAACGCCATTAAATTAATATTGTGATATTAGTGAAATACTAAAAATTGGGCATCTTGTGTAAAGTGAATGTCCAAAAAATTTAGTTTTTCAAATTTGTTTTTGTTCAGGTATTTTACAACCTGTGGCCTGATTGCACAAACATGGATTCAAATATATAAAAAAAATACATAAATATTTAATCTGCTGTCGTTGCTATAGCAACACCAATCAGAACACCAGATTCATTACATTGCTAGGCAACGACTGCGGATTAAACCCGGATTAACTTTGACCCACGTTTGTGCAGCCGGCCCTGTAAGTCCTAAACTAAGCCAAAAAATAATTTTTCGATTTGAAGTATCATTACCTAGAAATGGGCACATGAAAATTTCACTAATATTGAAACATCTTGTAATTTAAAAGGCACTACTCAATGGCGATTCTTATAGGAAATTTAACAACCTTTTTCATGATCAACTCAAATGTTTCTCTTCTGGCAAAAAAGAACAAATTAATATTTAACATTATTTTTTCACAAACTTGAACTATTTAAAAAAATTGAAAACACCTCAAAAATGAACTAAATGTGCAGATTGTCCATATGAAATTTTATAGTGAACCTCTTATTAGATTAGGAGCTAGAAGACTTGGAGTGCAATGGCGTCATGTTATATCATTTGATTAATCGGTTGTGTATGCTCCTAAACAATCATAAAGCTGTGAGAGAAATTTATATAATATTTTGAATGTTGTCTATGCAACTGAAAGTTATTTTTGTGATATAAGGACCTGCCATATGTAAAATTTTAGAAATAAATCGAATTTCTTGAAAACTAGCCAATAAAAACATTTTTGTTCGCTAATTTATAAAACAAGAACAACAACATTTAATAGTTAATATTTGGTATCATTCTCGTTAAGTTTTCAAATTGATTATGTATTAATACATACTGATTAGAATCACACGGGATTGTTAAAAAATGTTCAATGTTTACAACCAAAGCAAATACTTTTAGTGCATCTAGTGATGCTTACTGTGACAGTTATACTAATTTTGCAAGTATTCACTGCTATAGCTTCATTCAGAGATCGCTAAACTAAAGCTATTTGAAGGATTTCAGAGAAGTTGATAAAAAAGTAGAAATTAACAATCTGTTAACTCTGCAGAAAACGCTTCGAATCTAAACGCCTGCACCAACCCTCGTTGAAGTAGTGCAGACCAACCAAACGTCTAGTGAATTTTTGTTGGTAATCTTATTACTTTTTTGTTTTGTTGGAGTTTTAGGTTTTTTTGCTGGTATTCCTGCAATAATTGAATAAGTTATTTTGATTTAAGCAACGTTTTGTATATACATCCACCTTTCTCAAGCTTTATTGTTTTTACTATTATATCTAAAACTAAAATTACAAAACATATTTGCATATATCTTTAATGAGTATATTGTTAAACATATTAAAATCTAAAATATTTTAGTTACCTGTATGGCATCATTGTTAATTTAGTATATTTTTGGGTTTAAATCTTTCTGTATTCAAATGTGGAAAGCAAAATAATTATTTTTTGGTATGTCATGGGTCACTCTCATCCGTTTAATTGTATGTTCTGTGGTATTTCTACAATGTTTCCAAATTTTGAATTCATCTTTTTCTTGGTGGTTTATTCTTGTGTTAGTTATTGTTCATTGTTAGATTCTATATCAGTTCTATATTTTACTGGTTTGTTTAGGTTTTTTGTTTGTGTCCCATTTCTAAGAGTGATCTTTTTGTGTGTTGTTCTGTTGCTATTATTTTAATGTGATAATATTATTTAGTGAACTGTCTCAGAAGACAGACGATAAGCCATTTATTTTTGACGAAAACAATCTTAAATATGTGGAAACGGAAATCACAAAATCAGCAAATAAAGAAATTGTGTTAAAATGTGCGGATTATTCATACGAAATTTTATAATGGGTTGATGTTATACTAGAAACTAGGAGACTTGGAGTAGAACAGTGTCGTTTTATAGTGGGGATGGTCAAAACAACACAATGTGGTAGAATTTTAAATTATATTTTAAACATATTCATATAACAATATAACTGGAACCGCTGATTTTGTGATTTTTGTTTCCACAGTTTTGAGAATGTTTTTGTTAAAAATTCGAGGTGTTTTCTTCAGGGTCCACATACATAAACATCATTTGTTAATATTCATTTTTCTGAAATCTTCATTGAAATCTTTCGAATAATTTAGTTAGTTAACTGTCACACTCAGTTTTCAAGCTTAATAAGAATGGTACCACAAATTAACTATTTAATGTTGTACTTGTTTTATTAATAAGTCAAACAAAAATATCAGGAAATATGATTTATTGGATTTATTTCTAAAGTTATTTACATGACAGGCCCTAACATAACAAAAATAAATTTTAGTATTATTGACTACATTAAAAATATTGTTTAAATTCACCTCACAGTGCTTTATGATGGTTTATAGGCATATACACATAATTAATCAAATTATAAGTTCACCCTATAACATGATGCCATTGCACTCCAGGTCCTCTAGCTTCTAACCTAATGCGGGGATCATTATAAAATTTCATATAAATAATCTGCATATTTTTTGAGTTGATACTAAAATTATTTTTTTAAACGGCCCACGTTTGTGAGAAAATAATATTAAATATTTAGTTTCTTTTTGTCAGAATAAAATATTTGAGTTCTTTATTAAAAAAGTCATTATACTTCCTATAAGGAATACCATTGAACACATTTTTTGTTTTTGTTTTAAAATGAGTGGTGATCCTCAAATAACAAGATGTTTCAATCTCAGCGAAATTTTCACATGATCGTTGCTAGGCAACAAACTTCACATGGAAAAAGAAAAACTATTTCGTGGCTAAGCATAGCACTTACACAGGTGTAAAATACCTGAACGAAAACGAATTTAAAAACTAAATTTTTTTGGGTGTTCACAAAAATGGAAAAGTTATAGCTTAAAAACTTGTTTTCAATTGTTACATTGATAATTTGTGAGTACTGAAATTATAAAAGATGTGAAGTAGCGACCATAGTTTTTATAACATCAGTTAAATTATTGAAGTAATGACATTATTTAGTTTAAAAAATTTTCACAATTTAAGTTCATAATGTTTTATATTTTATATAAAATTTAATATATCTACATATTTTAGCAAGTTATTTATTTTTAAATAATTGGATAATTAATAATAAAAACGAATATGTACTGGAATTTGTTAAGAGTTATTGATATAATGGATTTCTTTTTGCACACCAAATAAAGTATTGTTAAAAGTAATACATCATTTCTTTAAGTAGTGAGTGCCTAGTTGTAATTCATTACTATTGTGTTAAAGTAATGAGAACAGTTTTGTATAGAACATACCCTAATTTAGTGCACTATTAAAACTACCTATGTTGTTTAACAAACAAAAGAAAGTAAAATCTTGGGCACAAAATAAGGCAGCAAAAACATATTCGGGACTTTAATTTTAAGTGAAAAATTAAACCCCCGGCTTTATTTGTAAGCCACATAAGTAAATAGTCTATTATGAAATATTTTAATAATGTAAAGTATTTGCTCTTAGGTATTTAAAAATGTACAGGGTGTCCCATTTTCGTTATAATTGTAAGGTATCCTGGGTAGGTAATTATTAATTCTAGTGTTGCGGTTTTGACATTACTGCATTACTTTTTTGTTGTGATTGAGCTGTACCATCGTCATTTTTGTACCGTCTTTTGTTTTAAAACTATAACCAACTTCTTGAAAAATGTAACATTTCTTCAGTTCTCAATATCTCGATTGGCTATGTAGATCCCAAAAAACTGCAGAGAAACTTTTTATAGATTTGATATAGAATGACCTGGAAAACGTCGCGTGTCAGATTGCGATTACGCATTCAGACAACGATTCGCGTTGGTTATTGGATTATGCAATTACGTACACAATAATAATTATTAATTACAATTATGGATTATATGACATTTAAATTTAAACGTTGTTAATGTTGTTATTGATTGTTATCTCATGCGCGGACGTATAATTAACCTCCGCGTCTCATGACCGTCACTGTCACTGTCATAGTGTCATGCACAGAACATCTATATGGTGTCATGGCAGTGTCACAATGTTAAGTGTCAATTTCACTGTTTTCTCATGTCAGCATCTGTCACAGAATATCTGAATATATTATATCTGTCAGTTCAATCTTCTAGTTTGATAATTACGTAAACAAGAATACACTATACCTTAAAAAAAAGCAACATAATTAGTAAATATGTCTGGTGCTATCAAAAGAACAACTGGTTTAACAGGCCTTGCCGTTGCAGCACATCCTCATCATACTCTTTGTGTGCTTTATAACAAAATCCTGCGAACTCTTGAGAAGATGCCAGAGAGTGCAGCATATAGAAGACACACTGAACAAGTCATCTCGGAAAGAGCTAAAATTTTGAAAGAGAATGAAGAGGTGCAGGCAGTAGAGAAAAAAGTTGGATGTGGGCAAGTGGAGGAACTTATTGTGCAGGCCGAAAACGAATTGATATTGGCTCGTAAGATGCTAACGTGGAAGCCCTGGGAACCATTGATGAAGGAAGCACCGCCGAACCAGTGGACATGGCCTCCAGCCTAATTTGTGTAGAGTATTGAAATTGTAAATTGTTAATAGGTCTTTGCGTTAATAAAACAATAGAAATAAATATGTAGAGTACTTTACCTGTACCGTTATTATGTTGGTACCCCAGTTACTTATTGTAGCTACTGATAGTAGTGGCACATATCATTTAACTTAAATGAAAAGGTTTACACTACTTGGTAAAATGCATATCATTAAATAACAAGGTTTTCTTTATTTCTTTTTTACCTCATAATTTTATAGCATATTTAATATTTATTTCTATGTGGCAACACACTTCCCAAATTTTGAAAGTAATGAAAATGTTCAATCTGGTTAGTAAAACAACTTGATATAATTTTCGCTCAATAAAAAAATAAGGCTTATTTTATATTCGCGGGTAATTTTGAATTTCCGATGACGCACTCTGGTGGCGCTGAACATTATTATAAAACGGAAAACGGAAGTGGGTTCGAGGCTATCTGTGAGGTTTCGTAGCTACGTTTCCTTTGTTTTGTACAGAATATGGCTGCCATATTTAGTTTAGATGTATGTTTTCGGAGGCATAATAATACTTGTACTAAGTATGCGGTAATGTTATAGCAAAGTTTGTTGGAAATAGTGAAAATAGAGTGTAAAATGTGTTATATTTGTTACGAACATCGCGTTTAGTGCTGCCGAGGTTGGCTTTAATACAAAATGCTTCTGTTTACATCGGAGATACAAACGTCCAGTTTATTTTCTGTCAGGTTAACGTAAGTTTTTCAATGTTATTTCTTTGTAAAAGTGCTTAACTAACTCTGGGTAATTTTAAGCCCAAAGGCTTGATTTTGTCCTTTTCTATTGCCTTATGCAAGTTGAACATTTGACATAATTATTAAGTAGTTTAGGTATGAGTAGATGCGGCTCATTTTGGCAATAATCTGAATGTTCGCGCGTGCTGCCTTGCCAAAATTTTAAATGAGAATTAACAATACCTAGAATCTAGAATACCTACATATTATAGCTTCAAAGAAGCCGCCAGTGTTTGGTAGAGGTACGCTAGCTAGCCTCTTCAGTAACATGATTTGATTAAATAACAGGTTTTCATACGTTGAAAGTACTTGCACTACTGCTGGTGCATTATCCTGTCTAGAATAATGTTGTTAATGCATATTTTCAAACACATGTTTAATTATTAAATAACATAATATATTATGCAAATTAATGGCACGCGTTGTTTACGCGCATTTTTTTACATGCCGAATTTGGTATAATACGGAAACATTTCTTTCGTTATTTTAGACGAGCCACATTACTTTCTAAAAATAATACCTATTTACTATGTTATATGTTGCCGTACAAGCAGTACCAAACGGAATTATTTTTAGATGTAGTCGTAAACAGATTCATTCTTAGGCGATATCCGCAATTTTTAATGCATGCTGTTCTCTATCACACCGTGATCTTGTATCTAAATTGTCCCGGTCATTTGAATTGATTAATACGTTCAGCATATTATTCGGACTTTTTTAGAATGGCTAGTAGGTACCATGTACCAACAGAAACATCTCTCTATTATTGTATTTGTCGGAGTATTACACAGATATTTTCAATTAGATTCTTCGTAGACTTTTCGGAAATTATCTGGTAGTTACACATAGGTTACATTTATTCTTTATGGAAGCTCAGATAATTGGACTGAATTTGCCGCGGAAAAATAATCGATTTTCCGCATTTTTTTTCCTTGGATTGTACCATTCAACAATAGACTGTTACATAACATACACTTGATTGACGTTTCGTTCTGCTTTTGTACCTAAATGCATTTTAAAACTAAACTTCAAAATTGCAATAAAGCAGACACAAACACTCGTAACATTGTCATGTATGAGTATCACGCCCACATACTGTTAAATAATCGATAACATGGATGGGAAATGCAATGCGGTTGTATTCTCGACCATGGTGTCTGGTTGTTGGTATAAATGGAGCGCCCCTTTATCGGGCCTCACAACATTATGTTTGCGCATGTGCGACCTCGAGAGTCGTGATCAAATGCGAACAGCGCGGTCGGTAACCTAAACCATCATCTGTCTTCCATCTTTTTGTCGAATGTCAACGTTTTGACTTTTGAGGTTGTGTTGCTTTATTTGAAACTTTGTTAATATGAATCCCTTTAAAATTTTACTAAATTGTCTGCCTTAAGCAACGTCTGTTGTGAAGGGTATATTTTGTAATATACAAATTGGCAGTTTACTTAGAAGTTATATTAAAAATGTACTCACACGAAGAACTCTCTTGTGTTTATGCTTTATACCTTCTAACAGGTAAATCACTTGAGCTGGAGGATTTTCATTTGAACGATAAGGGTGGTGGAGGGGAATCCACCGTAGTGACAGTTGTTAGCAAGTTAAACGATGAAGCTGCTAATACAGAGAGTGTCGACGATATGAGCGTTTGTTTAGGTGAGTACTTTTATTTGATTGATTATTGTAATGGGCATTCATAAAAAATGGCTCAAGTAAGCTTGTGATGGGTTTTGTTGCTGTGAACGTATGTCCTAATTCGTAGTGCTGGTGCTACTGTCACTTGTGTCATTTGGCAGACGAGCTTCGTTTGCATTTTACACTGACCTAGCCATCCAGAGTGTTTTGTGAAATTTGTTCATCTTTTCACAAACGGACACAGTAATAGCATGTTTATTATCATCAGTGCAATAAACGAAGAGAACGTCAAATGTCACATCTGCATTAAATTATGAAATAATTTATGTTCACACTAGAAAGAAAAAACTGTGGCTTCCATAACCAGTTTTTTTTAATGAATGTCCGTTACTTCCTAGTATTGTTTTCTAGTCCCAGTTTAAAATATTGTAATGCTTTAGAGTATTATTTTTACCTTTAAAAGTTTCCCTCACAATTTGAATTTTGCTCGCTAAGTCATGTGTCCGGCAAGGAGTGGTTTATGATACAGGAAGCATTTTACCATTTCACATTTGACATTTGTTAAGCACACAATGACGTTTTGCTATTGTTTTGTGAGGAGGTTGCATTTTTATTTTTCTTTGTACGTTCAGATTATTTGTATTGTGCAGTTCTTTAGCAAGAGTATGTAAAGTGACCGTCGGATAATTTATCAAAAATTGATTGACATATTGTCAACAACTTCTACATGAACAATTCGGACTTAATGAGTTCCGAAGTATGAAATGTTAAAACTAGACGGTGGGTAATATTATTAATGCAAAAATATGTTTGCAATACCAGAACGTACATATATATTAGTATATTTTGATTTAAGCAGATCTTGAATGCTCTGCCTTATTTACCGGCATGCTGTTGGCAATATCACACACAAAAGCATCAGTTTCTAATTTTTTATGGAGATACATATGGGCAAGGATCCCGTTTGGCATATTGTCCTACATGTAGACAATACAGGAAGGTGTATCCTACATTACACAGCATATAAAAAACTATGGGCCGGTTGCACAAAACATGGGGTACTGAAAATTTCCATTTGTGTTCACCCTGCTTTGTGTCCAATGTTTGATAATTCCAAATGTAAACACATATTTTTTCAAAACTGGAGTTTAAATAAAGATAAAATTACTCTTTAGTAAGTTGAATATCTTTCAATTTCTATAAAGCGTTTTCAGTATATTTTGTTTTGTACATAACATTTGATTAACCTTGACTCACATGGTTCATATGTACTTGAAGATATTCTTACTGTGTTTCTTAAAAAATCACAACCAATGCTTCTATTGAATATTTATTTTATTTATCATCTGCTTTAATTTATGTGCTAATCACAAATTAATACTTTCTTTTTACATAGAATCTACAGCGGCGCTAGCCACTCCAGTAGCGACTGCTCCTGTGTCCGAGGCGGCAACAGCAGCTCCAACTGTCACCCCCTCACCCACCAACACCAACTCCCCAGTTGAACCCAGCGCTGCACCGAAGAGCGTAGCGAAGATCATTGTGACGAACACTGCGGCAGTAAACAGCGGAGGCACGGCTGTTTTACAGAAGGTGGTGAACTCTCCTCTGATCACAGTTTTAAATTCCTCGGGTCCTTTGACAGTTGTCAAGTCATTATGTGTCACGTCAGGTGTGACCACCGCCCCACAGTTCACGTTAGTGAACAACTCCCCCCTGACAGTTACCAACACGGGTAAATCGCCAACGATCACGTTGGTCACCGCACCCGTCACCCTGGTCAAGGCTGTACCACCTGTGACAGCCGCGACCACCGCCGAGCAATGTAATAATGCGGTTGTTTCGAGCAGTGCTTCTGTAAGTGCCATAACGACGGCCAGCTCAGAGAAGTCAACTGCAATCCACAATGTATTCGTTAAGAATACGTGTACACCCGAACTGGTGCCGTCGATTTCGGCGTCTGTCACCAGCCAACAGGATATGCCGCAAAGCCATAAAATATTGACCGCCAATGCTTTTCCTCAAACGGTGAGTGTTAGTTTTTATAGTGTATTGCAAATAATGGGAATKCAAGTTTGACTTCATGATTTAATTGAGAAATAAAACATAAAACATTTTAAATGTTACAGTTTAATTATTTTGAACTACGGATGAAAAATTATATTTGGCAAGTGACCTCTGCATCTTTGGCATTTTTTGATAGCATTTTCACAGATGTTCTGCCTATTTTCTCCATTTGCTAGGGTAATGTTAATTTAAAGGTGTTCTGTTGTTTAATAATTGTTAGCGTAAACGTTTTCCTTCAGAAAGCCTCACAGGAAGTAATCTAGTGGTGTGAGATTGCATGGCCTAGGTGGCTCAGCGTAAGCTCTGATTGTTTAATCCCCTCTCTAAAAAAATCCAGTTTTCGTACACTGTATGGCAGATGGCACCATCCTATTGAAAGCACAATAACCATATCATCAGCTTCATTCTAGAAGAAATAAAGACCAATCGTCCTCCTTTTATATGCTATTTTGCATGTTATGAATGTTTATGAACTGACCTTTTAACGTATTCATCAAAATTAGCTTTTACAAATATCTTTCAGCGTTATATTTCACATAAGTATACGTTCATAAATAGCCAAGCCATAACTATATCCAAATTTTTTAAATTGACATCTATCACTATCCCCAACTTCCAGTTGGCCTTTAAGAATATACACTTATCTTTGTGCTATGATGCCTGTGTTGTCTATCGTGAGGTATGGCATCATGTTTTGGTTAGTTTCGGTTTCCACAAGTAGAATTTTTGTTCTGCAGAAAGCTCGCATTGGTCCGTGTTTTGTTTGAAACATAAGAAGGTTGTAGAAATGTTTTTTGTTACTGTGGCATATTTAGCCTTAGGGGACTGTACATTTAATCAAGATAGGGGTTTATGAAAATTATCCACATGGATCAGGTTAGCCAATTTTCAAATGATTTTTGGTGACCGGTGTAGACCAGTATACACATGTGTCATCTAGCACCTATTTAAGAATGAAAAAAGAACTGTATAAAGAGCAGTCATACTTGTCCTTCTGAATTTCCACATGACGCTTATTAAAATGTTTTTGTACAATTTTATACGTCTCTGAACAACCAATCCACGAAAGATCTACTCAGTCGATGCACTTGCTAAACTAGTTACAATATTCGAATGTGAGACACTTTGATTAGGTAAATTTTTGAATGAATGTGGTATAACCCATATCTACCACGTGAATTTTTGTAAACACCTTGTGTTTTCCTAAATTTTAAAACAAGCGGTGCCCTATAAAAACGAACTAAAAAAAAATAGTAGTGTATAATAGTTTGACTTCAAATATTTTAAATGCTTTTTTACTTCTCATTGTAAAAATACCACATACTTATCTGCATAAGTTAAATTCTTCTTTTGAAAAGCAAATTCAACACTATCACTGAGTTGTATAATTTTTAAGATATTAATATGTGGTTTTGTATTACAGATGGATTATATTATGCTTACTTTTTACACACTAACATCTATATGAGATTTATTAACATCTTTCACACTTTCTGGCAATAAGTTGGATTAATTGCTATTATTATAGAAAATCTGTCCATTGATTAGTATAGATGGTAATCATTCTATGTGCAAAGACAATTGTAAAATTTCTATTTCATTATTTTTATTTTGACATATCTGATTTTTACATATACCACAGTAACAGTGGTGTCATTAGGTATTATGTTGATACCAAAAGCAAACTAGCAATAGTCATTACAAACTTGACTTTATTGCAGTCCCAACATTCTTGTGTTCCTTTAACTGCACTGTTTGAAGGTTGTGTTTTTTTGTTGGAATCAGTTTTATGCAAGAAAGGTTGCTTTTTACAGCTTGTAATAGAAGAGTTAGACTATCTTTCACATATAATATCTCCATTTTGGTGGACAATCTCATTACTATGTGAAAGTATTACTTTATTAATAATAAACTTCAACTAAGGTAAATTATATTGAAAAATATAATTATTTTTGCTTATAACCAGTTAAATATGCATCTGTGATATATTTATTATGTACATAATATAAAGATTTTTAAAAGTGATAGAGAAGTAATTTATATTCAATAATTTTGCAGTAGAAATTTTTATAGTACCTACTACTTAGTAGTTGGTGAGCGTGAAATATTTTATGAATAACAATCATTTAATTGTTGTAGGTTATTCCTAGTGTAACCCCGTTAACAGCCCCAAAAACCTTGAATGGTCAAAAACCACCTACCAATAACAAAGTGAAGATCCTCAGTAATGTTGTTATGTCAGCTCCAGGCGCAGGACCTAGTAATCTACTTTTGAATAAGAATAACACACAGCAACGATACCTGCCACGACAAAAAATAGTAGGCAACAGTGCTCCAACAAAATATCTTAATAAGGTATTTATTATTATCTAATATTTAAATTGGTGAAATTTTATGTATTTTTGTATAGGTGCCTGTAAACAATATACTTAAAGCATCAACGCAGCCAGTGAAGAATATTGTAGAGAAAATATCACCCAGGTCTATTTATCCAACACACAAGAGCCACATCAAAACTTTGCCATCCATGAATACATATAACATGCAACAGAAACCACCCGGTATAAAAACGATACCACCACAGAAGGGCATACCAGGACAAATTCAGAGGACAGGTGCTGGTTTGAGAACTATTCCACCACAGAGACCACCAAAGGTAGCTAAATGTTTTTATCAAATAGACACTAATAATTCACAGGCCTCTCGAAACGTTACATCTTTTTATTTCGTTTTTTTTTTAGGGTTGTTACAATAAAAAAATTAGTTATTAGTTTATTTTGGTGTCGTTTGTGCAAAAATAACTTAAATACTACAATTGGCACTAAATACATTTTCTAAGATTTTTATTAATTTGTTCTTATAATTTAGCAGGTACAGGCACGGCCCAATTATATAGGGAAGCACGCCATCCAAGCTCAAAAGATCAAAGCACCTAATAAAGGCAACCTGAAACAGAACCATCACAACTTGAAGGCGTCCTCACCTATGTACGCCCAACAAGCTGCTGCGAGCCAATACGTCAATCAAATCAATCCGGTTACATTCAATCAGGCGTTAACGCAGGAGATTATCGACACGCTATCATCAAACGACACCAGCAGGGGCATGAACAGCTACTGTGGTATTACAAAGCGCTACAGACCTCCGACACCAGAATATGATTGTTCTGCGATGAATTATGAAAACAAGGATGCTGTGTAAGTACATAAACCTGCTAAATTGAAGTGGTGGTCCTCACTAGAATTTAGAATGTTTTGAGGTTGGTTGTTTTTCAGCAATAATTTTAATTGGGTTTTTATGAAATATGGTGTAGTTTCGTATAATATTGAAGTTGGTATTTGAAAACTGAGAGGTGGAAGTAATCTTATGTAAATAATTGCAGTATTATTTAAAAACAACTCATCCTGTATATTATATGGATTTGAAAATAAATAAAATTTAGCTAATAAATTAACATTGAATTTCCAATCCATTCAAAAAGTATATAAATTGCCCCAATACATGACATCAGCGTGTAAAACAAGCGTATCTCTCAAGATCTAAATACTGCGACATGGGTGCCAGATTGAATTCATAAATGAAATTATTAAGTATTGTTTAAATTTAAAATTTTAAACGTCTTGACTCCAAAACTTATTAAAAACTATTAATGCACATTACTAGTTTTTTAATTTCATTTCATTTTGCATAATTGTTTAATGCAATAATGAAATTAAAGTACGGTTGGAAGTATTTCGCCTGGAAAAAAATGGAAAAAGTCATCATGGGCAACACTGCAAAAAACTCTTCAAGAGAGAAGCAGAACATGACCTTCTATGACATATCCTCAAATTTTCTTGATTGTCATGTTTGCAATAGATTTAGTTGTTTTGCCTCCAAATAATTAGTTGAAAAGAAATGGTTTTTAAAAAGGGTGTCATACTGTACTACATAAACAACTAAGCAATGGTGAGGGATGCGTTTTGTTACTGGTTTGCATGGTTTTAAATGGTTTTAAATAGTCTTTAGAATCCAAATTTGGTAAGTAACTGTAAGTTTTTTGATACTGTATAACACCCTATTTATTACACATAAAACAAAAAATTTGCTTAATTAATTTCATATTGAAACAACATGTTCAAAGTATTGTTTTATTACATGGATGTAAATCTCTTGCCATATTCTAGTAAACTTTGCCATTATGTACATTAAAATTTTATTTTCATTATTTTAAATGACGTATCACAGGACACTTTTCATGTGAAAAATGCTGGATCAGTTTACATGTCCTTTATATTATGTAACTTTTGTAGTATGTTAACCATTGTTAATTTGTTACAGTACGTCAGATTCCCTGCATTCTCTTGATGAGAAACCACAGTCCAGTCTTAGTACGTTGTCATTGATATGTCATGCGGTGTACTTGGATCACAATTACAATGCTACTCTACCGCCAGATTCTCCAACACGGCCCACATCACCTCACAATGCACAACCACAAATAAATGGTCTCCCTGGGAATTCCATGTATTCACCTGGTAGCAGTGGTAAGTTTTACATATTATTTTAACTAGTACATTTTGTGTTCCCTCTGAAGGTGTGTATAAAATTTTATATTTGCAAGGCATGTAAAGCGTATATCAAAAATAGGTTTAGAGGTGAAATGAATGATGATGAGGGAAAGTATTTATTTTTAATACATTGAATGGATTCAAAGGGGCATTCATTATGAAACATCCTGAATCAATTAGGTAGCTTGGAAACAAGCTGATTGAATGTATTTGCTTTGTCTCGATTTATCAAACACATCAAAGCACATACGTTCAATCAGCTTGCTTCCAAGCTACCTAGTTTATTTATTTTTAGGCTAATAAAAGGTGGATGTTAGGTTATGAGTTGTCAGGTTAAACTGTTATGAGTTAATATTTAGAAAGTACTGTAAATGTAAATATGCGTTTTTTCATATAAGTTTGCAGTTACGTCATAATGTCACTTGTTATTATTGTTGCCAGGTTTACCGCTAGTTGACAAGCAAACTAACCTCACAAATTAACATTGACATTTGATCTGTCAATTCCGCATCGCTTAGTGCGTAAAATTTTATATTTAGACGTCATGGTGCAAGTTCATGGGAGCACAGTGTATCGCGGTAGTTAGTGAGCTGCATCTTGCCAGTTGCCACATTCCTGATTTGCTCCATTTGCCTCGCAAATTTTAACTCTTAACTCTCTGGGTAAAACTGCGGGGACCCTGTGATACCCTGCCGCACGCGTGTTGATGTTAAAACGTTTCTTAGATTTCAGAAATCCTATGTACAACAAGGAGTTCTACTTGAAAATTATAGAATACAGAACAGAAACACGACGTCGTATCGTATATATTCAAATTGAGGTTATGGTTATAACTACTGACATAAAGAGTGACTAACAGGGGCTGTTTATAGCGGGAGTTAAATCGTTTTAGCAGTATTAACAAACTTTGTGAATACCACAGCCTCAAATGTATGGTGAACACTGACCAGCATCCCGAATAACATGAAACCTATTCACAAAATATGAAATTATGATATCGTGTTGTGTATTGCTACAAATTCCAAGCTTGTTTTGTAGAAGCTTCACATTTTAGCAGATATTAGTCTTGACATCAACTGTGTAGTTTGAGATACAAAAGCAATCAGATTCCAATCTTACAAAAGCTGTTAATAGAAATATTATAGGGTTACAATAGCTGGCAACTGCATGAAATGTATAATATCAAACATTGATAATGATCATTTACAATAATATCAGCCACCATGCCTGTAGATTCTAATCGACCAAACACTTAAAATCAGATATCACACTATACCTACTACGAGTATACTTTGCTATCGTTTTGATTTAAAACTTTTATGAATCAGAAACAATAAAATTTTAATTTGGTTATCTTAAAAGTGGAATATTTTGAACAACAAATTTTATTTGTTGACGTATTAATGCAAGACATGCACTGCATCCCCAACAAACAAATATCAAACTTTTACATCAAACCAAAAAGTGTCTATGAACATGTTCTTCTATACATATTATTAAAAGTTATATGCTGGCAAAACACTTTCAGTGGCTATTTTTTTTTTGTTTTGATGGAAGAGCAGGGTGGAAGCCATAGTTGGCAGTGTTCATTCTGATTAATATGAGATGCTTACACTTTATTTTTGGAGACATCCGCTAGATACTGTTTAGAGTAAATTTTGCAATAAATATTACTTGATACATTTTACTTTTTAGGAGAAACATACATTCCTTCTTGCAGTGAAATTATTAAATCGAAATATGTATCTGAAACCTAATCTCCGAACACATTGTAGTTTTCAGCTCTGCTTTGCTTCACTTGGTAACTATTTTCAGGATAATAAATTTATGCATTCCAAAGCTGTACTTTGTGGTTGTATTAAGCTTTATTGAAAAGTACTTCACTTTCACTGTCATCACTATTTACATTAATTATAACTTGAGCAATATCTTCGGCATCAGGCAGTTGTTTCCTTGCCCACCATTTGTCATTTATTTTCGACTACACTGTGGTAGGGTGCATTGTCCATAACAATAACGGATGGCTGCTCTAAATTTTTAAATAACTGCTCTTCAAACCATCGGAAAAAATTTTCGCTGTTCATTTCACCATGGCGTAGTGTGTGTTTTTTGTGGCAGATGAAAATACCAATTCTGTACCATTGATGAAGCCTTTTTCATTTCCTTGCCCACCATTTGTCAATTATTTTCGACTACACTGTGGTAGGGTGCATTGTCCATAACAATAACGGATGGCTGCTCTAAATTTTTAAATAACTGCTCTTCAAACCATCGGAAAAAATTTTCGCTGTTCATTTCACCATGGCGTAGTGTGTGTTTTTTGTGGCAGATGAAAATACCAATTCTGCACCATTGATGAAGCCTTTTTCATTCCCAGCATGCAATATAATGTACCTGCAATGTAATTCGAAGCATTCAGAAACACACCGTTTGTATAAAATTAATTTATCTTCTACTATTCACTTTAGTTGACTTCACTGATCTTACATCAGGATCTTGCCAAGAACGAGCAATTGTCCCATCTTGGAATATCCATGTTTCATCCAAGAAAACAAGCTTGTACATATCTTGACTTTGAAGTTGTTTATATGAGTACAAAAATTGTATGTGCTTTGAAGCAATGTCACTAATTTCCATTAAACCACGGCGGGGGTCATCTTTTTTGTATTTGAAGCCCATGGAAATTATTAACTTCCACAGTGATGATTTGCTCCCAATAAATAGTTGCTTTTCTTTCAGTTTTATGGAAAGAGTAGATAAGGTTATGTTTACTTCTAAAATATAAAACACATTAATAATAATGTTCTAAATGCTGACCTTGATAACTTACTTTCTTTGTACAAATCGTATATGACATCACGAACTGCAACCTGCTGAGATGAAGACAAGTTAGTGATGGGACTTGCTCTTAGTCGTTTCTTTTTTGGACTGCACACTGGCTTTCCACTCCTTGCACTCGCTGACAAATGGTTTACAGTAGACAAACTTAAGTCTAATGCGTTTGCCACATGCTACAAATTTCAATGTAGATTTGTAGGTTAGTTATTTTGTACTGTGCAAAAAACAATCATTGTATACTTACTTCTCTAACAGACTGCAGTGGCAGTAATGATCCCCCATTCTCTAGCTCCTTCTCAAAGTAAGAGATCAAAGAAAGAAACATTTCCTTGGCTCTGCTGCTTAACGGTTTTGGCATGTTATTCCACAAGTAGTAGAAAACCTGCTTGTTTTAAGTTGTTCTCACGAACCGACCACGGCTAGTTTTAAAACAAAACTGATTTTACAGAACACCAACGCTAACGCAACCGTAATAAGAGCAAAAAACCAAAATCACACAAACTGTTGTAAACACGCTTTGACATTCAAAGTGAAATGTCAATCGACAGTGTCAGTGTCAAAAGATCCGACAACCATGGACGCCAGTACCAACATAAATGAAACGTCACAGTCGTTCTGCACCAATGAATTGTCTGCTCCTAGGTATGTTATGGTGGCAATAAAAACAAGTAAATCATTGCGTAACTGCAAACTTATGTGAAAAACGGTATATGTAAATTATATTTTAACATTATAGTAATACGCATGTCACATATTAAATTAATTAATTAATTTACCCTGATTTTAAGATTTAATATTAATTATATTTAAGATGGTAATGTATGTTTGTTTTTTTTTTATAATGTGTCTATCACTTTCATCACAAGGAGCACTGTGTGAGCTACATGGTAAAAGTGACTTCTCCACAGGAGAAAGCTTAGTGTGTTCTATGGTTAGCAAAAACCAAATCACCGATTACTTTGTAGCGAAAGTTTAGGTCCCTTTATGGAAGGAAAGCACCTGATGTCAAGTTAATCAGAACATGGGACCTAAACCTTTGCTGCATAGTAACCAGTGATTTGGTTTCTGCTAGCCACACAACACATTGAGATTACTCCTGGGGAGGAAGCCATTTTTATATATAGCTCACACAGTGCTACTTGTGACGACAATGTTGAATGAGACACAACTGTACATAAACTTCATGGGCTTCCTGGTAGACATGTCATAGAAAAAACAAACATTCCCGTCATAAATATAATTAATATCTAAACTTGAAATTGAGCAGTGGCAGCTCGTCCGGGTCGGCAGGGTCGGCACTGCCGACCCAGAATTTTGATCGAAGAAATAATTTTTTTTTTCATATTTTTATGTATATTTTGTTTTATTATGTTCAGATATCTTGAAACAGTTGGAGCGTATTTTTTTACATTACCATCAAATTAATAATTAGCCAAATCATATTTTTACGGGTTATCCCGAAAAATTTACGCTACTCGGCAACCGTGGCTGGGCCGTGTATGTGTTTGTCATCCAAGACCGTGATCCAAGCGCTGGGTCGGCAGACCTCATCGTATAAGGAAGCAATAGCATAGTTTTCCTATGAGCTGAACAAAGACGCAACCCTGCACGCATATTGAATCCTGAGGCGAAAATCGAGACTGCAATGCTTGGGTCCGGCAGACAGCATAAAACGTTAACGGACTTCATCATTTATTTCAATTATTTTTTTTTTTTAATCAACCAATTATAGTTCTGTTTTCTACTGAGTATTACAAATTATCTGATTGACACCCTTTACATGCTTACAGCTTTTTTATAATCATAATTTAATTTTACGAATATATGTTTTTATTGAAGTTAATAAAGGAGGCCCGGCATTCATAATTGTCGGATTCCGAAAATTAATTTTGACATGTACATTGAGCAACAATTATATATATAATTCAATATGAAATCACGAAAAACCACCCAAATGTTCTACGAAATTTTACATTTTCCCAAGATTATTGTAAGAGCTATCCTCTTAAATAAACAATTTTAAGCAGATCCCTTCAAACATTTAACAGAATTAATTAAATACATGTTATAAATTTAGTCAATCTGAAATCATTGAAGAATTTCACACAAAAAGAAAATAACAAAATAAGTAAGCGCCAATACCCATATAATCGCTTAATGCTGTCTGTCGGACTTCCGAATACATCTTTGGATTGGGCTCGACATATATCGGCTTCTCCTCTCCGGTGCAGTACAGGTGCAGGCTTAACGTTGAAATTATGAAGCTAGTTGCCAGATTAGGCTATTTGTTACCAAATGAACTATCTTTTTAACTTGCGACGATATGAAAATTTACAGAAGTAGTAAGTAATAAACAACAACTACGAGTATATACAAAATTATTTACTAATTTATAAATAAATAATATTGACCAACTAGAGTGGACCAAAGTTTTTACTGCCGACCCAATAGAATTTGTCACGAGCCGCCACTGAAATTGAGGTAAACATTTACTGTCAATAACAGAGCTATTTGAACATGAAACATGATGAAATTGCAGTTACCATGGCTTGTTTAAAATTACCATGCAAATAGGCAAGTTTTTATCAATAGACAATTAACTTTAAATTCCACTTGCAGTCGTAAAACAATATGATTGCATACTGTAAGAGTTACCTGATACCTATTCCATGTTTTTCATAAAATATCAACCATTCTCAAAAACATTGGAAATCGGATTATAAGAATAGTATCTTTAGGGACATTCTCAGAGAAAATTAAAATAGTATCCCTCTCTTTTTAAATAGTTTAATAATTATTAGTTTTAAAAAGTCGTCAAAAAACTTTTGTAGTCATCATGTATTTATTAAATTTTCCGGTTTTGAACTCAAATTCCACTCAACCTTGGTAGTATACTTATATTTCTGTAAGCCGAGAGATTGAGGTTTGAATTCCGTACATGTCAATTTTGTTCAACTGCGATGGACCTATTTCACAACCTAAAAATTGCTAATATGTTTTATAAATGGACAACAAAAAGTGTATTCATTATATTGAGTAAAATGAAATATTGATATAGACTGGGTTTGAACGTGGGTATGCCGGCTTACAAGAAAACATTTTATGTTTTGAGGTAGAGTGCTTAACCACAATGTTTTATATAAAACTGTTTCTAAGATATTTTAAAATTATTGCTATAACTACTGTCTAAAAAAGGGGATGTATGCATTGTGGTAGAAAAGAACATTGTTCCCTGTAGTCTTAAAATTCTTAGAAATTGTTCCTGGAAGATAATATTTACACAAAACTGATCTTCCATGATAGTTCACATTCTGTTGGACAAGCCATGACATTTAGTAGATTTTGGCTTTACATTGTTGAATAAAAAAAATGGTATACAACAGTTGCAGGTTTGCGCAACCACCAATATAAATTACAAACACAAATACATATCACGTACATTGTAAATTTCAAAGTGCCCAGCATGTGCTTCTTGATTACCCGCTACCTATCTGTTTGAGGCGCTCAGTCATAGGTTTGCCTTTTTCTGTGGTTTGTTTACGCTCTGGTATCCGGTCTGATGCTGATGGGTAAGTACAGAATCCGAACGGATGGTTGCTCGGCTCATGCAATCCAAGCAAAGCTCTGCAACCATGTCGTATTTCGCATTCTCTGAGCTCCGTTAAGAAACCGACCCTTAAAGCACGTGTAGGTTGCTCGAGTGCTGCAAACCTTGCACTCGCATGTCTTAACTCGATGCGTCTGTCTGTCTAGTCAGTGCTGCCAGATGAGAGGGATAATCCTCTTTTTAGAGGGATTTTTGTTTTTTTTTTCAGTATAAGGGATATTTTAGAAATTAGAGGGATTTTCGTTTTCGAGTACCTGGGGGCCGGCTACCTAGTATGGGTTTCACTTGTTGCAACCACCTGTTTCAAATACCTTGAGCCTCCAGTGGTATACAATATGAATTGCAAAATAGCGTTTCCAGTACTTTTCGCATATCTTGTCAGAATTAAGTGTTTTACAGTAAAAGTTGAGAATTTGCAATTTGTAGTTTAATGTACTACTCCCAAATGCTAGTTTTTTCTTATCTAGAACATGTTAAGCATTATTTGTTTTTATTTTAAAGGTGGACGATCATTAGTAACATCGTCAAATACCACCACAACTTTAACAAGCCTTTCGACCAGTTCGTTGGTACCATCCAACGCTAGTTCTGGTTTAATGAGGGATGATGACGCTGCTTCAGATATCAGTTGTGGTAGCGATCGTAAGATGGACACAGAAGGAGAAGAGACAGACACTGCGCCTGAAGCCGAGGCGGTCAATAATGACGATCGGTATGCTGATAACTACGGCGATTACGTTACAAGATGCATTTGGTAAGGATTCTTTTTAACTCAGGACTTCTGATTGTTTTCTTTTCTGTAGACTTTCTTCATTTACATTGTGGAAAAATTGGTGGTTTTGAATGCTGTATTCTTTGTGGATGAAACATTTTTCAAACAGAATTGTATAATGTTAATTAAGTACTTTATCCTTTCCAGTGGTTTCTTGCATGACGATGGTTACATGATTGAGTGTGACCAGTGCAAAGTGTGGCAGCATGTCCGTTGTGTTGTCAAAAATAAGCAGGTGCCCGATGAATACCTGTGTGAAGTGTGCGATCCAAGTAAATCTGTAGATCGTCAGAAGGCTCGACTGCTGCAGCAGCAGTGGATGCGCGATGTCCAGCTGGCGATGGACGCCAAGCTTAGAAAAGACGGGAAGTTTAAAGAACAGATTAAAAGCAAGGACATACTGTCTGACACTGATTCGTCTGATGGAGAACATGTCAAAGGTTAGTAGTTCTATTGCTTTTGATAAGATGTACATTGTTTTTTGTCAAACTATAATGCACATCTATTTCAGCAAAAGGCAAACTAGCCACGCAAACTCGTCGCAAAAGTGAACCTACACAAAAGCAGAACAGCAACAGTTCCGCTAGGCAGCGACGTGATTCGACAAGAGATTCAGTTGCCAGAAGACCAACAAGGAGAAAAGAGAGGAAGATTGTTAAAAGAAAAGTAAGATATAGAAGAAAAGTAAGCTTTTTCATATATTTTACATATTTGTGTGTGCATTCGAAAATGCAATTAAAACAAATTTTGCGTTTGCTTTCAACGGTGTTGCTTTTGTGTACATTTAATACATCATGAAATAACTGTCAGCATATACGGGATATTGCAACAAGAATAGTAAGTTAGGAATTCTTTGCTTTGGATGTTTGTGGGAGAAATCTTGTAATTAGGCATTTCAGTATTACGTCACAGTCCCTTTAAAAATGGAGGCTGTTGGCACACAAAGCCATTGTTTACATGGAGTTCTTACGGGAGACAAACTTTAAAAATTTTTTATGTATGTTCGGGGCTGAAATTAGTAGCGTACTGCATATATTTAGGTTTGTCATGATTAGCTAGATATACCTGTGTAATTTTAACGCAATATTCGGCGTAATAAACGAGAAAAAGATTGTTGAAGGTGACGTTGAACTTCCTGTTGGCAGGTTGACACACTCCCTGTTCCTGTATTTACATCGAAGATTTTTTATGTTTTGTCAGTTGTCAGAAATAAAAACAAGATGGTTGATGTATGCTGTTATTTGTTGTGATTGTTGTTTTGATTCGTACTGCACAAAACACACTGAACAAGTTATTATATCATGGTTACATATAATATGCCGTATCTACTAATATAAACAATAGTTTCAGTGTAATGGATCTAGTTTAATATAGACTACATAATAATAATAATAATAATAATAATAAATAAGTTTATTCCAGCAGACAACTAGTGTCTATAATGGTACATATTAATAACAAACAAAAACAAAAAAAAAAAAAAAAACAAAAAAAAACAAAATGGCAGTCAGAATAGAATCCATAATGTACATAAATAACCAAATATTCCAATTCATTCATGCTAATCCAGCTATCACATAACACTGTTTACAACGCAACATCATGTAACAATAATATCGCCTATAATTACATCTCAAAAAAGATATCAGTAAGCTTACGCTTTGCGGATCGGGTGGTAAAATCATCAAAAAATATATCCATATCTATATCCCTCGCTAAACTGTTATACAATCTGAGACAGCCAATCAGAGGAGAGTGAAGGTGATTGAAAGTGTTTGGGATGCTGTAATAAAATGTTATAACTCTCCTGCTGACAGCCCTTGGTACAGTAAAACCAATGGTTTCAAGTAATTCAGAACATGAGAACTCCCCGCGCAATAGTTTTTGAAGAAATACTAAACAGAGAGTTTTTCGTCTAGATACAAGGGTGGTTTCCCCAACATCAGTAAGGAGTTCTCTTAACTCACAGTGTCTCACTGGATATCTATTAAACAATTTTAAATGCAGGTATTTTGCATACTTTCTAAGGACATTCTCCAACATATTGATATAATTCTGATGATAAGGGGTCCAAACAACACAGCAGTATTCAATCCTAGATCTTACTAAAGTGTAGAATAACAGTTTTATACAAGCTACATTTACAAAATCTCCAGTATTTCTAAGTATAAATCCCAAAGTTTTCAATGCAGTGTTTGTTAGCCACGCTATATGAGGAGAAAAAGACAGAGCCGTATCCATAAGCACCCCCAAATCAAATATTTCATTACAGCTCTCAAGGGGATATCCATTGATGTTGTAATAGTAGTTTACTAAATTTGACTTTCTCGCAAAAGTAATTTTTTTACATTTTTTTATATTTAATTGCAGCTTATTTTTATCACACCACGAAATCAATTTGTCTATACAGTGCTGTAATTGCAGGGTGCTCTCGTAAGTATCTATAATATGTGCGATCTTCAAATCATCTGCATAAATAAAGACACGACAATTCATGTTAAGTACTACGTCATTATAAAATATAACAAACAGTAAAGGTCCTAAGTTTGACCCCTGTACAACTCCAGATTCCGCACAAAAAGTATCAGATTTAAAACCGCAACATTCTACAAACTGCAACCGATTAACTAGTAAACTCTTGAACAAAAATAACAAATGATCACAAAATCCCGCGCGGCTCAGCTTCCTCAGTAATATGCAGTGATGAACCCTATCAAACGCCTTTGTAAGATCAGTGTATATGGCATCCACTTGAAGGCGGTTGTCTAAAGCATCAGACACGAAATGGGTAAACTCGCACAAATTAGTTGCAGTAGATCTCCCCCTTATGAATCCATGTTGCTCAGGGATAACCCGAGAACTAAAGTGCGCATATACTATGCAAGACAACACACATTCAAAAAGCTTAGCAAAATTTGACATTAAGGCTATCGGTCTATAATTATTAACACATGTTTTATCACCACATTTAAAGACAGGAATTACTACATGACGATTACGTATTTTATACTCGCCTCAAAGTAAAACAACTGTCTTTATTCGCACTATTTTTCACTAATGACAGCGTATATTGCACTAAAATTATATACATATATCCAACTAACCATAACGAATCTAAATATAGGAATTAGCTTAAAATTTCGTGTCGCAAAATACTGAAATAAATTTGTAAAAGTTTTCTCCCATAAGAGCTCAATGTAAACACTAGCTTTGTGTGCCAACAGCCGCCATTTTTAAAGGGACTGAGGTCACGTGTTCTGAAATGCCTAATGGGATTCGGGTATACAGTGAGCTTAATAAAAAAGTAGGAATTAATAAATGTGTAAAAATTGAAACGTTAATTTCCAGAAAAACGCTCAGTTATCAATTTTTATTTTTAGTTGCACATTCTTTAAATGAATGATCCAAAATAAAAGATTTTCACACTCCTTTTTTTAAAATAGAAGCTCCCATTTAGTATTCTACCGAAAATTCTGATTATATTTCATATTCATATTGTACCCAGGTTAGGTGTGTAAAAGAAAAATACAAGCAACTTAGCTGAATCTGTCCTTCGATATTGCAAAACCGTGCCTCTTCAGGTCACACTCACTGGCAGGTCATGCCAAAAATTTATCAAACAAATATTTTTGTCCAACAATTCAATTCCTACAATTAATAACTGTGTTAAGAGCGGCTCAAACAACTTTTCTCTTTTGGGCAGATCCAAAAGGCTTCTTCACATGTAATTTACATTAAATTTAACTGATAATGAGGAATTAATGAATGAACATTATAACAAAATTAACATTGGTATTGCTTTTACTAAAATTGTTAATATGTTATGGGATATGAATTGTTTTCTTATGCTCATTATATATTTAGTACATATTTATTGTTACTGTTTGAAAACAAGAGAATATATTTACTTTTTGATGTCACACAAGACATTTGAATTAACTTGTTTTCAATTTTTTTTGTATATTTTAATAACATTAAGCTAAAAATTAATTTCAAAATGTTTGAATTACTTAATACATTCTTTTTTATAATAATTCACATTCAGTGAGAGCTGTATAAAAATTTCATTAAAACAGTTTGAATTATCATCAAACTTAAAGTTTATGTGAATTGTTTGTCTAATTTTTTGTTACATCGTACTGAAAAGGGGATAGTCTCAGGTTGCTAGCAAAAATAAAAACAAAATATCTAATCTAAGCAAGCATCATTTGATAACCTATTTTATGTGTAGTTGTTTGTTTTATGATTGTTTGGATTGCAAAGTAGAAATTTTCTACTGAATTTATCTTGATGATAAACACCTTGTTGACTTGCTGGTTTTTATTATTGTTTTTGTCTCCTTATTTATTTTGTCATTGTGATAAAGAGAACCATGAAGTTCAGTTACGTTGTGCATTTCAGCTTGTATGTGTGCACTATAAATGAGTACTGGGAACCAAGTTCTATGGGTAATTAATAATATTTACTTGATTGCAGGACTTGTGGCGGTTTCAGCTACAAAAAAAGTGTATAAAAGAACAATTCTTTATTTAATCTAAGATTGAGTGATACCCTGCAGCTGTTACTGTGTTATGCTGACTGAAACAGCTGCTTGACTGGAACTCTTAATTCTTATTGATTTTGTCATTCAAAGAAACAAAAATATTTTATTAAAAATACTAAGCTGGATTTCAACAATATGAAATATAGAAAACTGTTAAGGGGCAAGCTGTAGTCACATACTAAAATTAATGTCATTAAAAACTGAATAGTTAAAATGAATTTAACTGTGAAACTTTATTACAAAAATGCAGAAGTTAACATAACTGGTATATTAGTCTGTCACATAATGCGTACCAAAGGAAGAACTACATTAGTATAGTAGCCAGAATTTTATTTAGTGTTACTGTCGACAAATTAGTTTTATTTACAAGGTTTATCCAGGCAGCGTAGATCAATTTTAGTGTTAAGCATGATTTTTAATGTTTATAGTAATATTTCATCCTTGGGATATGACATGGAAATACATAGTATAAAACACCATTGATATCTTTCATAAGATGCCAAAGAACTGATAGGAAATGTGTGGCTAAGCATAAGTAAATTAAAGTACAGTGCAGTGGTACAGAAAAGTTTTAACATCTGTCAAGTTTTTAAGAAGTAAGAAGTTGTTTTATGATAGGTTCAACAGTTAGCATGTTGTTCCAAGAATTAACAAAACTAGTTAAAATGAAATTAGTTACTGAGACGGATCATTTCAGTGCAATGGATGCTACTGACTTTACATACAGAGTTCTTGACCAACATAATGGACAATGGAAACCCCTGATTTCAAAAAGTGGAAATAAGAGTACCTACCTTACACAAATCAGACAAAAATATAGTACAACTCCCACAATATAAAAAAGCATTATCTGATTGTTTAAACTCATGTGTTAAAGTGAAAAGAATCATAATTTATTAACTTCATGGCTGTGCAAATGATCTTTACTATCATTAAGGCAAATCAAAATTTTTCTGCATACTACCGCTAAAATATGGTAGATTCCACATTTTTGGAGACTTTTCGAACAACAGTTATTTCTGTTTCGCTACCATTTTAAATAAGTAAACATGTCTTATATCATCCACCTTATTATTGTGTTTAAATCTAAGTTAACGTAGAGCACATTAAAGGTGCAATTCGTAAAAAAAAAATTCTAATAAAGCGCAGTGCAGTAAAAAAATATGACAGTAGTGAAACTTACTATAAGCCACAAGGAGACAGTATTTTTTTATTGCAAATATTGAAAAATCACAGTAATAATTATTACGATATTTACATATTGCACTTGGGCAAAAGTAATACTGACCAAGCTTTACCTAGAGAATCATCAACATGGCAATCTATACATAATGTGTAAATTTAAGCTGACCCTGTGCACTTAATTTGTTGATCACTTGGCTTATGGCAAGTTCGGTGAAACTTTCTTATGGACCTTCATAAATGAAGTTATTCTATAATATTATTAAGAAATTAGAATGTAGTGTTTTAGTACAAAATAAAAAATCAATTTTGATTACAGCTAAAACATATTTAAATATTTGTTGAATTACAAATGCTTTGTAGTTATGGGCAACTTTCTTGTTACACAATCAGACATACATCCTTGTAATCAACCTTTGATAAGAAATTATTAAAATATACAAACATATCCTTAATGGTTTCAAATAGGATTAAATATTATATTTTGTAAATGCATTGGTTAGTAGATATGGTAACTGTGCTACCCTTACATTTTGATTGTTTCATAGTTTTCTAGTTTTATAAATTCACTGATGGCTTGTTGGAACTGAAAGCAATTTGACATTTTTCAATCAGTGTTGAAGTTATGCCTCTAATATTTAAACTTATATTATGTAAAGTAACCGCATATTAGGCAAGCAAACCAATCTACAATGGCACAGTCACATAGTCACCTTTCCCACTTGTCTATTCCAGGTTAAGCCGCCCGTAAAGAGCCAAACAGATGAAGACAATCACGACTCGTGGGCCAACTCACAATTACCTCAGCTTCGTCAGTGGATCGAGCACTACGAAGAGGCTGTGACGAATCACTACTCGCCTGAGTTGAGGGCGCGCATTTCTAGCATCCGCATTAACGGTGCGCACACGGATGGCAACACCCAAATGGACCCATCGGTCAACAAATGCCGTGTCCATATGCAGCCGCTGACCGGACTAAAGTAWCTGGTGAGSACCGTCCATTTGCCACCCGAAACGGCTGTCATTGAGCTGCGTGGGAAATACATGCTGTCGACGCAGCATAGGAACTCTGGTGGAAATCTCACGACGAGACAGCACGCCCAGAGGCCTGGACCTTTTTTGTTTTTCTATAGGCTGCATAGGGACAACACAGAGGTGAGTCGAAAGCAAAGTATCATTGTATCTAACGATTGTTGATGGCGTTACTTCATAAATGGTGGCAGTTCTAATCTTCTACACTCCTTCTGAAAGAAGATATGGAGATGACATCCCTAAACTATTGTATTTTTCAGTCACAATAGGGTCGGCCTGCACATTAAAATTTGATAGTTTTAACCTAACCTAACCTTCTATTTTGCTTTCAGATTTTTTTAACTCGTAAACCGTGGTAGAAAAATTACCCTGTTTCAAACATTTTCTTAAATCCTCCATTAACTACGCAAAAGGTTCTTAGTTTCCGTCATGCGCACTGTTACAGCTCCTTAGGTATCAAGGTTCTCACTGTTGTCAATTTTATAACTATGGAGAAATACAAATAATGCAATGAGAGTGAGAGAGGGACGAAGGTATAACCACAGTTTAGTAAATATAATATCTGTTGCCGCACTCTCCGAAATATTTCAAACATCACGCTCGCTCTCTGCCCCGTTCGCCCGGGTCAGTTGTTTTCTTGCTTCATGTGCTTCGGCTGAATGCAAATTGTACTCGGTGGCAACAACGGATCCACTCTGTAGGGCTAGCGGGCTGCCAAGGGCAGAGGGCATGATGTTTGAAATATTTCGGAGAATGCAGCAACTGATATTTATTTACTAAACTGTGGTACAACGATCAATGTCKATATAATGTGAACATAAGACTTAACCTGTAACTGTTGTTTTGTTGTGTATGGATACTTTTCATTCAAGGAAAATCTTGTGACAGCTTATTTCTTGTTGCTACTGCCAGGTGTTACAAACAAGTTTACTAAAATACTTTTAATTAGGTAAGAAAAAACAACAAAAAATACTTCGACTACATCTTGCTCAAGCGCTTAATCCCACAAATGCAAAACTCAAAAGTTTGATCAATCTTTGTAAACAAAACCAGATGGCTAGAGTTAGATTAGGGTTATTGTGTTGCAGCTTGTGCAATGTTTACAGTTTTCTTCCTAACCACAGCCAAAGACAGTCCTGACAGTTTAAAAATTTATCATACCTTTGTCATATGTAAGTATGTATACAAACTTTAAACATTATCAAGCGTCAAGCGTTGTTTAATTCCTCATAATAAAAACATTAGTTCAAAAGCAGGTTCAATGGTTAAAGTGCTTTAGTGTTTTAGTAAAAGGTAAAAAGGCTTATTATATTTAACTATTCATTATAGAATAAGCTGAGTGAAGGATGATTTGTTATTTTTACAAATATGCCTCAAGTTGACTCATGAAAACCCCATATTAAAAAGATGACACAATGTTAGTTTACGAGTACATTCCTCACGGCATCGTGAAAATTTGCCCACATTGGCCACGCAACGCAGCTGAAAAAAAAAAGGGTGGAATATCGAGGCATTTAAAATGGATATTGATACTTCATACTTTCACTTTTTTTTTCTCGGCAAGCAAGAACCTGAACAAATTACAAAAAAATGTCTTTGTGCTTTAATTTTTATCTACATTTTAGTTGTAAAATTTGAAAAATTGTGGGAAGACCCTATTAAAAGCTGCTTTTTGAAGCTCTAGATAATAAATAACCTTATATATAAAGGTTTTTTGTAAGGGGTGCTTTTATTTCAAACGCTTAAGTGA
The DNA here is from genome assembly GCA_025024175.1 of Rhyzopertha dominica. Classification (NCBI taxonomy): domain Eukaryota; kingdom Metazoa; phylum Arthropoda; class Insecta; order Coleoptera; family Bostrichidae; genus Rhyzopertha; species Rhyzopertha dominica. The sequence continues at coordinate 27,621,129 of QCXZ01000138.1, read as the reverse complement.
TGACCCCATGAAAAAAATTGTAATTATGCACAGACCTTACCTATTAACTGCAAAATTTGCAGGTGCATGAAAATAATAGTGTTGACTTAATTACATCAGAACAATAACAGAATGAAATTGATTATTCTAAACTGTTAGGGGGCATTTAGAGAATGCCAAATTAAAAGCAAGTATCGACATACATCTATGATATACATTCATTTGCATCAAATGTAATAAACACTGCATACTCCTAACTTTCGTAAATCGACTACCTATGTTTTGACTTCACATTTTTCAACACATTTTGTCATCAAGACAATTTTAAGATCTGATGTTATATATTAGTGTACTCTTTGGACCAATGCCAATTGTAAACCAGGAGATGCAACTGAATTCTTCAGTTATTAATAAACATTCAGTTTATTTATTGTCTATCACAAATAATGCTGAAATTTTATTTTTTTTGTGGCATTATAAGCTCAACACTTGTATGTTTTTATATTTTAAAGAATTATGTAATTTAGGTAGATTATTATTATTAAACAAAAATTAGATCAATTTTGTGAAGTAGTAGTAGCATCATGACGTAGCTGATGTTCCTGTTATATTTAGAAGTCACAAAGTAGAATCTATGCAATAATAAGTAGCATATTTCCATATTTTCTCACGAAGTAATATGGAAGGAGGACCACCTAAAACTAAAAATAATTCTGAAATTCTCCTGTCCTGTCCTGAAACTATAGCAAATCTGTAATTAAAACTTCATTTTGTGGTTCAGTGGAAATAAAAGTTTATAGTTTATTTTTTGTAGGTTTTGGAGTTTCTCTGCTTATTAAATCCCATCACTTTGACAAATGAGTTTACACAAGTTACGTATATCAAAAATGTTTCTCAAAGAAACAGCTTTGAGATAATAATCTGCTTATTTCTTGTCAATTTTTCTGTCTCTGTCGACGCACATGCAGCCAGAGGGAATATTGCTCGGCTGTAATTTGTAAACTTCTTCAGAGTAGCAGGTCTAATGTAACTGATCATTGAATCAAAAGTTTTTTTTCTCATTCTGTAGAATGACTGAAACCTTTCAAGGTACACATGGATTTTCTTGAAGACTTTATATGCACTGCATGTTTCCTGTTTGAGGTGTTTTCGTTTCGGATGATTTTGATTAATGCTGAGTAAGTTTACTAAATCTAATGTATGCCATGCTACTCCATGTGCGCTCCAATTAAATTATTGCTACATCAGTGCTATTATGCCAGAGTCACGTGCCATGTCTTTCCTTTGCAATTTTGGCATAAAATCAAATAGCTGTCTTCAGAATTTATATTTTGTTGTAAACAAGCGATTATTTAAATTATAGTACAAAACTAATCGATTGTTATTGGTATAACTACCTCATTTTTAAGAATTACTCGAGTTTGCCGTAAGAATTAATAAAGACAGCGCTGCAATAAAGCATATCTCGAACTAGGAACATAACAACAGATTTTCAGACTCCCCCTCATTTGCTACGCATGCATATTTTGGCTCCATAGTTTTACTATTCATTTTTAAGTGGCCTAATACAAAAACGAAAATTAATTTATTTTGACCATTTTGTACAATTTTCTTATTCTTTTATTTTATGTTCACAGGTCTGTGTTGACACAAGAACATATGGTAACAGTGCCAGATTTGTAAGGCGGTCATGCCGACCAAATGCTGAACTTCGGCACTGCATAGAGAAAGGTGTTCTCCATCTGTACATTGTGACGATAGCAGAGGTGGAGAAGAATATTGAACTTACAATCAAACATGAGTCACATGATTTGGCTGCTGCAGGCACGACACATATTGCATGTGCCTGTGGTAATTCAGATGATTGTGGTGTAAACAGCAAAGGTGGAGTGGCAAAAAGAAATGGAGAGAGCAAAGAAGTGTAAGTATTTTTTTTTTTATAAAATCTGTTATTTGAGCTTGTATTTCTTGTACAGATCAAATTTGAGAAAAAGAAGAGGTAGGAGGGCAAATTCAACGCCTGCCGATTCCCATGAAAACAATATTAAAGAAGAAGAACATTCTCCTGTTCGTGCTGCTTCACCACCACCTGCTGCAGTACCTGAAGTCAAGATAAAACAGGAGGATGAGATCAAGCAGGAACCTTTGGAAGACGTTGAGGAAATTAAGGTAAAGATTTTACCGTACTTAAATTTTTCATGTTGTAAATTATTTGTCTTAGGTAAAAGCTGAGGAAGAAGATCTGAAAACGGAGATTAAGGAAGAAGTTGAAGTTATAAAGAGCGAAGTCAAAGAGGAAGAGAGGACACCATCACCAGAACCTTTACCACCACCACCACCTGTTACTACAAGAAGAGCATCATACAAAAGTGAACCAGACGAGAAAAAAGAGACTCCACCTTCTTCTGAAGGTAGTCTTTGAGATATTCTTTATACTTTTGATTTATTTAAAGGTCGTAAATGATATTTGGGAATTCGTGTTCTCAATTGTATGTTTATTGATTCAGTTGAAATAACGCCTGATATTTAACTGATGTTCCCTAATATCAATAATTTATATTCAACAAATAATTATATCACGTGGATTAATGGTTATGATTGACATGGAATTTTTTTAACTCCCAACTTTAGGCATGCATTATTCTAAAATGTTTGATATATAAATATCTTACAGTCAGATTAACTCTTAATTTGGATATAACTTGCAGGCAAAGTAACTATGAATTAATCACATCTAAGTTGAGGAATACTGTAACCTAAAAGCTAAATAAACATTTATTAGATTACATATGAAGGCAATATATAACTCCACCTAAAATTCAAATAAAATATTAGATTATTTCAAATGGGACACCTTTTAAATATACATAACAATGTCATTTCTAGATTAACTTTAAATTTCACATTTCATGTATAATGTCTTTTAAATAAGTTTAACCGTTTTTGACATATGTATTTAAAATTTTGTCAAAATTTATGTTTGAATTTTGGATAATGATGATTACTTTCTTGCTTACTAGTCTATTTTTAATATTTTCATGTTGCATTTTCATAAATACTCAAATATTACTCAAAAAATAAGAATAAAGATTAAATTGAACAAACTGTCAATAGTCAGTTTTTTTAAATGGCAACAAACATTCTGAAAATTTGTAGTTTTCGAAATACTCACAATTGAACATTTTTCTTTTACAAAAATGTGTTTTGTAAGTTCAGTTATTCTTAGTTGGCTTTCACAATGTTATAAAACAAACACGTGCTATTACGAAATGTCACACTGTTAAAAATTCTCAACAATCATACTGGCACGTTTAAACTATTCATATATCAAAAACATGTGACACATTGACGATTCCATATTCACATAAACTGACACCTAAAAGAACTTTGTATCTGTCAAGGCAAGTGTACATAGAAATAAACTTGGGATATTTTACCACATATCTCACAATGTCATTAAGACAAGCTTGCATCAGAATCTAGAATTATGCAAATCATCAGTACATAAATATTACAAAATATAAAATTCACATGCTTTCTCCATAGTGCAAAATTTAAAACAGAACGATTTTCCAATAAGAGTGAAATTTTGCTAATTTATTTTAAGTTGAAAAATAGGATATTCGAGAATCAATCAAGTCAGTGTTTAATTTTTAATTGTTTTGGGTAAATAACTAAGTTTGTTGACTTCCTGGGTAAAGCATCTCTTGACATCCTGTGCAATTTTCAAAATCAGCATGATGGTGTGCACCTACACATAGTACACAGTTAATAAACAATTTTTTTACAAGATTTGCTTTTTTTAAGAAATGGCTACCTAACAGTGGACCTTTTTGTTTTGGAGTATAATTAAAAATCGAGTCTGTGGAAGATTGCATGCAGCGAGTAAGGAATGAGTTTCAAAATTTTAACCCTGAATCTGTATGAATGGCGACACATGAAAATTTGCTGTTTATATGCAAAAAATGTCTGGAAGTTCAAAGACATCAATTGGAACATTTACTTAATTGATTTTTTTACAGTTTAGTAGTTATTGCCTTTTTTTAAGCATTTGGTAGTAAGTGTGTTTGTGTGCACATGAGGATTGATGGATCGAAAGTTCTTGGAGTTTGCTATTGTTTGTTTAATAGTTCTAATTGATGATTTCCATTTTTACAGATAACAAGTCGCAAGTGTATCACATGTTCTTGATATAACTATCACACTCCATAGAAATAATAGATTTTAAGTAGTCCTTGTTCGAATATTTAAATACTTCAGAATTATTTTTGACAATTTTTAACACTGACATTTCCTTCACCCATGTATTTCCACGTTTCAAGATCAGCTAAGAAACATAGAACTCGTATAAGCCAAATTTTGGCAATATTTTCAAAACTACAAATATTTGAAATACACAACCATACACAAAATTATTAATAGGACATTAAAATAAAATGTATTTAAACTTCATGTAGAATTTAGAAATAGCATAATATAATATAAAATAAGCAAGTTTACATGTTCTTCTGATATAACTGGAAGTGCCGCATTTTTGAAAATGTTTGTACCATATGTCGCTATCAACATTTGTATAAGTAATACCAAATTTTCCAATTTTTCCCAACCATAATTTTTCTATAATCCACTAACTGGAGTTTCTGGTTAGACAGCCTGTATAAATTTTCTGTGTTCAGGACAATAAAATTTGAAAATAAAATTAGCAAATTATAAAATTAAAATGCATGTCTATGCTGTGCTGTCTACACCTCAACCAACTGCAGATAGTACTATTTCGCTGTCATTGCAGCTCATCAGTGCAGTTTAGGTCTAGTGCAGACAACGCGGCATAGAACTGGTTTTGCTTTATACCAAAGCAATGGTGTAATGCTGACAGATGGCACTGCCATCCTAAATTCTTACTTTTAGCAAATTATAACTCTAAGATCTATTACATTTCTGCCTGTAAGGGCCGGTATTTCAGTCAAGGTTTAAACCAAAATTGTCAAGATAAACTAGTTTATCAGTTGCGCAGCGTATTTCAGTACTCGATTACGAGTAAAACCGGGTTAAATTCCTCGGCAAGTTAAACCAACACGTCGAGGAGGGTAAAACCCAATTTTTTGATTAAGCCTGCGCACTCCGCGAAACGAGGACTTCAAATTTGTTGAACTAACTGCATTTCGTTTCGGTTTGTTGTGACAGCGTGCGGTTTTGTCTTTTACGTATATTTCTGTTGTGTGAATTACTTTTTATATCACTCGTAAAAAAGCCCTTGGTAACGACGAGCTTTCGCACTAAAAATTTCGAAACAAAGGAATCGATTTGGTAAAACTACTTCAAACTAAGATTTATGTAGGTATTGCAAAGCAAGGAGTTAGGAGTTGTTCGCAATTAACAAAAAAAATTGGCATTGGTGGTTCTGACGAAAGAATTTAATGCCCAATCTGGTATTTTTCACAGAATAACCAGCTGAATATGTTCCCTTTGTAAATTGTAGTTGTTGTCTTGGCACTTTTCTTTGTTGATGAAGGTAAGCAAGCGAATGTATAACTGGTTCCTAATCCAAAAATTTCGAACTGGATTAATACGAGGGTTAACGGTCAACTGCAAGTTCCATACTGTCAATATCATTTTAGAACCGTAACAGTATTTTATTAGAAATGGCAACGAGTTTATAGGTCAACGAACTGATACGTAAACATACTATCAGCTTATGAGCATTACGACGCAGGCGCAACCACAAAAGTACCGCCAACCTACGTTAAAACTGTCGACTGTTAAACCGATTTCACTAAACCAGATTTGTGAACTGAAATACGCTCATTGGTTTAATTTTTGGTTTAAAAATAAAACCAGTTTACTTTAACCCAAAGCTTAACCTCTCACTGAAATACCGGGCCTAAAAGACTTAGATTTAGGGTTAAGTGGAAGAACAGCTTTTAGCTAAAATTCGCCTTGGTCACATTTGTTTTAGCTATTATGATTTTGGACTCTTTCCTACTAGGAAGTATATGTGGCAATAAAGACAATTATTAATATTTTAAAATCTTCAAAATACTTATGCCAAATGCATACAAGAAAAAGTTAATAATAATGAACCCACAACGCCCAATTCTGTTTGTATAATCATAAATTCATTTACATTCACACATTTGAGAACAGTTTTTTCTTATGTTAATGGCTCCATCATATACATACGCTATATTAGTGCTGACGTAATAACGGCCATTTTTCTGCGGCACATCAAAGTCCTGGATCCTGACAAACTGAGTTGTCATAATGTGCATAACGGACCTCAGTGTTAGGTACAATTTTGTGACTTTAAAAGAATATTTAGAAGTGTTACTGTGCTTATTTGTGTAGCTTACACTTTATCGTTTTGCTTCACAAGTATTACAAACCGAAATTACATTTAGTTTAGATTCTGGATCAAAACAAACCAAGTTGTTATAACGTGCATAAGGGAGTTCAGTGTTTGGTGCAATTTTTTAGTGTTAAAAGAATATTTTAAAATGTTACTGTGTATGATTGAGTAGCTGACACTCCTTCACTTTATTTAGCAAGTATTACAAACGTAAATTACATTTAGTTACAATGTAGGTATTGCTGAAAAGCTTAACCTACAATAAGTGTGTGCGTAGAGCACTACAATTTGCATGTTGTACCAGAAGATGGTAACGTGCTAGGTCCCTGGATGTTCTTGTTATAATGAGAGAGAAACCTATAAACTCTAAGCACTTATTTTAGATTGTCTTTCAACAATAGAATGCAACTTAATGGAATTTCGGTTTGTAATACTTATGAATAATACAGAGGTATGTAAACCACTCAAACATACACAGTAACACTTCAAAATATTGTGTTATACTATAATTTTGCTCTGAGCATTGAGTGTTACTGTGTATTTTTAATGGTTTACGTTCCTTCGTATAATTTAGTATTACAAACCAAAATTACATTTAGTTGCAATCTATTGTTTAAAAACAACCTAAAAGCAGTGCTGTAAAGATTACATTTTTTCTCTCATTATAACGGGAACATCCAAGGACCCAACCCTTTACCATTTTCTGATAAAACTTGTAATTGTAATGCTCCACACACGTACTTAGTGTATGTTCAGCTTTTTAACAATACATTGTATCTAAATGTAATTTCGGTTTGTAAAACCTGCTAAGTAAAGCGAAGTAGTGTAAGCTATTCAAACATATGCAGTAACACTTTAAAACTCTTTAACACTAAAAAATTACACCAAAAGCTGAACTTCCTTTACTCACATTATGACAACTAAGTAGGTTGGTTTGGATCCGGGATCTTGACGTAACGCAGCAAAATGGCCGACATCTACGTCACACTAATATAGCGTATTATGCAAGTTTACTACCAACATTTTCATGTCAATCAATTGTCAGTACCAAATAAGGCTATTCTTGTTTACTTTTATGTTTATTACCTTTTCAATTTTATCCTTTAAAACCAGCTTCAGCAAGTATCCAGATTAACAGAAATAACTGATCATTAAATATTGCAGAAATGTGTGTGAATTATTTCGTCTTGACATATTCTACAAACAATCCTGATAGTGCGTAAGCTTTATTGTTTATTTAAATGCATTCCTTTCACAGAAGCTTCACTGTTTGTTTGTTTCAATGTAGTATTTTCAAACAGCAATGATGTCACAGGTTGTGTATGTGAAATCTGATCCATTAATATACAATATTTTCTTATCAGAGAAAAAAAAGGAAAAGAAGTTGAGTCGTGAAGAGAGAAAGATTGAGGCCTACATGAAGGCATTTGAACGCATGGAGCGGCTTCAGCAGAGAAGGCAGGAGCATCAGGCCAAGCAGGCTCATAGGAGAGAGTCTGAACCAACTCCGGGCAAAGATGAAGACAAGAATGACAGCAAAGTGAAACGGCGAAAGTAAGTTTGGTTTGAATGCAAATATGTAAGATAACTTTAAAAAAATCTGTACAGTGCAAAAAGTTGCTTAATATACTTCAACCGTTTTAATTTGTTTCACAGACGTAAGGGGAGAAGCCGAACAATAAGTGTAAATTCTCAACGACGAAACCGTCTCAATTCGGCTGATTCTTCTTATGCAACATCTGGTGACGAAATGCTGCTCTCGCCAAGCGACCACGCACATTCAAAGGATTCCACATCATCAAAAGATAGAAATGGTAACGTAACGGCTACCTTTTATCATGTGCATGACAATGATTGCGGTTTTTGGGTATCAGATGATGCCACGCCGGAAAAGGGTTCTGGTATGTTGCTCTCTCTTGCCAATGGGGATGCTTTTGCGAGAAGCGAAAACAGCAAATCACCCACAAATGAGATGGATTCCAACTCAAATTCGGCACATTCCTCGCCCGAGACTCCCTTGTCTTCGGCATGTCTGCTGGTAGCGGCCGCAGTTGGACCTTTGGAACCGGGATTCAAGTTTCCCAAAACTAAAAAGGTAAGTTACAACAGTTTTTACGGTAAAATTCTTTATTTCTGTGGCTTTGTGAATCAGAGTAGGTAATTGCAAAAATATTTAATGCATTGCATCAAATAGAAAAAAAAAGAGCAGGTATGAATGTACTTTCAAGCTTGATCAAACTGAATGTGCTTTTCTTATGTTAAAACATTGAAATAAATTTCATATGCATTTTAAATTCTTTATTAGAAATATACTTCTGTTAATGAAGTTTAGGCTTTAGACCGTGGTCTATATCACAGAACAGACTTTAGTAGAACACAAACTGCAATACTGAAGGCTGTGGTCAAGTAGCGCAGCACCACCATACTGTCAGCTCCCTCATGATGAAACAACCTTTTACGTACAGTAATGTTTATTACATCTAAAAATTCCACAAGACAAATTATAAATAAAAATGAATGAAGTTATATTATCGCCTTCAGATGCTCTATTGAGGGTACGCCACTAACAGAAGCCGAATTCAGCACCTAATGGGCTGGTGTCTGAGATTTTACTTTTATTTAAATTTGTCCAAAAGAAAATTTAGAAATAAGCCAAATTATTTGAAAGGGCGCCACCAGTTTTATTTAAACAAATTTGAATTTAATAAGCCCAAAAACTGAAAATACCTAGATTTATAATAGTTTTTAATAAAAACAATAATTGGAGGGTAATTATCTCTACTGAAAAGTATGTGTTTAAAATTTACAATTAAATCGCAATATGTCAAGAAATACCTAGTTTTAATAAGCAGATGACGTTTCAAATTAAAGGAATTAAAGATTGACATACGGTAATAGTGAAACCTTACCACAAGCTTTGCTTCAGTTCACAAAATTTTATAATAGAATATATTAGTTTATGTATGAAATGTATATGTAAGAATTTTAAAAAGTTTAAAGTTTGAAAATCACAAATTAGTTTGGAGATAAGAAATAAAAGGATACACTTACACTTTATCTGAATAGAGAGGAATACAGGGCATCAGCAATGACGTCATGTGCATAAACCATTTTTCGCAGGCGACACCAACCGGTGCTAGGTAACGATACACCATTCAGTAGCGTGCTCGCATTCGTCTAATAATTCAACATTCACGTTTCGTTTGGAGTAGACGGTCAGAATGCATGTTTTTATTAGCGCGTTTTGTATTTACTGTTTATACATCATGGTTTCTTTATTATTATTTATTATTTCTTTATTATATTATTAGTGTTTTMTCTGCATAATATATCCTTCTATTTAGATTTGTGCTGCGTATTATACTGCAACCTATTAACTGACCCCTATTAACGATGGCGACACTGGTTATGATGTGCAAATCGCACAAGCAAATGATGACGCTCCTGTATTCTTTTTTAATCAGATGGAGTGTAGTTGTCGATCGATATTGTTAGATGTTTTTTGTGTCAATACCTATATGGCTTTTAATAAAATTATTTGTAAAACTTCTCATAATTGAAAAAAAAAATTATTTTTTTTAAATCTTATCCGCAGGGCCTGATGAACGAATGGCTGAATAACAAAACTGAAATTCAGTCAGCAAGCACAATATCACCTTCATCCTTAACTTCCCATGTCAACACTTCATCTGAGTATGACATGAATGCTGGTTATTATGTTCCATCGAAGAGCTTGACTACATTAGCACATGCTGCGAATTTTTGTGATTCGCCCATCCAACCTAGGGGCAGTGCGAAGAAAAGGTGGTTACGACAAGCCATCAGTGAAGACCAAGGAGACAGTCCTAACAGTAGGCCAGGTGAGTCAGATAATACTTTTTTAAGACGATTCAAAAGTACAGATTTTGTTTAAAAAAATTTCTAAAGCTTATTATCTAAATTTATTAATATTAAATAACTAATTGATTGAATAATAAATCATTTCAATTATTATTAACAATATAATATTGATATTGTGTTAATAAAAACAAAATCTGCAGCAGATGTTAATGTTCCTACATGTTTGATAATCATTTATATCAAAATATAATGCAGTGGTGTCCCATAATCCGGATTAGTTAGAAATATTGATTATTACCAAATACTGTTTTAAATAAATGAAATTGCATTTATTCAAACATAATAATGTATTTATTCATTCATGTGGAAAAAAAATATTATTCTATCATGCTTCATGCTTTTCAGAAGCCATTTTTGTTAGTTTCTGTGTTGTCATAATATATGACAGAGGAAACCTATTGCAAGAAAATGTTAAAGCTTTTCATAGTATCTTAATTTTTTACCATTATTGGGATGGCAGTTTGTAAGACTTCTAGGTCTTCTTCATCTTGTAAGTAATCATTATTGTCACAAGCTTATCCTTTAGTCAATTTAGCATCACAATCAGTTCAATCGAAAACTTCACCCACATTTACTTCAGCATCTGGTGCCCTGAAGCACTGCAGAAAGTTCTTTCTTTTGCTTAATGAATCATGTCTTTTAGATATTTAACAGAATGTTTTCTGGGTCTGGGTCATTTTTGCAAGGTTGTAGTTAGATATTCTCCCAAGTATTATGAAGTAGGCGGCACACAACCAATTTCAAGCAAAATTTTTTAAAACACCTTATAATGTTTTTTGATTGTTGGTGAAAATTTTGGTCAAAAACCTTTCCCGGTAAAACAGTTTTGGATTGCATATGGAGTCAGAAACTTTGTGAACTTTGTTCCTCCTCACTAATAAGTTCTTGTACATCACAATGGCTAGATGCGTTATCAGTCAGCAAAAGTGCTTTTTCAGGTAAATTCTGAATCCTCAGAAGAAACCTTTTAACTTAAAAAATAAAGCACTGCTTAAAAATAGCTCCTGTCATCCAAGCTTTGGCAGTAGTTTTACGTGTAGCAGGGTGTTACGAATGATTTGTTCTTTGCTAATCTGTCTTCCTGTGGTATTTTTTTTGTGTTGTATGTACTAGTGTATACTCATCAACATTTTAGATTTGAAGGGGTAAAGCTTGGATGGTTTGATCTATACCATCAATAAATGGCTGAAAAGACCCTTGATTACTGGACAACTTTACTTCATATGTTTCGAGTCGTCTTATACTGTATCTCCTTTAAAAATTTTCATTTCAATCCCTGCTTATGTTCAATTTATTATCATTGCCATAATACTTATTTTACATAAAGTTGCTTTTTCTGATAGAAGCTCAGATGAGATATACACAAGAGTGAAGTTGGATACTCCAGACCCAGAAACACATTGACAATAATAATATAAAATTAATGAAAATCAGCAGACTTTACTTCAAGCTCAAAAAATGTTTTTGTACTCACCCTTTTATGTGAGCTGATTTTTTTTGTAACACCACTGGTTGATGTTCCTAAACGATATTTCAAAGCTAAGCTTTTTCGATTAATTCAGCCATTCAAGTCTTTGATTATCGAATCCAGAATATAAAATCAAGAAAGATTCGAGCTGTAATATTCACAGTGGAGCAAGAAACTGTCCATATTACTGCCAATCCACATTATTGTGACACCACTGCAGTCACTTTTTTTTGTGTTTAAAAAGACAATGAAAATTGTTTCTGTCCTTCTGTAATATTTATTGTCAGTAATTTTAACCTCTTCTGTTTCTAACTGATATATATTGAGAACACTATTATATAATGGTCATACTTATCATATAATTAGTATGGCCGATTAAAAATATTGCACCACTTTATCATGATATAAGAAATATGAATCTAAAAATAGATGCTTCAGCCTCCAATAGTCATTAGTTTATTTTCGTTGAAAAATTTGATTGTAATGTTTCTTTTGCTTCAAGTTGGTCTGATCTACAGCTTTATTTAATTAATGACCATAATAAATTTAAAGTTAATTTACACAAGCACTGTCATTAAATCATCATCGTAATCATGTCATATCCACTTTCAACTTTTAGTATTAAGGTAATCTATGTTATATAGATAACAATATGCTCTTATTTTTATACATAAGTTGTCATTTTTTTTGCATTGTGCGTTTTTTTTACTTGCACTATATTTTGTTTGCACTAACAGTTGATACATGTCATCATTTTAATGTAAACTTACCACGAACAAAGTTACTACAAGTTCCAGGAAATTTGGTGATTTCTAACTGCTGAATTGGTGAATGTGATTTGTATTCATTTTGTTGATGAAAATCACAACATATTTCTACTACATGCAGAACATGATGTATGTCCTTATTTGTTGTGCTAGTAGATGGTATACGGAAAAACAGTTTGTCAAAATGTAACTGCGTATATCTCTTACTTATTCCAACAGGGGCAATTTTTACCCCTTATTATGCTGTAGTAGCCTATGCTTGCCCTTAGTAATACTACAACCTATATTATAGATAGCTGTGCTAAGCATAATTTGGCAACACTGCTAGGGGCTGGCACCTTTTTTTCTCACACAGGAAAGCAGCCTATCATACAAAATGTTTATATTTTTGTATATGGTGTTTAAATAGATAGTGGTAACAGTAAATAATGTTAGTGATCCTATTAATTATTTGAATAAGCTCTGGTATTTCACAACAATTTTCTTGATGAAACCCAATTCTCACTTAATAGGATCACTATAATGTTACTTACTCATAATACCATGTATTTTAACAACATTCAAGCGTCAAAAGTAAACATTTTGTACGATCGTCTGCTTTCGTATCAGAGAAAAAATGGAGTGTCAGCCCCTTAGTGGCCGAATGCCGGCTCAGCATAACTATATATAACATAGGTTGTAGTAATACCCAAGGGTAGTACTGTGTTTAATACTTTCTCACTTATTTGTTAAGCTTTTTTATTCTGAAATGATGTGAGGGCTATAATTCCAACTTGCTTTTTTTTAAGAATCACCACCCATGTCTGAAGCTGTTGCTCCGCCTAAGAAGCGCAGGCTACCCCGTGTCTCCCTTTCAGCTAATAATTCACCACCAACCACACCGACCAGTACAAGCGCCCCAACTCACTTGCCCGGTGTCACAGATCCAACAGCTGAACCAGAAGGAAGGGTTGAAATTGTGTACAGCGGAACCGAAGGAGACAGTCCCACACAGACTTTAGAGTCTGATGCTGTTCTGAAAGAGAGAGCTGCCGAGATGCAGCAGGAGTTCGGTGCATGTGTGAGATTGTCTGAGGGTAGAGAGAAGTCTGGCAGTACTGATGTCATAAACATGGGATGCCTCATGGATCCCAGGTTAGCGAGGGACAGGGGGAGCATATTCTCGAATAGCGAACATCTTGTTGGTACTGTTGAGAAGACTTTGTCGTATCTTGGTTTCGAGGACAAGAAAGTTGAAAAAAATACACCTACAAAACGGAAGGTAAGCAATACTTTTAGTATGCTTGAATTCATCCCCCTTGAACAAATAATTAGATAGAATGAAAATAAAATATCTAATAATGGCACAACAGCAGTTGTTGATCATCTCTCTTTTTATAAAAATCAGCAGTATAAAATTTATTGCTCTAGACTGTTTTTATTAACTGTGTGACTCTTAACGACATAAAATTTGTTGATATTTTGCAGAGAAATTAAGAAACCTGGCTATCATTCAAGAACAGGACTAAAAGATGAGTGAAAAAGATATGCACTTTAAATTTAGCATAAAAAAAGTATACAAAAATGTTATTAACAATTTGCGGAAAGCTAAAGATTCTAATTGTAATTTATTAAGAATAAATATTTCTAATTAAGTATATACTGGTTATTGTTCTTTTGTAGATTATTAATAGTTATAAGTATTCCCTTCTAATTTAAAATAGTATAATTTTAAAATTAGTTTATTCCATAATCACTAATGTGCACATTACACTGACGAGCATAATTATACCACAACCTTGAAATTTCAGTTTTTTCATCATATACAAAGGTAACTTAAAGTAACTAACAAGAATTCTAAAAGAAGCAAGCACCTAAAAAGGAATTATTAATAATTTGCATGGATCACAACATTCAGGTCCATCCAAATTTTCCATAGAATATAACAAATTTTAATAAAACTTTTGTAAATTAATAATGGGTTTGGCTTCCATTCTTCGTAGTATGCTTCCAACCATATTTGATATCATTGGTTCCAAATTGGACCAAATCTCTTCCAATGAATTTTTGAATTCATTTATGGTGGCGTACTGTCGATTGACTGCATATATTTGCCAAACTAAGATGCCCCAAAGGTAAACCAATGCTTAAACACCTGCTTTTTTAAAGGCCCCTTATAATATGCCACTTAAAATTTCCTCCTCAAATTTCACCTATAGCAATTGAAACTGCCTAGACCATCTAATCTAAACTTTATGTGACCAGTTAATTCTTTGAGCAGTTCTTTTACCTTTGTTTATGCCAGTTAGATAGATACTTTCCACAAGGCATTTTTAACATGTCTGTTTATCAATATGACATTATTTAATAATAATGAATGTTAATAGATTTTGTTTTGATATTACAATCCCAACCATATATAATTTTTTGAAGCTGTGATGCAAATTTTAAAAATTAGTAAGTTAAATTACATACATTATTAATACATGACTTCATATCTTTAGATCTTATTTCTCTTTTACCGTTCTTGTAAGTTGTATTAATTTACGTTTGTATTTGGAGAAGAGAAATTGAAAATCAGTTGGGGTTATAATTATGTGCACCAGTTTTTTATTTATAACTGGAATCACAGAAGTTATTGCTGCCAAGTGACAAAATACTGCATGGTGTTATAAAGAACATTTATATTACAGTTATTTTTTTCAGTAAATCTGATTTAAATTATCATTTATTAATAATTTTACAGAAATGCAGTGATTCAATGTGTTTTTGAATTTAAAAGCCCCTTTATAGGTACCTTGATGGTACCACATTGATTTTTCTATATAGAATCTTGTAAAGACAGTAATATACATAGCATATCACATACATATAGGGTGTTTTAAATTTGTATGATTATTCTGGTACATGTTCTTTACATCATAACATGAAAATTTTAAATAGTCTATCAAAAAGTCTTCTTGAGATACAACTGGAGAATGTACAAATATATATGGTAAATAATTGATATTTATTATTCGATCATTAATTTTTTTACTTTGTTTATCTATTTTAACTACTATTATGGTTTGGATTCAAGAATAATTATTTCACCATCGTGTCTGAATACACAGTTGGAGTATTGTCGCAGCGAGAAAAAATTCTTAATGTGTAAGCTTTGCAACTTAGGTATTGTACAGGTAAAAGTAAGTACTATTGTATCTAATGATATATAGTAAATGTTATGTTTACCGTGCCTGAATATCAACTACATATAAATTATTTATATTTTATAAATTAAATGTAGGATTACTATATTACCCTGTCAAATAAAACTTTCATTGGGAATATGGTCACTGCAGGCAGCTTAACTTTTTATTTTAAGTATAATATTTCTGTTGAAAATGACTTTACGGGTAGGCCCAACCTCCATTGCCTCACCATATACAAAGTAGTCAATGTTTTTAGTGACTTTCCATAAAGTAACAGCTATATTTGGCACTATGTCTTTAATATCAAAACATTGTCGTTCTTAATTCTTAGGCAGTTACATGCCAAAGGAAAATGGTGGCAAGGATAACTTTTTTTTTAAATTTCAACTGCACTATCCAGTTTTATGTTTGATCCAAAGTTTGCTAAAAAGTTGTTTTACCGAAAAAAGTTCTATTTGATAATGATGATTCATTGTTTTATACAATTTTTCATATTTTGATATGAAGAATATGTACCTGTCTTTATACTGAGCAGTTTGAAACACCTTGATATATGTACTCTACTTTGAAAATTTGTGCAGTACAATGTGTATTAAAAACAATACATTAATCTGTTTCTTGTCCTATGATCCCAAAAAAACTGATCAGCCCCATCTTTCCATATTAGTAAGGTTAGCAATAAACAAGATACAACACGAAACAATGAAAGTGAGGCAAAACCTTACTCTTAGTGGGATTTATACAATAAATGAGAAATTTTATTTGAGAGGTTGTGGACTTGCTCGTAATTGATCTTGATTCGTTTACACAGCTATCAATTACGGAATACAGACAAAGAAAAAAGTTGAACAACAATGATAAGGTAGTGGAAGAGACAATTCCTGAAGAGCAAGAAAATAATGCCTCCCAATCCCCGAAAGCTTCAAGACAGCGTTCTGGAAGTATGAGCAGTACGACATCTTTTGCCTCATCAGACGATGAGGCACACATGCCGGATATTGCTGAAAAAGGTAATTCACAGTTTATGATGCTATTTTTTGACATAAATTTTATACATTAACTTTACAGCTCCATCAGCCTTCAATTCCGAGCCAACTGAACTGGAGAGGCAACGGGAAAGCGTCAATTTGAGACTAAAGAAAGCTCTTGGTCTGTCACTCGATGAGGATAGGAAGCCATGTAAGTGTATTTTATGACAATCAATTTGAACTTTTTTGTAATTTTGTCCGCTAGAAGTAAATAGTTGCAAAGTCATGTAAGTAAACTTTACAAAAAATTAGAAGCAAACTTGAGCTTGAGTATTACTCATCATAATGTCTTTAAAACCTATTTTCTTACCTTACTTTACTTAAAAGGAAGCTACATTTGTGTAATAATTAAAGACAAAATAAAAGTGTATTCGTATTAGTATTTATGGCACTATTCTTATCTCTACAAAAAAGAATTGTAAATTAGTAATGAGTTAATTGCTTATCTGCCTGGAGACCTTAATTTAGAAAAATGGAATTTTAAACAAAAAATAACTACGAAATTTAGTTTTTTGCTGCCAGAGAGGTGCTAGAGATTGTTGTGTTTTTAGACTGATTTTGCCACCTCGAAAGTTCGGCCAACTTAGAGAAGGTACAGTATCTAGGCGATTTGAATGAGTGAAAATTCTGGATTATAGGGGGTTTTCTATAAAACAAGCAAATAATGCATATTATAAGCATTGTAGAGAATTTATAACATGCAAACCAAAATGTATAAAAAAGTATGAAATAGGAAAAAAAATAGGGTATAATAAATTATTTCTGTCGAATAATGAACTTTCTCTTACAATTTTCCTGTGGTAAAATAATTTGATATTCTTGACTTGGGATGAAATAGGAAATTAGTAGACAACATTGCCAATCTATTGGTTATCATTAACCAATTGCAATGATCATAGTAATCCATGAGCTGCTATGAATTTGAATGATAAATTGTTACTGAGCTGCATTAATTGACTTGTATTGTTATTTTTAATCAGTTTTGAGGTAAATTCAACCGCTTCAAATTTTGTTTTGATAGATTTAAGGTAAATAAATGAGTATTATATATTCCCTGATAATGCCTTACATTTTACTGTAACATGGCATGTCAATTCGTGATTAACAGTAAACCTTGTTTTAAATGCTTTCGAGGTCGAAGCACATGGTCGTTTTCTTTGATAGCATTAATTATATTTGTAGCAGCATCAGCCAATTCAGGATAATCCGTGGTTGAATATTTGTGTACCTACAAGGTCTTTATTTTATTATTTGAAATACAGTGGTATATTACCATATGCAATCTAATATAAATGTTGAATTTATATAAGTAAGAATTAGATGGCAATGCCATCTGTCAGCAATACACTGACATGATGACAAAGCTAAATACAAGGTATAACATGTTGGTTCCTTTGTGTTACAAAATGTTGCAAAATTATTGACATTATAAGAGTTCATTAATGACACTGACAGAACCACAGCTTTGTGTGGAATCCTTTTTCTCTTGCATAATAGCAAGAGAATTTAATTTCCTAGGAAACATGGTGAAAATGAACGCTCACGATTTCAAGAATACCAAATTTACTGCATCAGGAGGACTCTGGCTACTTTCGTGTGGGAATTGAGTGCAAAATAACTACCTAGAAATCAGCAAATACGCCTGTGAAAAAATTATTTTATTTTGATAAATATGTAAAAATAAATAGTGTATGAAATAATATAATTTATGTCCAGAACAGGGATATTGAAGTTGTTTTATAAACAGATTTTTAGCAAAACAAAAAATTTGATAACAGTCAATTTAGCAACTAATATTTTATTTAAAGTATTCTCTACATCTTTTAATGTTAAAAAATAGGAATGTTGAATGTGTTACATCTTAAGTCACCTCTAAATTTTAAAGAAGTTAGCTGTCAAACAGAAAAACATATAAAATCAGCATCCTTCTTATCAAGTGCTGTTTTGAAAGCCAAATGCGACATTGATTTGATAAGTAACACTTTAAAAAAAATTAAACAATAACTCTGTCCAAACCTTAAACACTTCTTCTTAGCCCCATATGGCAATTTGGCTTGTTTGGATCCAGGACCTTAATGTATTGCAGAAATATGGTCAACAATTATGTCAGGACTAACATAGCGTTTTAATATTATAAATGCTGACAAATAGCAAATTATGTGTGATACTATGTCATTTGGAGCAATGTTAAATATTTTTCAATATCTTCTAAATTAAAAATTTATTTTTGTTTTTTTTTATAGGAGTACTGGTATTAAAAATATATCTAAAGTTGTCAGTAGACTTTTTGTCTAATTTAGCAGTTACCACATGAAAATTGCAACTTTGTTAATATGTCTAAACAGATCTCTAGAAATAGTGTATTTCCCGTTACAGCACTAAACATGGAATCGTTTCTAAACTGGGAAGTGCCTACTGTAAAAACATCATTTCCATTATCCAGTCCAACATTTCCCATTCCTGGAAGCAGTGAATTGCTTGTAAACAAGGAACAACCTGCCATTTCTTCTGCTTCACCACCACGTCCTACTACACCAACAAAGCAACAGACACCTCCCCCAGAAGAACCGACTGCATCTCCAGTCCAGCCTATTGAGACAGAGGAACCTCCTGTAACCAAGGAAGATCCTAAGAACGAACTGGAGGTGGAAAAACATGGTGACATGCCGAAGAATGATGCGGATCACAAAGAAAAAGCAGAAACTGTGCTCTATTATACTCCTGATGAAGAGGAGGCGGGTGAAACTGAAAAAGTTGTGGAAAAATTGGTGGAATTGGAGACTAGTTACGTGCCACCTTTTAATAATCCGCTGTATCCAAATAACAGTTACTCAAGTTACGGATCCGTTATTGGTAAGCACTTTTAATCAGGCATTGCATTTAGAACTTAGTACACTACTTATTTTAATATTGAACACTGTTTGAAATAGCCTTTACAAACTATGCTGTGTGTCTTGGCACGTGTCGGTGTGACAAGCTAACAAGATAAAGTAGAGGTAGTAGTATTTATTAAATGTAAAAAGTATACACACGGAAAGCAAGCAACAAACCCTTTCACTTCTGCAAGTACACATTAATAACAGTTTAATTTAATGTGAGTATACAGAATTTCACTTTAACAACCTTAAAGTAGATTAAATTTTTTTTGTGACAAGGTATTCTGTTCTACAAATTTAGTCCATGTATATTAATAATCGCTTTATTATATATTTTGCATATTTTTTACAAATAAATTACAACTGTCATCTAAATTACAAATTTCTGTACTAAATGAAATTAACCCAATTCATAATCTCACTTCACAAACTCTCAACAACACTTTAAACTATTAAGTCCAAATTAAAGACAATAATTATTTTTTAATCGCCTCTTAAATATTTCATTTAGTATTCTTTAAAGGTTATCACAACACTTCAAACTTACATGAAGTCATTTAATTTAATAATTCCTTTTATAAACAAATCTAAAGGCTAAATTCATTCTCACTGTCTCAACATACATGTTCTCAGCCTGTTCCTAGTGTTGTACCTGGTGCATATCTGCACACCTTGCTTTATATTTATCAAAATAATCTGACAACGAACATAACTTGTAACTAAAGACCATTCAAGGGTATTCTACAAGCTGCTCTATATTTATCCAACTCAGATACTTTTAACATTTCCATTATTGGTGTATACCTACTGCAACCCATAATAATCCACATAGCTCTATTTTGCAATTTTTACAACCTAATATTTGTTTTATTAATCATATAAAGCCGGCTCCACACATTCGTCATTTGCCGAATACCGAACAACAAATCTCTACTAGTGTGGATGGAGTTTTCGGGCGAATATTCGGCATTCGGTAAACTAACACGAATCAAAGGAGACGAATATTTGTCTAGCTGCGATTTGTGTAGTCATCCACACATGCGTCTGTTAATGTTGGTTATTTTATATTTCTTTCATTGACAAATGTTTTTTCTGGAGGGAAGATGTTCCAACTAAAGTTCTTGCTTGGAAACGAACACAAAGATGATGTTTTATTTTTATAAATTCTCTTATGCCAAATTATCCCAGCTCTTTCTTATTCAAATTTACCACTCTTATTGTAATGAGAATGGCACACTTTACAGTACTTTTTAAATCCAGGGACTTTAGATCTACCTAAGGCACTGCCAACTCTGGTCTAGAATCAAACCCTGCAACAAAAAAGATATAGTTATACTTTTCACTGTGGTGTAAGCGTGACATATGGAGTAACAAGTATTGCTTGACTTCAATGTGACCTAGCAACCATCCCTATCAAATCCTTCAATATCAGAGATGGAATGTCAGAACATGTTCTTTCCTACTTTTGACTAGCACTGTAAATAATTGGTTTAGTGATCGAGCTATAAACATAAATATAATTTAATTAATTGTATTGTTAAGAATTCTGATGGCAATGGATTGAATTATGTATTCAGAAGTGACTGTGGTATCCTTACACTGATTATAATTTAGAGGAGAGGCATGGCTGAACAAAGGAACTTTAAAAATTAAATATTTATCGTCTGTTTTTCATGTACTGTTGGGAGATCCAAAAATACTTTCTTATCGGTTGATGACACAGCTAAGTGAAGTCAAGGATGGATATTTACATTATAAGAGCCTGCATCACACACATACACTGCTCCACAAAAATATACGTCCACTTGAAAATTTCGTATATTTTCCAAAAAAAGTGTAACATTATACATATTTTTAATTCAGTGAGTTACTTTGAAGCAAAATATTGTATTTCAGACAAAAAGTCGTAAGTACATACAAAATGGCGCTGAAAGACATGTTTATACCACAATTGGCTTGCACAAAAATATACGTCCAGTTCTAAAAAACTCAATTCAGGCAAATTAATATTAGCGATACGTATCCTAAACATGAGCGCAAGGATTGGCCTAGCCATGATTAAGCTCGGCAATAATGTTTTGTTTCCTCCTGTCATTTTATATTAAAATGGCACGAGGAAAGTTACTTTCTGAGGTTGAAAAGACCGAGATACTCATTCATCACGGATACGGACGCTCAAATCGCTGGATAGCAAGGAAACTAAATCGAAGTCATGATGTCATTAATTCGTTTTTGAAGAACCCTGACGAATATGGGACAAAGAAGTCGCCTGGGCGGCCACAGAAACTTAGCGGCCGAGAATAACGACGTGTTGTGACTGCTGCTTCAAACTCGATGCTTTCTTGTGCAGAAATAAGAAATCTGCTAGAACTCAATGTGTCACACGAAACGGTAAGACGTACTATTCATAACAGTGGTGTAATTAAAAGATCGAAAATGCTTACCGCTCCTGCACTGACAGACATTCACAAAATGCGGCGGTTGGAGTTCGCGCGGCAAAATCTTCGGACAGATTTCACTCTGGTAATGTCACTTAAGTTTTACTGTCTACCTCGTTATTTTTACACATTTTCAATTTAGTTTATTTGGTCTGATGAGAAAAAATGGAATTTAGACGGGCCTGATGGATGTAACTCCTACTGGAGGGACTTGCGGAAAGAACCGCGAATTTTTTCCCGGCGCAATTTTGGTGGCGGAACCGTGATGGTTTGGGCGGCATTTAGCGCCCACGGAAAATTGCGTTTGGCATTTCCATCGGCCCGGATGAACTCCGAAGAGTATCAGGAACTGCTAGAGGGTTGTTTAGTGCCATTTCTAGAGACTCACCTGGACGTGCCCTTAAGTTTCCAGCAAGACAACGCGCCGATTCATGTGTCCAGAAGCACATTAAACTGGTTCGCCGCCGTGCAAGTGCCACTTGTGCAATGGCCAGCGTGTTCGCCAGATTTAAATATTATTGAAAACGTTTGGGGAATCCTTGCGCGTCGGGTTTATGCCCATAATCGCCAATACCAAAGTGTACGAGAATTAAAAGAAGCGATACTGTCCACCTGGGACAATCTGGAAGAAGATTTACTAAGGCGTCTAGTTGCGTCTATGGACAACCGTCTATTTCAAGTCATACAGCGCAACGGAGGTGCCACAGACTATTAAAAGTTATTTTTTTGTTATTTTGTTCGGTATTAAATAAATTTAACAGTTTCCTTTGACTGGACGTATATTTTTGTGCAAGCCAATTGCGGTATACATATGTCTTTGGGCGCCATTTTGTATGGATTTACGACTTTTTGTCTGAAATATGATATTTTGCTCCAGACTAACTTACTTCATTAAAAAAATGTATAACGTCACGCTTTTTTGGAAAAAATACGAAATTTTCAAGTGGACGTATATTTTTGTGGAGCAGTGTATAAATTGTGACAACTCCAAGAAAGCTGAATCACGTACGAGTTGTGTACAAAGCTTTATGTTCGACTTGAAAAAAATTCACATTGCACACTTGAAGTTCCTAAATACAAAGAATATTTCTAACATAATTATGGTAACGTTGCATAACTGCTGTTTCTAACATTTGAAAGATAATGACAATTCAATGTGTTTGCAAGATTTCATGAAATATCATACAAAAAGCATAAAATAATTCAAAAAAACAAAAAACTCAAACTATGTTATGTGTACATAATTGGAAGTTAGGAACGCATCACAAGCTGACCGAGATAAAAATTTGTTTTGCAAATATGACATTTAAGCATACATTTGGCAGCCATGAATGTCAGTGTAAAGTAAAAGGGAATGGTCTAGTAAAAGTGCTATTTTATGCTCTCGAAACAGTGTCGAAAATGAAGTTGTTACAGTCAAGTTCACTATAAAGAAATTTGTTAACTGTTCAGTCAGTTCTCTATTTCTTATAATAATTACCCTTTTATCGTCATTAAAATAAAGCACATAATTTATATTAGGAACTTTTTCACTCAACTCTGTTCAGAATAGTGCTTAGTGGAAAAATTACAAGTAGCAGTTTCCCCTTTAAAATTGACTATTGTGTGTCCAAAAACTGGTATATGGGAGAAATTTTTGTCATAAACCCATTCACTATCTCACTGCAGCTGCCTTATTCCAGGTCAGCTAAGCTAGTATGTTTTGTGTCACCATCTTGTAGCTGAACCAGTTTTTGTCACTTTCTTTATTGAATATTTTGTTACAGATGATAATGCTCCATATGAGGGAAGAAACCCGTCACCCCCTCCAGAGCTGGGAGTTTCCGATGGAAGTTCCTATTCCTTGTCGTGAAATACAACTACAAATTAAAATCTGAAGCTTTAACAGAAGCCACATACTTTGGTGCAATCAACAGATTTAGGAATAAGTTACACATCCCTGATGCTTTTGAGAGAGTAGTTAGTAAGAAGTATTAATTTTCTTAGTGTAATTTAAATAGATGTGTTAGTGTATATATAGTTGGACGTTGTTTTTATTTTTGGAAGTTTATTTTTTAAAAAAATAATGAGAGGAGCGTCAATTGCTTCATTAAATTTAAGAGTAGACACTGTATACTTGTAAATAATTTGTTAATTAGTGGGGTTGCAGAAAGATGATTATAATTCTCGATGCTGACCTAAAAGAGTTGTCGAATCGAAATGAATATTACTGTCTAATGGTTGGTAAAAGTACAAAAGAAATACATAATTTTCGGATATAGGTTGATCTCGAGTTTTATCTGTAACAGGCTTTTCTTAACTTCAATTGACTTGTTTGACTTTTCTTGTTTTTATGTAGAATTAAGATAATTTAACCGTTCAATTTCTGTTAGGTTAACAAGAGAGTAAGAATATTTTCGTAACTTAAGAAGTTTTGTTTATTTTCTTTTTGTATGAAGTATAGGGATTTTTATGTTGAAGTGTTAAAGCCGTACTTTAGGAATTTTATATTTTGTTTTCGCCGTACAAATTATTTTTTAGAGTTTTTCCCAGTGTGTCGATTAATGACAAAAAATTCCATCACAGAAAAAATTACTTGTGAAAAAATTGCAGGTACCACAATCTTGAAAAAAAAAACTGTTGGGTTGGGGGATGATTGAGATTTTCAGATTGTAGTGCCTCATCTTCATGAGTATAATAATGTATATAGTAATTTTCTAATTCTCTGTGTACATGTACATAGATATAAATAACATGTATAAATATTTATATGAATACAATTTGTATATTTCGTACTACTTCAGAGTTGTGGTATTTATATATTTTGATTATTATTTATAATCTCGGGCAAATTGAAACCTGCATTTGTGTTTGTCCTGGGTACCGAACAAAATTATTTCTCAAATCCTACAGAGAAATATCAGTTTTATTATCACTTGAAATGTACAAAATTTTCATACTAAAAGTGGATGTAAAAAACTAAAAAGCTCGCAATCAGTATTAAATAAAATCCAGATAATAAAACTAATATGAACTGTACAATTGTATCAATAGATTTGTCAATAAGATGTCAACGATTACAATATTTGCATATGAACTATTTTAATATTATAAACATGGCTGTATATATAAATTTAAACTTGATGTTGGTACGATTCCCCGTACAGTTATTAATAAATATTGTAAAATAATGATTATGTAATTTTATTTTTAATTATTTATACACCGTTTGGACCTATTATATGTCAGAGAGGGTTGCTAATAAATGTTTAGTGGAGATTTCAGATGTGTTCAATTCAATGAAAATATTTTCAAGATATAAATAAATATACTTAATACTTGTGGTCTAAGTTTAGCTATTTTCACATAATTGGCATTTAACAAAGATGGTGTATGCAGTTCTTGCGAAAATTAGCAATATTTCCAAAAATAAAAAGGATAATAATAATTAAAAACCTAAATTTTATTATTTTTTTGTTAAGCATAAGATGCACTTTTAATTTGGATAAATTCCTTGTCTAAACTGATTCTTTTTTAATAAGATATATCTACTTCATTGCTGAATGCAATTTTATATACCCATTCTTTTGACACACTACTTGAAAAACAGGCCATTTTCTGAGATAGGATATATATACCACTAATATATTTTCATGATACATGCCTAACAGTCTAGTATACCTGCTAATGGTTTAAAATGTCAACATTAAATATTCTGAATTCTGTTCAAAATTTCTCCAATATACAGGTAATAAATAATTTTTTTTTGATGTGGGCTTGTAAATTCAATTGTTTTGTGTTTTAACATTTAGGAATATTATTTATTGTTAAGTGTGTTTCTTTACGAGCATTGTGTTTTGTTGAGTGCAGAATGTCTATGTGCCAAAACAGTGTCTGCAATCATTACTTTAATTGACGATGGAATATGAGCTGCCGTTTGGGTCATTAATATTTTTTACAAATATATACATTATTGCCATTAATAATATAAAATCTTTAAGTATAATATTTTTTGCCAGCTGATTGCCCGTAGCGCGGGCTTTTATAAACTTGTAAGTTGTAAACGAAGGCGAAATGGGCATAGTGGACTATTATAGCACCCTAATTTAGGATTTTGAAGAACAGCTGTTTAGTAATGACGTAAGGATCTTTTCAGAACGGGCTTTAAAATTATGCATCCACTGCTTAGTGTTAAATATGAAATCAGCATTCTCAATTACAACAGTTTTTGGAAGCTAAACGAATTGTACTAATTCATGATTTGAATAAATATGCCTAAAAACAAAATTATTGCTTGCTACACTTTTCCTTTTTTATTAACTACTTGCTTACCATGAATAGTTTGCACTTTTTACATTATACCTTTCTCTCTGTGTTGCTCGTTTTCGACTTAACATTCTTCTGACGGGATCTATATCATTTGTACTTGTTCTCGAACTCAGTTCCTAGGAACTATTAAACCTCGTGCTCTTAAGCTACCCATAACTTATACTTCACCAGTAGGTACTGGGTGTTAGATTTAAAATGTCAACTAAAGCACGACGTAATCTGTTGTCAGAAACAGTAGGATGATCTAAATTTATTTCTAGTCCTTAATCTATATAATGTATATCGTGATATTTGTAAAATTACAGAAATACGCGTTCATGAAAATCCACTGATTCTTAAGTACAACAAATGTTTTTTTGTTATGTTATATTTTGATCTAGCAGGAAGTTCACGTGCTATAGTTGATATTCTATAACTTTCTGGTTTTTTAGTCTATCGGCATCTATAATATTGACATAATTTACTAATTTTATTTCTTGAATGCTCACAAATTTTACAATAGAGATGCATTATACTTACCTTCTAAAAAGTGTTGTAATTCAGACTGCTGATTCCATACATGGTTTAATAATAAAGATAACATGTTCTGCCATTTTTGTGGGTTTGTGTTTATCAGTAAAGTATTAACACTAAGCAATGGATCTGTAATTTTAAAGCCCGTTCCGAAAAGATCCTTACGTCATTACTCAACAGATGTCTGCAGCTTTCTACAAAATCCTAATTTAGGGTATTAGAATAGTCCACTATGTCCATTTCATCTAAGTTTACAACTTAGAAAACTAGTGTTTTGTACCATATAAACAAGCTGGCAATTCAGTGTTGTCGGATTGCTAATACGAGGACCATCCACGCTCCTAGAGTATATCAAAGGAACGAAAAAAAATATATATTACTTATGTAGTAGAAATTACCAAAACATTTGAATTTCAAGCGGAAACTGAAAGAGCTTATGGTACGGTTAGGTTAGGTGGAAGCGGGGGGAGAAGAAGGTTATGTAAATTATGCAGAGTTGGTTTATGTACGCTTAGAAATTAATAAAGTTTAGTTATTGGAAAAAGTAGTTTTTACTGTAGGACATTACGGACCGGGGTGAGATATAGTTCGTCCCGGACCTACAATTATTTTTAAATATAAAATAATTATTATATTTATATATTTCCGCAATTGAAATTTATATATTTATACAGAAGAAATATATATTTGCAAATTATAATTTATATATTTAATCAAAAAATATTGTACTTAAAGATTTTATATTATTAATGACAATAATGTATATATTTGTAAAAAATATTAATGACCCAAACAGCACCTCATAATGGAAGGACTCGCCAAAAAATATGGTGTTTCACGCAGTACTATACAAAGCATACACAGAAGGTACGATTCGCTAGTGACCTTGTTTTTGCCAGCGAATTCAAGCTTTTACGGATTGCCAATAGGTGGCGCCCCATATCAAGTGTATAATTTTTTAATAAGTTAAGCACAATGTTACACAATTTCCTTTTTACTGAGTAAACATTAAGTTTTATTTTCATTTCAAGTTATAGAACTGCAATTATTAATTATTCTGTTTATCCTCATAAGTATAAAATTAGAGTATAATAATTATGCTTATAGCATATATAACAATTAAGAAGCTATGTGCTACAGCACATTTGTTTGTCTGCTCTAAGCGATCTTAAATTTCGCCAAATCGAATATTAAACAACAAATTTAGCAACGCTCTAATTAAAGTTTAAAAACACTTAAAAGATTAATGAAACTTGTGAAACAGTACTTAATTTAAAAAATTGAGCACCTAACCTTATCCGTGTTGTACCTGTTCAGAGCATAATGAAAGTTAATATTAGATATTCCCARGTCACCTCCTCCTATTGCAAGATCATTAAAATGTGTTTCACTCTGAATAAGATGATAAAAAAAGAGGAAAAAAAATGTAAAAATGTTACACTTGTAAGTTGCCACCATCTACCACTAGAACTTGGGACCTCTATCAAACAGGACCATTTTTTTACCATAACAGATGGCAAAGATCGTTATCCTTTTAAATACAGTTATCTGTAGTTGTTGCTTTGCTTGCAGGACATAACATAAGACATGGCATTGATGATGGAATTAACTTCCACTCTGATTTCAGAATTAATTCTGAATGCTGGAATTATGTGCTTTTATTAGCTCCCGTCCGTTAGTTTAAGTGTGTGGTTTATTTGCATTAATAAATTAATATGGATTACCATTTAATTTAATATTGAAATGGGTTAATTAAAATATTTTTTCTTTAACTTAAAAACAATTTATTTATACATTTAAAGGGTTTATTGGGGTATAGTATTTATAAAATCCCATTAAACAATATATATTTCATTGAAAGTTACATATGTAGTTTGCTGAAATAACAGAGATAATTGATTGAACAACTGAATTCTTTCAAAATAATAGTTTGATTTCAGCAAAAAGCTATTTTATTATACATACTAAATTAGTGATATCTTTACTGCAATGAAATATTTATTTGGCATGCAGAGATTCACTTACCTCTTCTCCGATTCCAAACAAATGTTTGTTACAGTCAAATATAATCATAAGTTTACTCCAAACATACTCATAATGTAGTAAAACAAAAGCTTTGTTCTACAAAAAATGAGTATTCGTGATTCAATAGGTTTAAGATTTAGATTTAAAGAATTGTGTTTTGTGTTAAATAAGTGTTATTTAGGCGCGTCAAGAATTTTAAGTGTTTGAAACACAAATCCACCATATACAAACAAATAATTTGTTTGCTGCAAATATATACTCTTCTTCTAAACAAATTGTTCTATCTGTGAGCAGTGGCTTTCAAAACTACAACATAGGTTGATGTGGTCGGTAAGCAAAGCGACAGCGACTTACATTTTTTTGAGCCCACTCGAAAAAACAGCACAGTGAGATAAAATTTGAATCTTTGTTATATTCATTTTAGTTCTAAAGTTAAGTACCTTCCTACCATATATTTAAAGACATAAGTGTCAAATATTTAAAAACTTATCATTTATATTTAGCATATGTGCTTCAACAGTATTTGTTGGAGGATCAAGAGCAGAACTTATCAAAGCAGAATTATTAATTTGTAGTAACTTTAACATGTCTTGTAATGAGTTCTTTGATTTCGCTTATCATACACAGAATTGGTAGTGGTAACTAGTAAGTGTGTTTTAAACTAGATATGTTGGCAACCGCCTAATTCTTCTGGGCCATTGAACAATTACAATAACGCTAAACTTTTACACACTTGTTCAAAGGGTAGCAGACTGAATGTTTTAAAACTTAAAAAAATAATGAAGAACAATTCTCTTATGTAATGACAGCAAAATAGTACTATCTGCAGTTGGTTGAGGTGTAGACAGCACAGCATAGACATGCATTTTAATTCTCTTATTTGTTTGAACATCCAGTTAAATTTTTAATTTCCTTTCCTTGATAATTTATTATCTTTACAAAATTAATTTATCCTTTTTTATGTGGCAATCGTAGTATATATAAATTACATTTTACTGAATGATAGATTAAAACAAATATTGAAAAGTTTAAACTGGTTTAAAGACATAGGTAAATATTATGTAACGTTTATACATACATTTCAGTTCAAAATGACAGAACTTTTTCCGTGTCTCTGGTTGTCACAAATGATGGTTCACAAGTTGATGCCTCCTTTACTATGGTATCACAGTTATGGTTTTTGGGATAATGGCTAATGGCTTGCCGTTTCTCAAAAGCATCGGTTTTTTCCATTTGTTGTGAACTCGTACTGATTTTGCTGGTTGGAGCTGATCCTTCTGGCATATTGTTTTGCGGCAAGAACAAAGTTGGAATTGCATCTTGGTGTAAATTTCTAAAATATTTTGGTGGCATTTCGTTCAAAAGTTTGTATTTCATAGGTATGAAAAAACATTTGCTTTCAAAATGTTTAGAACAAATAGTAGCTAAAATAAAAAATAAATAGGTGTTTCGGAACAACTACACTTCTATAATAATTATCAAGCTTACCATATTTCATGTTTATCTTATCTGAACGTTTGCAAGCCTGTGCCCATTGTATGGCTAGATCTTTATTTTTCGGAAAACCATAAAATTTTATATCAGTGGCTCCTTTCATTTTATTGTGACTTGTACAGGTAGCAACACTACAGTTTGGCATATTTGTTATTTTATTTTTAGTACAATAAATTATAGTAGATAATTAGTTCATCAATAAAACAAAATCAGCCAAGAATATAATGTTTCACATAGTTCAAGTGGACTCGCACTTAAAAATCAATGTAAAATTAAAATGAATAAAATACAGAATTTACTCGTGGGTGACGACACCGACAGACAGAATACAGATGCCCTGGCAATGTTGCCAGAACAGTAAAAATTTTATAACCAGATCTCATGTTTAAAAATCACCAGTTACAACTAGAAAATCTCTAGTTTTTGGAGCTTACATATATCACTGCATATATTTACGTATATTAAGATTTCAACGTGCAAACACCAATATTGATACTTTCAAGCTTTAGGACCTTAGCGAAGGCTATTGGAGGGTAGCTTTAGGAATGTCTGTTGCATGCTTGAATGATCCAATTTCTACTAAATGTAAACTGCAGATACAGAAAATAAATTGAACACACAAAAGAAGCACAAAATAAGATTTATTTCTAACCAAAATAAAATAAATAATAAAGATGAAGCCATTTCATGTTATTTATATTAAGGACACTCAATGCACAGCTATTTAGGTAATTTACTCATATACACATCTTCCCTATATTGATCTAAAATTGCACCGTTTATATAAAAATTAAAGCCCATTTAACGTATGTAAAATACCTGACAAAGAATTTGTATCGAGTTTGTTTCTTACTTTAGTTTTATTCATATTAAAATTCATCACAGACATGAAATTCTATAACGGTGCGTACGACCAAGGCTAAAGATTTCACACAAGATCAGTTGACTCATCGACCAATAATGAGAAATGTGCATTTTGTAATTTTTGAACCAAATTAATAAAAGATGTGGCACCCAAAACATTTTTAATAAGCGCGGTACATTTTGTCCTTTTTAAAGACATCTCTTTCACTMCTAAKGGTTCTTTAGCTACATGTTTTATTAATTCTGTTAAATGTTCACAACAATTGAAACTAATGTTGTGTTCTGCTATAAAAACTGCAACCCTAAGTTCTACCTCTTTGGTTTTCTTTTCTAATGAAGTGTGGTTAATTATTAAATTAGTTACAGMAACATGCATTTTTATATCTTATGCTTMCTTTTTATGTTTGGAAGTAGCTTTTGTTTTTTTACAGCAATTATTCCTCTAATCAAATCAACAGCGTTGAATTGCAGTTGCACATGGAAAAAATTTGGGTAGTTGCACATCAACGCGTCGCGACAATTGCAGTTGCAATCAGCGTTGAAAGAGAAAACGGCTCGTATGACAGATGATGTGTGGTTATATCAAACACATGCGGTGAGATAAAGCTTAGAGACAAAGAAATTACGATAGATAAAACATGACCCTTAAAATAACCAGAAAATCACCAGTTCTTTAAAAAAATCACCAGGAAACAGCAATTTGTTAAAAATAATAACTAGGTAACATTTTTCAGATAAAAATCATCAGTTCCGGTGAAAAATCACTAGCTCTGGCATCACTGTGCCCTGGACTAACCCTTTGGATACCCCACTCCTATATAACCATTTAACACCAAACCATATCGCCATCTATGATACTAACACAGTAACTAAGCAAAGAACGGTTCGAAACCCTGCTAATACATCTTATAATAATTTGTAATTTTCAAATATAATAGAAGGCAACATAAAAAGCACAAAAAAAATTAAAAATTATTTTATTAACAAACATTTAAAGTAAATTAATACACTATATACATAAATATAATCATATTAAGCCTATCTCTTGTCTTATAAGTATACAGAACAGCTCTTACATCTATTCTCAATACATCAAATATGAAAAATTAACTAAACTTATTTTTGTTTATAGTAAATTTTTTTGTATTTCTTAAAAGCTAACGACGTTAATGAATCCTGATTAGCACTGCGAAGATCCTTACCTTTAAGAATCTTATTAACATTTTGACAATATGCATGTAATATAATATTAATAATAATTTTAAAAAAATTGTCTGCCGAATGGTTAGCTTTTGTTTCATGAAATAAAGTACTTTTAAGGTCATAAATTATTAATAAACAAGGTAATTTTTGCAAAATAAACATGGTGCACTGATGAAATGCATAAAAGAACATTGCCGATGGGTGTGTTAAGCCAAAGCTCTTATATTCACGTGTTTTAATTAACCTATTGTGAGGTAGCTCTACCATTGTGCACATATTTATTTTGCAAGTACTGCAACCACCTACTAAGTTTAGAATTTTTTTGCCACAAATCCGGCAATATAAGCTGTTGTATATTGGTCAGCAACCTGACTTCCAGTTTCAGCTGTTTGAGCAGTTAAGGACTGAATACTGACTTCATGGGGTACAAATGTAGACTTCTCTTGTTTTTCAACAAACGCTCTTAAATTATCTAAAACACCATCTGAATAATCCTCCTCACAGTTGGCAGAAACTGAATGGGGGGAAACAAGATTATTAATTAGAAGTGATTTATAGGAAGATATGAAAGTGTTACAGGTAGGATGGGTATTTTGGGCAGTATAGCTGCGAATGCAGGAAAAGAAATTTTCTACAGGATCTTGGTTGAAACAGCGAGGAGCAAAGTTTTTCAGGCCAGTGGAAAGGAGCTTAGGGGTCAGATAGATAAGACTTTGTAATGAAAAAATCCAATTTTTAAGGGAAGGCGTGATTATATGTTTAGAGGAGTCGGGTGTTGTGAAATACATAGAGTTCAGAATGGAAATAGAAGATTGCCAAAAAGAAACATAGTTACTGTTAGAAGAGACAGTGCAGAAGAATGGTTTACCAGGAGGAGGATTATTCAGATAGCCATTAACAGTTTGTCAAAAAACAAGAGCAGATCTGCTGTATCTGCAGCCTTTGGATCAAAAAAAAATTGTGAGGTTGATGGCAGATCTGTACTAATAGTGGCAAAAGTAGTGCCGTAGCAACAGAATGGCTAAAAACTTGCATACAGTTTTTTACCTTCATTTTTTTTAATTTTGCTTACAATAAAGTGCTCGTCAGTTAGTTTTACAAACTTGCTATATATGCCTTTCTTTTTATCCATTTCGTACAGTTGTACAATATGGTCCCACTTGGATAAAGCAAAGCTGCTTTGTTAAAAGCCCATTTCTCATTCCTTTCATCAAATGAGGGAAATCAAAAAAAAATGAACAATTTCTTCATCATCAACCAAATAACCCTGATATTTGTTTTCATTTGGTGCTTCAAGCAATATTCATTCGTTTGTCGTAACAGTTCATTTATAGCTGCTTGATTAGCACTTCCTTGGTCACAAATTGTACCTACAACCCTAAGACCAGTTTTGCTAATTTCTCTAATAAATGATTTTAATGGGCGCACAATCTCTGCAGAAGGTGTGCAGCCTTCGCTAAAAACAKAACCAATKGGCATTTTCCATTTTTTTCTTAACCCTTTTATAACAAATACTAATGCATGGTCTGCAAAACGCTTATGCCTATTGCATTCACCATAATCAACAAAACCATCGACGGAATCATAAGTGGGATTATACATGAGACCAGGTGTCAAATGGATTTCGTCGAACATTAAAACACACAGTTTGTCTAACTTCGCCATTTTTGTAACTGTTGTTTGTAAATGATCAAAAAGTGTAGCATTTACTCCACAATAAATAGGGATATTGGATAATAAATTGTTTAGTACTTTACGTGATGGCAACGAAAAAATTTTGGACAAAAATCGGTAGCCCTTACCGCTTTGTTTATAAACAAATAAAGCTAACAGCTTGTCATTTAATGTAAATCTGCGACCTCTTGGCTTATATTGCTGAGTTCGTAGCTGCGATAAAAAAAATTGGCTGTTGTTTCATTGATATTTTTTAAAAAATCTAAGCTGCCAGGATTCTTTTGTAACAGCTTCAGCCGACGCCTAACACTTARGTTGCGCTGCCGCAACTTGGCCACGCTTCTTAATCTAGTGGCCTCCCTGTAGAAAGTCCTAGCCTTCGGTGTAAGTTGACTTTGGGTAGCTACTTGACCAAGTCGAAGTAAACCACGCTTTGGAACAACTGCATAAAAAAACTGATGATCACCCAACTGAAATAATAAAGGACGAAAAAGTTTAGAAGCAACGTAAGATATATCCAAAATATCATTTGTAAGAATGCTTTTACTATGTGGTTACCACCAACTACAACATACATTCAAGAAGAGAAAATTAATAGCCAGCCTACTTAACCCGTTCTTTTTTTATGAATGCTCGTTATACTGAATTCTACAAAACATGTTTTATCTTTTATTAGTACAGCACCCAGACCAACAAAATGATATTTTATATTGCTTTTAACTAAATGTCCCAAACAAACAAAAAACAGGTTTACCTACCTCTTAAGTCTGGAGATGGAGTGTGTGGTAATTCTTCTATATCATATAATACATTATCTGATGCAGATGGCAAGGCAATATTTCCAGAACTTGTAGAAGGTGACGCAAGGTGTTGAACATCTACAAACAACAAAGGGGTTGAAATAAAGTTTTAAAAGTGTAAAGGTTATTGAACTGTTGTTCTGACCTGAATCAGGACAACAGTTCATCACCTGGCCGCGAAAGCCTTAACCAGTTCGTAAAGGTTATTATTTTTTAAACTGCACTAAAAATAGGTATGCCAAGAATTTTGTATACATTTAACTACGAAGTTATCGTTCACTTTCACAAAACATATTTGTCAATAATTAGAACTCAAATTACCTGACGCAGCCAATGGAGTAGACTGAAATAGGCTTCTTTTATGTGAAAATGTAAGTTTGGGAACCTTTACTTTTAAATCAGTAGGACTTAGAAGTTGTGATGGTCCAGCCTGTGAAGCCACTTTTAGAGCCTCTGAAAAAAAAGAAAACACTTATATATTGTTTTAAAATTATAATGCTCTAGTTAAACTAACCTCGAACTTTTTCAGGGGTTATATATGGATGTTGTTCAGCTGGAAAACTGAAGCAAGATTCCCTTGTTGACAGTGCCCTGTATTCTAAAAGATAATTCAAAGTTAATAAAATACAATATTTTTACATTTCTATAAATTTTTACCGGGCAGACGCTCTGTAGGCAATGCATATCGTAGTAACTTGCCAGTGGGGTCCTTGCATATACTGGCAAAATGCACATCACACACTTTGTACATCCTTAATACAGTTATGTCATCTATTTCAAATAACTTTTGATTATTTATACGTTGTAACCATATAGTCCTCACACGTTTGTCTGCAGGAATGCTATGTCTGTAAAAATAAGTATTAATTATTATTAATCTTCAGATTAAAATTAAATAAAATGCAAGCATTACCTAGTAGATGTTCTATCTGAACAACTAGGAACACAGCAAGGACGTATCCACAAATGACAGACTTTATAGATTGGCAACTCTTACAACCAGCCTTGAATTTACTATTACTATTATTATCATATATTTTAGTTAGTGTACCCATCACCTGAGCGCTGATGTCGCTCCAAAGTATCTCGTCAAGCCGTAAGATGGCGCTCTAACTGTTGTTCAACCGGGGATTCCATTAAAATATTACTAATTCTATTTTTTGTGCCGAGGGTTAATTATTATTGTTATATTTCAATAAGTAAGCAGTGACTAACACATTATATTTTAATTTGCTGTCACTGTTTACATATTAAAATATAACAAAAACAATTAACACACAAGCAAAATAACACAACTGCAAATTTTATTCATTAAGGTGGTGTGATTTGCAAATAAAATATATTATTATCACTGTATCATATTTATTATAAACATAGATGCACATGAACATTATTTAATAAATACATAAGTATAATAATGTTGAGAAATGATCAGTATATTAGACACTTCCAAATTTAGTACAAACATAAGAGTGCTTAAAATGCAAACACGAGGAAGTGTCTAACATAGTATTAAAGATGCAAAAATTACCTGTTTTAAACTTGGGTGTCACCGGCGATGATAATTTCTGCCTTTTAGAACTTGGCTCTTAACGAAGATCTGTAGGAGAACGAGAAGGCATTACTGCTGCTGTAAAAATAAAACAAATTAGTCCAGAGAGGTCAACATGATACTCTTATTAAAAGAATATGGTGATAAATAGTGAAATCCTTGTGAGTATATAAATACATATAAACAAGGGTGAAACTGACTAGCTAAATGATCACAGCGATGGCACTTTTGAAAATTATAATTAACAATATATATTATATAATACATGTTAATATTTTACATTACCTGCTTGTTCTGAAGCAAATGGTGTATCGGGAATGGGTCTCATTGGAGAATGTTTCACAGTAAAACCTAAGAGATTACAAAGTACATATTAGCAGCCTATAAATACTACAAATATAATTATAGTAGGTCAAAGAATGTAATGTACAGTAGGTTAAATAATTTACTTTTTTATACCTATTTGTTTTGAAGTCGAAGGCATATCAAGAATAGTTCCTGATGTTCCCGGTGCAGTCTCTTCGATATTGATATCTAGAAGCAAATATTATTCCTGCATTTGTAAAATATATATATATAGCTGTAATACCTTCTGATATAACATAAACAGTTTTCGATGTTTCTAGTGCACGTGGCTCCTTAACAATAAAATCTAGAAAACAATTTGTTTATTGATTTGTAAAATAAATATAAACAAAAGTATGTAGGTACCTTCTGCTTTCAAATATAGTGATGGTACAGCATCAGCCTTTAAAGTTGATCTATTCCTGTTGTCAAAGAACTTGGAATCAGGAGCAAAATGTATATCACAAACACGTTTGTTGCTGCGTTTGTCAAAGGGAAAATCCAAGTCCAAAATACTGCACCAAGTTTGAAATCTCTAAAACATACAAGAAATTACGTAAATAGGAATGTTTTTTTTTAAATGCCAGTTACGATATCGTAAAATATGCTTGGTTAAATGCATTATGCATTGCAACTGACTTACTTTAGGATCCTTAGGAAACACATGCAGTTTGGTTGCGCCTCTCCGTGTTTTGCAACATTTTACCGCACACGACATTGTTCAGACCGCACTAATAAAGAAACACAAATACCTGTTTACTTTCTGAACTAAATAATAGTCAATATATCTTAACACCACACAAAATAACACAAGCAAACGACAATTCAGATTCGAATTGATTCAAATCTAGAATTCAACATTGTGCTCTGCATTACCGAAGGAAACGACAATGCGCATGTCACAAACGATCAAAGGAACAGCGTTGACAACTTTATTAAACATAAATACCGTAAAAGCCTTTCAAATTACCATTTAATGGTTTGTGGTTCAGAGAAAGGTAAATTAGGGTTTCTGTCGGGGCTTTAGCATTTCTTGGAACTTCCCTTAAACGGTTCCACTGGCATCTAATTGCACCAATAGCCTCAGTGGCCATAAATAAGAGATAACCCGTCCTAAATACCCTATTGTAACTCATCATTTACTTAGGTCTACTGTCCTACCGTTTATTGCAAACAATCTTTATTGTTGGCTCACGGCTCAACCCTCACTTATTTGTAGAGAATGGAAAGAGAAAGCAGATAGCATATAATTACAAATGTATGACTAGGAAAGCAGTGATGTGTTTATATTCGCCAAAACTCTTAAAATTACTCCACTTTTTAAGTACAATCTTATAAGTATATTCTGTTGAACCGCATTACGTATTGGTAGCATAATTACCTTACGGTAATTACAGTACCCTTGGCAACACAGGAAATTAAACGAAGTTTTGTCCCTTGTCCTTGTCATTATCGCGTGCATATAGCGCCACAGGTGATGCGGGCATGTACTTCAGTGGTGTTTGTCTTTGCTGTGGTTTGAAGCTAAAATAAGTTCGATGGCAAGGTAGAGAGTTGCCACCCCCTGGACGTATCCTTTTGCCCATTTTGACTTTAAAATACACTTGCACTTGCCAAGCCTATTGCAAATTTTCTGTTTGGCGTTGTTTACAAGGAAATGTGCAGTAGTAAACAACCAATGCAGACAAAGGACAAACGCCGAAAGCGTCACGCTTCGGCTTAACTAAAACCGCCCTTTGACCCATTCAAAACAAAACTGTAAAACCACGTGACCAATTTGACAAGACAATTGACAAATGACAGATAACAGAACGTAATTGACAAACCATAAATGCAAAATGTCATTACTACTGCCATATATTGATATAACACATTACTAACTGAACGTTCCAATTATCTTGGATAGAGTGCCCAGGCCCTGACAGATGCCAGCACACGCACAGACGGTCGCTGTACTATCACCGCCATGGATGTATAAAAGAGGGTATACCGCATCTCATTGACAGAAAGCGCATTGTTGTGAATCCAACATCTAAATGGCGTGAAGTTAACGCAATAATAAACTTTGTTTTCTTTCCGCGGCATTGGCGTACCGTAATTTGCATTCTTCAGTATGCTTCGGAAACCTAAAAATAATAGATAGGAAAAAATATTGTATGAATATGATTTATGCACACATATATAAACTCATTTTTCGTTATACACTAGTAAACAATGCATCTTTCAGTAGTAGTGTCGTAAAATATCGGCATAATAAGCAATTTAAATACCGCACGCCTATGAATCTTAACCTTAAATACTATACTTGGGTGTTACATACCTGTGAAATGAAACATTGGGTTAACGTATATCAATCTTTCTGCACATTTGACACTGCCTGATTATCTTATCACTGCTACCGTTAACAATTATATGGAAATCATTCCTTGCGCCTTGCACATCATAAAACCAAATAAAAACAAACACGCAAACGCCCAAATGGTGTGTGACCGTGAACATGAAGCTTGGTCATTGGACATACACAACTGGTCAACTGGAAGATCCAAATGTTTTCCACAAATAAACGCTTAGACTGTGATCACATGTTGGCATCAGTTTAGAATGTGAAAAGCTGGATCCCCTCTTTTATACATCCATGATCACCGCAATACCGCTTGCCACGGCTCATACCGGCGTTGCCAAACTCATGTAGATGCCGTGTTTCCAATCTTCAATTTCCCATACATGGTAGTAACATTAACTACAGATCACTCCACTAAGGATAACCAGGATAACGATCGTTACCATCTGTCATGCTCTGTTGTTTTGACATTTGATTGAACGTACGTAACCTTAAAGCAGCCAAAGTAACTAGATTTATAGAAGCCTGATCCACACCCAATTTTTTTTAACTCACACTGGGGAGTGATTTTACAGAAATGGAATTGGTATGATCATGCGGTTGGAGGACACGACACAGGAATAAGGAATATTTCATATAAGCTTTTAATGTGCTCTGAACAGTCACAACACGGAATAGGTGCTCATTTTTAAATTATGTACTGTTTCACAAGCTGCATTCATCTTTTGAGTATTTTCAAAACTCTTTTTAGTTTGAGTTTGGCTAAATTCACCCAGTAAAACTTACGAGTTACTGCGTAGACACGCTGCCCTATAAACGAGCAATATGGCGACTTACTGGTCGTTACAAAATTTTCTCGCGGATGCCATAAGATTTATTAGCCGACTAGATAAAATATACGATGGATCACGCTATATTAGTGCTGACGTAATGACGGCCATTTTTCTATGGAACGTCAAAGTCCTGGATCCTGACAAAGCGAGTTGTCATAACGTGCGTAACAGACCTCAGTGTTAGGTGTTAGGTGCAATTTTGTGACTTTAAAAGAATATTTAGAAGTGTTACTGTGCTTATTTGGTAGCTTACACTCCTTCGTTTTGCTTCACAAGTATTACAAACCGAAATTACATTTAGTTTAGATCCTAGATCAAAACAAACCAAGTTGTCATAACGTCCATAAGGGAGCTAAGTGTTTGGTGCAATTTATTTAGTGTTAAAGAATATTTTAAAGTGTTACTGTGTATGTTAATTTGAGTAGCTGACACTCTTTTGCTTTACTTAGCAAGTATTACAAATGTAAATTATATTTAGTTACAATGTAGGTATTGCTGAAAAG
This sequence comes from Rhyzopertha dominica, assembly GCA_025024175.1. Lineage (NCBI taxonomy): Eukaryota > Metazoa > Arthropoda > Insecta > Coleoptera > Bostrichidae > Rhyzopertha > Rhyzopertha dominica. The sequence continues at coordinate 27,580,702 of QCXZ01000138.1, read as the reverse complement.
CCTAACCTACAATAAGTGCGTGTGTAGAGTATTACAATTTACATGTTGTACCAGAAGATGGTAACGTGCTAGGTCCCTGGATGTTCTTGTTATAATGAGAGAGAAACGTATAAACTTTAAGTATTTATTTTAGATTGTCTTTCAACTATATAGATTTACTTAATGTAATTTCGGTTTGTAATACTTAATGAATAATACAAAGCTATGTAAACCACTCAAACATACACAGTAACACTTCAAAATATTGTATTATACTATAATATTGCTCTGAACATTGAGTGTTACTGTGTATTTTTAATGGTTTACGTTCCTTCGTATAATTTAGTATTACAAACCAAAATTACATTTAGTTGCAATCTCTTGTTTAAAAACAACCTAAAAGAAGTGCTGTAAAGATTACACGTTTCGCTCTCATTATAGCGGGAATACCCAGGGACCCAACCCATTACCATTTTCTGGTCAAACTTGTAAATTATAATCCTCCACACACGTACTTAGTGTATGTTCAGCTTTTCAACAATACATTTTATCTAAATGTAATTTCGTTTTGTAATACTTGCTAAGTAAAGCGAAGTGTAAGCTACCCAAACATGCACAGTAACGCTTTAAAATACTCTTTAACACTAAAAAATTACACCAAACGCTGAACTCCCTTACGCACATTATGACAACTAAGTAGGTTGGTTTGGATCCGGGATCTTGATGTACCCGCAGCAAAATGGCCGACATCTACGTCACACTAATATAGCGTATTCTCTTTGCTAAAGTTGATGTTAGTTAAAATCATTCCAGTAACCATGACAACAGCTTAAATGGGGCGTGTGATTGGTTTAGATTTAAAAAACAGTTGATTTTAGCTTAAAATAGAGAAGAGAAACCGGCCTGCTGATGTCTATAGATGCTTCCCACAGAAATTATTATTACATAGTTAACCTAGAAGTTTAAACGTTTAAAGCAACGATAATATTTTGTCATACATTTTGAGATAATTGATCATTGCGCATGCAAGGCCTGGCGCATGCGCAGTAAATATTATATGAGAATGTTATGACGTCACAACAAACAACAGAACCTGCCGCACATCCACAGAAATCTTATTTATTAATAAATATACGATTTCTGTGCGCACATCTCACCAATCGCCATTTCGCCATTATCTATTCACTCGGTCTTCGGTCACACATGCGAGTTACTGTGCAGACGCGTCACCCTACCAATAAGCAACATGGAGACTTGCTGGTCGTGTGGTCGCCACACAGAAATTGTATTTATTTATTATTAAATATACGATTGCTGTGAGTCGCCACAAGTGTCTGGCGCAAGCCATGAGATTTAGCTGTCTAGAATCTATGGGGAGCGTGCACGTCGACTAGTAGCGCCACCAGTGGTGAAATAACGCAAGATTGAGGTATACGCAGCATGACAACTACGAATTTCGTTGATTTACTTTTGCTTTAATATTGTGAGGGAAGTGTCGAAGTGTGTATTACGTCGAAAAATTCCTAAATCTCAAAGAAATTGTTCTGTTGTGGACTATAATAATACTCGTGTGGCAGCAAAAACATACGCTTTTATCGATTTCGTGGAAAGGTTTGGGAAGGTGAACGAAAACAACATTGTATTATGTGTTCTTCAGAATATAGGTATACCTAGTACAAAACGACTTGAGCACTTGACCCGTGAGAGATGTTTGTCAAGAAGAATAAATTGTAGCGTGGGGCGTTCGTCTGTTGGCTACAGTTTAAACGAAAAATATTGTCACTTTCGCTTATCGTTCTCCCAGTCTCCGCCCGTTTCTTATCACCGTTGAAAKATCCTATTTCATACAATGGCTTTACCTTCTTGCAATATCGTTAATAGATTCCAACCCTGCGTTTAATACCCAAGCATATGTAGCACAGAATAACAGTACGTTTTCAGGATGGTTTAGCGCTCGTTCGGTACTACGCTATAGTTCTCGCGTGTTAAGTCGTTTTGTACCAGCCTATACAAACCCATTCATATTTGCAGTTGCTTGACTAACAATGAATGCCATAAAATGAAGATGGAAGGCTAAATTTGTAATAATTATTAGTAGTCACTATATTGAGTAGCTTATAAACAAGCTGGTATTTGTTTGTGTTTTGTTTCACACTATTTATCGAATAATTCGACGATTAAGAAAGATTTCTTGAAAATGATAAATAGTGTGAAACAAAGTACAAACAAAAACCAGTTTGTATGCAAGCTAGTCAATGTGATAATTTCGACATTATTCACAAACACTGCGCCTTAAACTGTTCAGTTTATTATTATAAGTAGTTACTTTAATACCTTCAAAACCATACTTGATTATTTCGTTCGTTTCGCATAAACACTCGTTTTTGCCGTGTCACTTTAGATACGATTTAATTTGTATTTATACCCCACATTTGTCTGTTAAATCCACCAGAGGTCTCTGAATCTGAACGCGGGCGCGTGCACGCCGCACGCTTCCTATATAAAAGACGCTTCCGAATCGTCGTTCGGTATCCGTATTTTTTAACAAAGTTGGTGTGGTTATACAAAGTTGGCAACACTGGTGCGTGCTGCTGTAGATCATGTGTTCATGTAGATTTTGAGGTTAAATATTATATATACACTGCACGTTTGTAATTTGTTAGGGTGCCATATATAAAACCTATTATTTTGAATTCAGGGTAATTTCCAGGGTACAAAGATGACGGAATTGGATCCTTTGGAGTCCGATGAATCAGAATTAAGCGACAGTGACTTAGAAGTAAGCCTTGTGATTGTAAAATAAACTGTATTTTCTAACTTGTTTTTCTATCAGTTACAAGAAGCTTTTGCAAGCAACCTTTTAAAGCCCGGGCTAAACACAATTGAAGAAGCAAAGAAACAACTTGTTAACAATGTGGTAAGCTACAACGTGACTGGTAATTTTGAGAATTTTGAGCTGGTTTTTGGTAATTCATGTAGAAATTATCATATTTACGTAATATCCAAGTAATTTTAGATATTGAATAAGACCACTTATCAAAATAATTTACATTTGAAACTATTTTGAGACACACAGTGTTTTTCGTATGTTCCGTCACACATTTCACATGCTTCTATATTACGCATAGTTCATGTATCCTAACTAATAAAAAAACTATAATGTGGGAAGGAAAAGAAACAAGTGATCTGAAGTGCTATGTGTAGAACAGAAACATGGTGCATTCATTACACAATATATAAAAATCACCATACGGTATAAATTAATGCCAAGGGTAAGCTGCAGTTTTACATAAACTGGTATTTTCTGCATTCTAAAATTACTTTGGTATGTAAAATATAATGACAATCTACGTGAATTTTCAAAAATGAACTCGACATTTACAAGTCACATGTTCTCAATAAAATTTGTTTTTAAATTAATAAAACAAAAATAATTGTTTTTCTTAGGTTGGTCTGCGCCAAAAACTGAATGAAATTAAACTCGACTTGCCATGGATTGAACGTCTAGATTGCATAAATAAACAAGCACCTCTTGCACCTGAATTGGCAGCACAAATGCTTTCTGAAGAACAGAAACGGGAAAATCAACTTAAAAACAACAAAAAATTACCTCAGTTTTTACCAACTGATGATCCTGTGTTGAATGATTTTAAACGAGAAATGGGATTTCATAGACAGGCACAGGCAGCGGTAGTTGAAGCAGTCCCTAAACTTAAAGCTCTTGGTTTGCCTACAATGCGCCCTGATGATTATTTTGCTGAAATGGCTAAATCTGATGAACACATGCAAAAGGTCAGGGAAAATTTAATGAGAAAACAGGCACAGCAGCAGCAAAGTGAGCGAGTTAAACAATTGCGACTTCAAAGAAAACAGGGAAAGATTTTACAAGTCCAGACTAAAATACAAAGGCAACAGGAAAAGAAGGCCGTATTAGATCAGGTTAAAAAGTATCGCAAAGGCGTTTCAAAAAGTTTAGATTTTTTGGAGAACAAGAAAGGAGGAAAATCAACCAAAGATGTGTTAGAAAAGAGGAAATACAGAGATAAGAAATTTGGTTTTGGGGGTAAAAAACGTGGTTCAAAGATGAACACTAGAGAAAGTGCTGCAGATATTAGTGAATTTAAAACATCGACTAAAAGAGTTAAAAATGCAAAAGGTGGTAATAAAAATCGACCAGGGAAGGCCCGAAGAATGAGAATTAAATCAAAGGGAAAACGAAAGAAGTGATTTTTTGTGAAAATATGCATTAATTTTATTAAAGTCTTTTTATAATTGAGTATTTTTATTAATGATTGAATTCAGAACCTTTTATTTAAGGTTAGTCAAAAGTATGGAATATGTAAAAGGTTTATTTCTGTAATTATAAACTTTTTCAGAAACATGTCCTCAACAAAATTTTTTTTTGCTGATTATTTTTCATTTCTTAGCCTACTTTTTCTTTTTGTAGGTTAATGTATTTCCGTTGCAAAGTAATTTTTTAATGGGTACCGGAAATTTCGATTTAATACAAAAGTTATCCAAATTAATTTGTGTTTATGAAGTAAAGTTGAATCAGAATTTTGAAAAAGTAGTAAATCACTTAAAATTATGATAAAATCTTTGGGAGGATTGAAAGGAGTTATGTTGTTTACATTGAAAGAAACTAGAAATGATTCTGTAGGAACATCAAAATAACAGTTTGTCAGTAAAATGAACTTTTTAATAGCAAAAGAATTATAAATATTTAAAACCTAACGGAGAACTATTTTTTTCAACTGTACTTGTTTGTGCCAAGGAGAGTTTTGCATATGAAGAAGTGGTTTGTAGTTAACCACCCTTGTATATGTTGTGTTTAGTCTAGGTAAGAAGTTCTTAGGGTGATAATAATGACTCGAGCAGGACCCAAGAACTGTGCTGTGGTAAGTTACTTAAAATCGTTTTCAACAAAGTTGCTACACAAAGAGTTCAATCAAGTATTGCTGGCTTCTCACGCCAAAGGCCTTGGTCATATCATCCTGACATAAACATCCACTCAGTGAGAAGATGGGAACCGATGATCAAAGGTTAAAACTTAAGTCAAAACCAAGAATTCCCTCTCGGCCATCATCAAGTTAAGGTGTAACAAGTGACTCTTAAGAGTCCCATTTTGATCCTGAATTGAAGTCATGTAAAAATCTCTAGTCGGGTCCCACGTCTAAATTTAAATTTGGAAGTAAGTGTGAAGTTCCCTATTACATTTTTCGATATTGAATCGCCGGATTTCAAGTATCGTTAAACAGTTGATCCCCATTCCAAACGTACGTAGTGATAGATTGTTATAAAAGGTGAAGTGAATAACTTCGTCCAGTCCAGAAGAACTTGTTAGTTGGGAATCCACATTTGGAGTAGCAGACGTATATGGTGTGAGTAAATAAGTTTGTTTGCTCCTGCTCAGTCAACACTGCATCCAACTTGTTAAATGTAATTGACTTAAACTGTGTCATTTAGTTTGATACTCAACTCTAAACTGTTACTTTATTATTGAACACTTTCAACATTGTTGATTTTGTAGTAAAACCGATAAAATTTACAATCTGTTTTTGATTGTATTACACAAAACGAATCCCAAAGCATTTCAGGGCTACGAACCTACTCCGGAAAAAGAACACCAGTGATTATCAGTAAGTAAACGATTATTAAAATTCACAGGGTGTCCGAATCCTTCAAATCGGACTGGTGGCAGCAATACCTATATTATAACATAATCTATGTTATAATAGTAAAATTCTATTATTACAGGTCTAATAGGATAATCCTCTTTATGTATCTTAGGAAGATCATAAAGTCTGGGTGCTGTAGGATTCATATAAAAGGCCTGCGACTTTTTGCAATTATAAAGCTTGTTGGTTCAACCCTTTTGAATTAAATTTGATTCATCACTTTCGATGAAAACAAAATCTCCACCATTAAAAAATTTGGATACCTTATTTGCCTAAAACGACAAGACAATTGTCTTTATCGACTTTAAAAAATAATAAATTATCTTTAATGTATGAATTTATATTTCACAGAGTGCAGAGTGATATATATAATGCTCTCCCTTATTTCACAAAAAATGCTTTATTTGGTTGGAATGTGAGATGAAACAGTGGGAATAAGATAATTATTGTGTCCAGCAGCAGATCCACCAATTTCAGGGGTTTTACACCCTCTGAAATCCAAGAAGGCATGGAATTTGTGGGAACAGTCCAGTCTTCTGAAAATTCTGACAATGAGGAATTCAGTAATGTGTCAAACAAAAAACTCAAAAAGAAAGACAACTGAAAAAAGCGAGACATAAATAAAAACTGCAATTTCAACCTGCAACAGCAAAGAATAATACAACTCATTCACAAGAACAAACAACAACAAAAAACCAACTACTCCCCAAAAATGCAAACCATAATTAATCAAGAGTGTCAGGTTACACTGTACTGTATTAATTAAAATATGTAGCTGACATTTGGCAACAAAAGCATCCAAAATCCAGAATGACTGTTTTTCGTTTTTTTCCAGACAAAATACTTCCAACCGTACTTTAATGTCATTATTGCTTTTAACAATTATGCAAAATGAAATGAAATTTAAAAAACTATAGTAATGTGCATTAACAGTTTTTAATAAGTTTTGGAGTCGGACATTTAAATTTAAACAATAATAATTTAAATTATAAATTCAATCTGGCACCCAGAGCTGGGAAAGTTACTTTTGAAATGTAACTAAGTTACATTGCATAGTTACTTAATAGAAAGTAACCTTAAGTTACTTAGGTAACTAGATACTTATTTATGAATGTAACTTAGTTACAAGTTACAAGTAAGGAAGTAACTTAAAAAATAATTCTTTTTATAGTTATTATTGGAGGGAGTAAAATAAAAGAAAGGTGATACATATAAGGTTTTAAGGTCGAGTAAATAATTAGAACACTACTGAACGTCCCAGAAGATCTACTATACTCCATGGTCTACATTGCATCTTACAGAAAGCTGCATTTTACTTGAGGAGTAAAACTTTTATGTTGTGCAATATTGAAAGTTCGAAAGATCTGTCCACGAAGTTGTTTTATAAAGTGGAATTGGAGGAAAACAGAAACGTACAGTTGACCAGAGCAATACTCAATGCATCTTGCGATTGCCCGTCTGCACGCGCATTAGATGGTCCACTGTACTATTGGAGTTTAGAATGTTCTGTATGTGTTGAGTAGTGTGGTGTAAATTTTTGGTTAAAAAGAGCTTATTGCGAGCTGTTTGAGGACAAGTCGTATAAAAAATTAATCCAGGCAATGGTGCAGATGTGTCAAGTATGCAAAAAGGTGGGCTTTAAGGTGAAAACCGTATCATTTCACCGTTAAGCATTGTTTAGGTTATGTTTATATTTGTTGTCATAGGCGTCGTTTGATAAATTTAGCGAAATTAGTTACTTTATAGAGAAATACTTTTATAAAATGTAATGAAGTTGATAGTGAATGATTAATACATATGGAAAATGATTACTGTGAGCGGTAGACGTTTTAAAAATAAATATTTGTAGGTAGAAGAAGAGAGCCGATGTGTTCGGGGTAAGTACTTCAGTGATGCCTGATGCGGATTTTGATTTTATGTATTTCTTTTATTTGACAAAAAATTTCATTTTCGCAGTTTCTCAATTTTTTTCCTTATATTTCTATGTGAAGAATGTCGAGTGTTTTCTCGTTAAGTGTTGATTAATGAATACTAATGCTAGAACTGTGTTGATGCTTTCATTCGGCCACAACTTTTTTTCCCGCGTGTAACGAAATTAAATTAGTGTTTGTTGTACAAAAAGATGTTTCTTTGCTTTAACTGAAAGATTGTTCGAAATATTATTGATGTTAAATTTTCTCACTGTTGACCCTTTTATAACAGTACGGCAATGTACTTGGAGGAAAACTGTATCTCCCCCTTGTACCCGCGCTCCCCTCACAATCATTGGTCTTAGCGTCAGTTCCAACCGTATTTATGAATGAGATGTCGTGTCCATCTAATAATATGTCAATGCGTTAACCCAATGTTTCATTTCACAGGTATGTAACACCCAGAGAAGGTAGGGTTTCGGCTTTTGGGGCAAGCGTTGAGTATGCGGTACGTGTAGTGCAATTCCACCAAGGTGTTACTCTTATGCCTAACACACCATAGTTGCACAGTTGCACAATTTGTTACCGCAAGTCAATCACTGTACCACTATACGTCCATTAGCCGAGTTTTGTAAGTTTAGAAAGGATGAAAGCAAAGTGCACAACTCATTATTCGTACTTGGTGAAATTTTCACCAATTATTGCCCCTATGCATATTTAGCGTCACTGTATAATTACTGTCCGATATAATGTCCGATAAGGTAAAACGAACAAAAAAAGACCCTTAAAAAAGTCACCCTCCCTGAAGGGGTGGAAATTGAAGTCCACGAATGGTTGTCAAAAAATTCGCATCAACTCTACACATGCACTAGAACATTTCCCCCGAATTTGGGAATTTTAACTTCAACAGAAGATATTAAACTCGATGTCTTAAATCCTCGTATTGGGTGGATTTCGTCTATTGGGGCAAGTGCTGTAATACGCCAGCCAAACATGATATCCCCTTTAAACTTCACACGGTTTACTTTCCCGTCGACAGGGATTTAATTAAGGTAAAACGAACAAAAAAAGACCCTTAAAAAAGTCACCCTCCCTGAAGGGGTGGAAATTAAAGTCCACGAATYGTTGTCAAAAAATTCGCATCAACTCTACACATGCACTAGAACATTTCCCCCGAGTTTGGGAATTTTAACTTCAACAGAAGATATTAAACTCGATGTCTTAAATCCTCGTATTGGGTGGATTTCGTCTATTGGGMCAAGTGCTGTAATACGCCAGCCAAACGAGATATCTCCTTTAAACTTCACACGGTTTACTTTCCCGTCGACAGGGATTTAATTAAGGTAAAACGAACAAAAAAAGACCCTTAAAAAAGTCACCCTCCCTGAAGGGGTGGAAATTAAAGTCCACGAAAAGTTGTCAAAAAATTCGCATCAACTCTACACATGCACTAGAACATTTCCCCCGAGTTTGGGAATTTTAACTTCAACAGAAGATATTAAACTCGATGTCTTAAATCCTCGTATTGGGTGGATTTCGTCTATTGGGGCAAGTGCTGTAATACGCCAGCCAAACATGATATCTCCTTTAAACTTCACACGGTTTACTTTCCCGTCGACAGGGATTTAATTAAGGTAAAACGAACAAAAAAAGACCCTTAAAAAAGTCACCCTCCCTGAAGGGGTGGAAATTAAAGTCCACGAATGGTTGTCAAAAAATTCGCATCAACTCTACACATGCACTAGAACATTTCCCCCGAGTTTGGGAATTTTAACTTCAACAGAAGATATTAAACTCGATGTCTTAAATCCTCGTATTGGGTGGATTTCGTCTATTGGGGCAAGTGCTGTAATACGCCAGCCAAACGAGATATCTCCTTTAAACTTCACACGGTTTACTTTCCCGTCGACAGGGATTTAATTAAGGTAAAACGAACAAAAAAAGACCCTTAAAAAAGTCACCCTCCCTGAAGGGGTGGAAATTAAAGTCCACGAAAAGTTGTCCAAAAATTCGCATCAACTCTACACATGCACTAGAACATTTCCCCCGAGTTTCGGAATTTTAACTTCAACAGAAGATATTAAACTCGATGTCTTAAATCCTCGTATTGGGTGGATTTCGTCTATTGGGGCAAGTGCTGTAATACGCCAGCCAAACGAGATATCTCCTTTAAACTTCACACGGTTTACTTTCCCGTCGACAGGGATTTAATTAAGGTAAAACGAACAAAAAAAGACGCTTAAAAAAGTCACCCTCCCTGAAGGGGTGGAAATTAAAGTCCACGAAAAGTTGTCAAAAAATTCGCATCAACTCTACACATGCACTAGAACATTTCCCCCGAGTTTCGGAATTTTAACTTCAACAGAAGATATTAAACTCGATGTCTTAAATCACCGTATTGGGTGGATTTCGTCTATCGGGGCAAGTGCTGTAATACGCCAGCTTTAGCCTTATGGGAGAAATGACGATAACGGTATTTAGAAAATTCAGGTTTGCAATGGTAGAAACCCAGCAGAGCAATATTCCAAATACTTAACCAATGGAAATACAGAATAGGACAATTACCGTGGCATACCCCTGAGTAACGGTCATTCCTTGGTCAATTTTCTAACTGAAGGAGGGACATCCCTGAGGGGCGTGTCACTTAACCGAATGTCATATTAAACTCAAAAATTAAGAAACTTTTTTTTTAATTTTTTAATTTCCACCCCTTCAGGGAGGGTGACTTTTTTAAGGGTCTTTTTTTGTTCGTTTTACCTTAATTAAATCCCTGTCGACGGGAAAGTAAACCGTGTGAAGTTTAAAGGAGATATCTCGTTTGGCTGGCGTATTACAGCACTTGCCCCAATAGACGAAATCCACCCAATACGAGGATTTAAGACATCGAGTTTAATATCTTCTGTTGAAGTTAAAATTCCCAAACTCGGGGGAAATGTTCTAGTGCATGTGTAGAGTTGATGCGAATTTTTTGACAACCATTCGTGGACTTTAATTTCCACCCCTTCAGGGAGGGTGACTTTTTTAAGGGCCTTTTTTTATTCGTTTTACCTTAATTAAATCCCTGTCGACGGGACAGTAAACCGTGTGAAGTTTAATGGAGATATCTCGTTTGGCTGGCGTATTACAGCACTTGCCCCAATAGACGAAATCCACCCAATACGAGGATTTAAGACATCGAGTTTAATATCTTCTGTTGAAGTTAAAATTCCCAAACTCGGGGGAAATGTTCTAGTGCATGTGTAGAGTTGATGCGAATTTTTTGACAACTTTTCGTGGACTTTAATTTCCACCCCTTCAGGGAGGGTGACTTTTTTAAGGGTCTTTTTTTGTTCGTTTTACCTTAATTAAATCCCTGTCGAGGGGAAAGTAAACCGTGTGAAGTTTAAAGGAGATATCTCGTTTGGCTGGCGTATTACAGCACTTGCCCCAATAGACGAAATCCACCCAATACGAGGATTTAAGACATCGAGTTTAATATCTTCTGTTGAAGTTAAAATTCCCAAACTCGGGGGAAATGTTCTAGTGCATGTGTAGAGTTGATGCGAATTTTTTGACAACCATTCGTGGACTTTAATTTCCACCCCTTCAGGGAGGGTGACTTTTTTAAGGGTCTTTTTTTGTTCATTTTACCTTAATTAAATCCCTGTCGAGGGGAAAGTAAACCGTGTGAAGTTTAAAGGAGATATCTCGTTTGGCTGGCGTATTACAGCACTTGCCCCAATAGACGAAATCCACCCAATACGAGGATTTAAGACATCGAGTTTAATATCTTCTGTTGAAGTTAAAATTCCCAAACTCGGGGGAAATGTTCTAGTGCATGTGTAGAGTTGATGCGAATTTTTTGACAACCATTCGTGGACTTTAATTTCCACCCCTTCAGGGAGGGTGACTTTTTTAAGGGTCTTTTTTTGTTCGTTTTACCTTAATTAAATCCCTGTCGACGGGAAAGTAAACCGTGTGAAGTTTAAAGGAGATATCTCGTTTGGCTGGCGTATTACAGCACTTGCCCCAATAGACGAAATCCACCCAATACGAGGATTTAAGACATCGAGTTTAATATCTTCTGTTGAAGTTAAAATTCCCAAACTCGGGGGAAATGTTCTAGTGCATGTGTAGAGTTGATGCGAATTTTTTGACAACCATTCGTGGACTTTAATTTCCACCCCTTCAGGGAGGGTGACTTTTTTAAGGGTCTTTTTTTGTTCGTTTTACCTTAATTAAATCCCTGTCGACGGGAAAGTAAACCGTGTGAAGTTTAATGGAGATATCTCGTTTGGCTGGCGTATTACAGCACTTGCCCCAATAGACGAAATCCACCCAACACGAGGATTTAAGACATCGAGTTTAATATCTTCTGTTGAAGTTAAAATTCCCAAACTCGGGGGAAATGTTCTAGTGCATGTGTAGAGTTGATGCGAATTTTTTGACAACTTTTCGTGGACTTTAATTTCCACCCCTTCAGGGAGGGTGACTTTTTTAAGGGTCTTTTTTTGTTCGTTTTACCTTAATTAAATCCCTGTCGAGGGGAAAGTAAACCGTGTGAAGTTTAAAGGAGATATCTCGTTTGGCTGGCGTATTACAGCACTTGCCCCAATAGACGAAATCCACCCAATACGAGGATTTAAGACATCGAGTTTAATATCTTCTGTTGAAGTTAAAATTCCCAAACTCGGGGGAAATGTTCTAGTGCATGTGTAGAGTTGATGCGAATTTTTTGACAACTTTTCGTGGACTTTAATTTCCACCCCTTCAGGGAGGGTGACTTTTTTAAGGGTCTTTTTTTGTTCGTTTTACCTTAATTAAATCCCTGTCGAGGGGAAAGTAAACCGTGTGAAGTTTAAAGGAGATATCTCGTTTGGCTGGCGTATTACAGCACTTGCCCCAATAGACGAAATCCACCCAATACGAGGATTTAAGACATCGAGTTTAATATCTTCTGTTGAAGTTAAAATTCCCAAACTCGGGGGAAATGTTCTAGTGCATGTGTAGAGTTGATGCGAATTTTTTGACAACCATTCGTGGACTTTAATTTCCACCCCTTCAGGGAGGGTGACTTTTTTAAGGGTCTTTTTTTGTTCGTTTTACCTTAATTAAATCCCTGTCGACGGGAAAGTAAACCGTGTGAAGTTTAAAGGAGATATCTCGTTTGGCTGGCGTATTACAGCACTTGCCCCAATAGACGAAATCCACCCAATACGAGGATTTAAGACATCGAGTTTAATATCTTCTGTTGAAGTTAAAATTCCCAAACTCGGGGGAAATGTTCTAGTGCATGTGTAGAGTTGATGCGAATTTTTTGACAACTTTTCGTGGACTTTAATTTCCACCCCTTCAGGGAGGGTGACTTTTTTAAGGGTCTTTTTTTGTTCGTTTTACCTTAATTAAATCCCTGTCGAGGGGAAAGTAAACCGTGTGAAGTTTAAAGGAGATATCTCGTTTGGCTGGCGTATTACAGCACTTGCCCCAATAGACGAAATCCACCCAATACGAGGATTTAAGACATCGAGTTTAATATCTTCTGTTGAAGTTAAAATTCCCAAACTCGGGGGAAATGTTCTAGTGCATGTGTAGAGTTGATGCGAATTTTTTGACAACTTTTCGTGGACTTTAATTTCCACCCCTTCATGGAGGGTGACTTTTTTAAGGGTCTTTTTTTGTTCGTTTTACCTTAATTAAATCCCTGTCGACGGGAAAGTAAACCGTGTGAAGTTTAAAGGAGATATCTCGTTTGGCTGGCGTATTACAGCACTTGCCCCAATAGACGAAATCCACCCAATACGGTGATATAAGACATCGAGTTTAATATTTTCTGTTGAAGTTAAAATTCCCAAACTCGGGGGAAATGTTCTAGTGCATGTGTAGAGTTGATGCGAATTTTTTGACAACAATTCGTGGACTTTAATTTCCACCCCTTCAGAAAGGGTGACTTTTTTAAGGGTCTTTTTTAGTTCGTTTTACCTTAATGGAATCCCTGTCGATGGAAAAGTAAACCATGTGAAGTTTAAAGGAGATATCTCGTTTAGCGGCGTATTACAGCATTTGCCCCAATAACAGAAATCTACTTTTGTAAACGTCTTTTTTGTCCCTTCTACCTTAATGAAATCCATGTCAATGGGAAAGTAAACTGGTGCTTTTGTAAAGGTCGTTTCCTGTTCGTTTTACCTTAATTATATCCCTCTATTTCAGAAAGTATGCCGTGTGCAATTTAAAAGATGTGTTTTGGTTTAGTTGGCGTATTATTATAGTAGTTGTCCCATAAGATGAAAACGACTACCCAAAGAATATCGGACAGAATTATACAGCTTATATGCTAAAMATGCATAGGGACAATAATTGGTGAAAATTTCCTAAGTACGAATAATGAGTTGTGCACTTTGCTTTTATCCTCTCTAAACTTACAAAACTCGGCTAATGGAGTTACAGTGGAATTATTGTGCAACCGTGCAACTGTAGTGTGTTATAGCATAAGACTAACACCTTGGTGGAATTGCAGTACACGTACCGTATACTGAATAGTTGCCCCAAAAGCCGAAACCGTACCAAAGTGAGGTTATGCTGCCTCAGAAAAAGTAAATGTTAAAATTTGTTGTGCGGTTTCAGTTAGGCTTTTCCGAAGGGAAGGAGCTGCGATCACGTGATAGATGTATGGACTACACGTGGTCACTTCATCTGTTGGGTGATCCCAAGGTGGTAGATTACTGGTGTTTCAGCTTTGGCCATTTTAGTTCAAATGTCGGTTCCAAAATCTGAGTACACTTCAGATGGCGCCAAGTTCGTTGTCTATAGATAGATAGTAAACTTATAAAATAGACTTGTCTACTGAAGAATATGAATTAATCGTTTTACTTAAATGTGGATATTTTGAATAAGTATGTTTGGTAAAAATTAATATTTTACAATAAGTATTTTTAAGTTAGCACAAATATTAGTATTTGCAAACATAAATTCGCGGAAGGCTAATCACCTCATTGCACATGAAATAGTAAATTAAATACAAAGAGCCTCAGGTATATGGTATGACATTTATTTAACATAATAAGCATGTAATAACAAAAGCTGTCATGATAAATATAATTTCAAACTTCTGAAACATTGTTTAATATTTATAAAAAATAATGTATCTATTGTCATCCAAATTTTTTATCAACAGGATTTAATAGGTTATCATGTGTTTTTCTTTAATAATGATTCCTGTTATTAGTATTCCTTGTAGTTACGTTTTACATTTTAAATACTATTTCATTTATGCTTCAGCAACTACTAGTTCTATAGGAATCCTGAGTAGATATATACATAAGCTGAGAAAATACTTATGTAAAGTGAATTTCTCATTGCATTATAACTGGCACCACTCTTATAAGTGGACTTATTATAACAATAGATTCAGTCGTTCAGTTTAACTTTTTTTGTCGTTTATTTCCCTGTAGTCTTGGCCTTCACCAACATTTTATTGTAACCAACAGATAATAATGCTGAAAAAATAGCGTTAATTACTGCACAATATCTTTGTAGTTTTATATAGGTACCTGCTTTTAATATAGTTCATAGTATCTTGCATAGACAACTCAGATGTGCTTTCCATCGTTCAGGATCAATATATAGGAATTAGGTGGAGTGTAGCTACAGGCTACATGTTAAGCAGACCTCGTTAAATGCCTTATTGTGTGCCTTTCTTCTTGAAGGTAGTGTACATTGTATGTATATGGTAATTACCCACTTCAAACAAACCTGTGTCACATATACCTTATTGAAACTGATCCAGTTTCAATTAATACACAAACTGCTAACGTCATAGGTAAAAAACGCTGTGCATACATTTTCTTGAATACCATCCTGATAACTTACAAATTACAACTAATATTAATAGTTCTTTGACTGTTTTGTGATAATCTATTTGTCAATTTGACAGAGACAACAATCTGACACAATAGCAAAATCAAGTCGACCTGGGAGACAACGAACCTGGCGCCATCTGAAACGGGCACGCGTTTTGGGGTCAGTAGTTAAGGCGAGCTGTAACAGCAGAATCTACCACCTTGGTGATCCTAGTATAGTAAACAAGGGGGCTGCCATATTGTCGCTTACTTTAAATAATGGCATCTTGTGCAACAGTTAACTTAAAATTAGGGTAAATGCGAACCAATTTGATGTAGCAGTGTTGAAATACTAAAATCAGTTTGACTTGTTCTTGGAATGCTCTATAAATATCAATTAAATGGCTAATTTAATACGGAGAATGTCTGTCGTCAATCAACTGCATCAGTTTCACAGCACATAAACAAAGCTCCCAGACCGGCGTTGCAACATGTTATTCTATGCTCGTAGCGTCGTAGCATTGTTTTGTTTACATAGCGTGGCCCGTAGCGTTAGTTATTGTGATTGTGATTTTGTTCTCTGCTTGCACGACTTATTTCTTAGTTTTATTTTGTAGTTTCATTAATTTTAGTTATGAGTGGTATAGTTAAAGAGTGTTCATCGAATAAACGTTCGAAGTCGCAATTGTAAAAGGCTGATTTATAACAATCTCAGAATTTGTAAGTTAGATTTGTTAATTAGTCTGTAATTTATAAGTGCTGTTTTTACAGAAGCCCTGACGAAGACTCTAATAAAGTCGAAAGCTTGGCAATAATTAAAGAGTTCACTCTATTATAAATAACAACAAGGTCGATTACCTCCTAATTTAAGAAAAATATTTATATAATTGTGCGACCGCAAACTTTTATCAAATAAATATTTTTAAATAATATCTAGTACCATTTACACTGCAAAAAAGTTTACATAAATTTTTCATTTTTATAGGTATACATAAAGTTCTTTTAATTAAAAAAAAAGTATTGCCATTTGACAACACTGCCTGATTTTTGCAAGGAGGAAGAATAGCAGGAGTGAGCGCGGCCGTAAGCCCAATGTAAAATATTTTGCACCACGCCAGACACCTTTTATTACTCTGTTACGACTTGCGCAGTCGGGATTCTCTACAAACCGCTGGCACACGACGCTTGTTTTCAACAACCACAGGCCGTAATCGTAGTCGCGAAACACCTTTTATTACCCTAAACCTCTAGGCGCGCGCGACCAGTTTTTCAAACCGACGCTCCCTCCTGTTATTCTTCCTCCTTGGATTTTTGACGTTTCTGTGGACAATATGGCGACCATTACAGTGTCCCAGCCACTGATCTCTAAATAACTGGATGTCGCATAAGTCATTCAAAACTGTGATAAGTAGCCACCATGCCGCTGGTACTCGTACTATCAATTTAACGGCGCGTTCAAATTTTAGATTAGATCCTTAACTATATAATATGGTTATGAGTAAACGTAACATCCAGTTTGTACGGTACATGTTTCTTACTCAAACACTACAACGATCATCTTTTGGAAATCTGCAGACAGATGATGAGTTTACGATTTTAACCGTCAATCATTAACGTTATATTTACCGCAGAAGCGAACCTTTGTCAAAATTTTAGTACAAGGACCAGCGGCTAGGTGCTAAAGTGGCTTAAATCTATCACAAATGATTTACATGCATTTTGGTATGTAAGCGACATCCAGTTATTTAGAGATCAATGCTCCCAGCTGAATTGGGATGCGCAGTCGGCCTATGCGTGTTCTCCCCACTATATTTCTCTGGTAACACCACTCAGGGACTCAGGTAGTATTTAAGGTTAAGATTCGTAGGCGTGCGGTATTTAAATTACTTATTAAGCCGATATTTTACAACACTACTATAGAAAGATGAATTGTTTACTAGTGTATAACAAAAAAATGAGTTTTATGTGTGTGCAAAAATCATATTCATACAATATTTTCTTCCTATCTATTATTTTTAGGTCTCCGAAGCATACGGAGAAATGCAAAGTACGGCACGCCAATGCCGCGGGTGGAAAACAAAGTTTGTTATTGCTCTAACTTCACGCCATTCAGATGTTGGCATGACAACAATGCTCTGTCTGTCAATAATGAGATGCGTATCCCCTCTTTTATACATCCATGGAATAATCCATGGATGTATAAAAGAGGGGATCCAGCTTTTCACATTCTAAACCGATGCCAACATGTAATCACAGTCTAAGCGTTTATTTGTAGAAAACATTGGATCTTCCAGMTGACCAGTTGTGTAAGTCCAATGACTAAGCGTCATGTTCACGGTCACACACTATTTGGACGTTTGCGTGTTTGTTTTTATTTGGTTTTATGATGTGCAAGACGCAGGGAATGATTTCCATATAATTGTTAACGGTAGCAGTGATAAGATGATCAGGCAGTGTCAAATGTGCAGAAAGATTGATAGATGTTAACCCAATGTTTCATTTCACAGGTATGTAACACCCAAGTAGTATTTAAGGTTAAGATTCATAGGCGTGCGGTATTTAAATGGCTTATTATGCCGATATTTTACAACACTACTGCTGAAAGATGAATTGTTAACTAGTGTATAACAAAAAAATGAGTTTTATATGTGTGCAMAAAMCATATTCATACAATATTTTTTTCCTATCTATTATTTTTAGGTTTCCGAAGCATGCTGAAGAATGCAAATTACGGCACGCCAATGCCGCGGCAAGAAAACAAAGTTTGTTATTGCGCTAACTTCACGTCATTTAGATGTGGGTTTCACAACAATGCGCTTTCTGTCAATGAGATGCGGTATCCCCTCTTTTATACATCCATGGAATAATCTGCTATAAGCCATAACCTAAGTTATTTCACGTGTTGTAATTACTTGAATAAGTGAAAATTGAAAGATATGGCGAAGAATAGATTAAGTAAGTATAAGAGAAATATTCGTATATGATTTATGTGGTAGTTTATTCCTTACAGAAAAAAAATCTAAAAGGCAACCCGCCCGTCAACGATACAAAATAGAGAAAAAGGTTCGGGAACATAATAGAAAAATGCGCCGAGAAGCTAAAAAACATCCAAAAGCTAAGAAAAATAACATTATTCAAGTACCCAACATTTGTCCGTTCAAAGAAGATATCTTGAAGGAAGTGGAAGAGTTCAAAAAAAGAAAAGAAGATGAAAGGAAGAAACTGAAAGAAGCAGCTCGACTAGAACGCATGAAAGCTAAAGAAGAAACTAAAACGCAAGCTGGCACATTAGATGGCCTTTTACAAGATGCTGAAAATAAGAATAAATTACACGATAATTTAACCATTCCAGCTTCAAATAATGAAAGTATAAGCGAAATGAATGGTAACAGTGAAAGTTCACTGAAAGCTTATTATAAAGAGTTTAAAAAAGTGATTCAGGAGGCTGATGTGATTTTGGAAGTTATAGATGCTAGAGATCCTTTGGGAACAAGGTGTAAACAAGTAGAGCAGGCTGTTACTGAAGTGCAGAATAAAAGACTTATTTTAGTCCTTAACAAAGCAGGTAAGATATTAAACTTTCTGAAAATTTTACATGACTGTTAATTATAAAAATGTAATTTATGCCTTAAAGCTGCATAGGTTTCATTTTAAAATTATATTTTTAATAAATGCAGTCACCACATAAACATAAAGCCTATGTAGTAAGCAAATTTTACGAAAACAATAAATTTAGGTATGTATTCAGAATTAACATAATGTACCGACCTTTAATTAGTTTTCATGCGCATGTGCAAACGGACTAACGAACGTGATATAACCTAACCTTAACCTAGTGTAACATTTTAGGCATGTATGAAAATTAACCAAGTTGGTATCTACCATTTACCCAACAGTAATCAGCTGATTAATTGGTACATGGATCAGGTTAGGCAGTCAAACGATTTTTGTTAGGGATCGACTGTTACCAATACCAGTCGGTACCAGCGTATTGGCCATATCAGCAAAATTCACAAAATATCGGTATCGGCTTTATGGGTATATGCCTGCTGATGTATCACTGAGAAACAGAAAAATTTAATGTAAAGATTATTTAATGTATAAAATACAAAATTCTTATTTTAAAAAATAAAATAAATAAACACAACGCTCAACTTTAATATTTGAAATTCAGCTTATCTAAATTGTGTAAAAATATGAGGCTTTCAGCTCTCTCCGGGGTTAATCTGTTTCTAGTGGCTTCGTACACATTGCTCGCCTCGGAAAACAATCATTCGCTATCCCAGTTGTCGCAGCTGTTACCATATCCTTACTAATTTAAACAGATGCGAATGTATTTGTTTCTTCCCAGCCCACCATTTAAATGGATTTTCCTGCCTATCAATCACATTTAATGCTTTGTATGAACTTATTTCATAATCTAACTAAGAGGCCTGAGCCATATTAGAACTGGAGGATCGTTTCACAAATTCGTCACATTTGTCTCAAAATATTTCATGAGCAGTTTTTGTGTTGGCTGTGTTTCTCCTTGTTTTTAATATATCTGCTAAAGGATTTGAATCTTTGTTTTCGTTAGGGTCAGATTGTATAATGTCTTTGCAGTGTTGTTGGTGTCTCTAATTGTAAAGTCTTTTCTACTTCTGTCGCAATGGAATCGTTCACCCAATTTCGTTTAATTTGGAATATCAATCTACATAAAAAATAAAGGGACCCATATTTTTCCGTTTTTCTGTGGGATGTATATTAAGGCAGAAAAAAATTATTAAAGATTAGGAATTTACGAGCTTGACGTCGCTTTGCACTAATCCATTGCAACTTCACGATGATGTGTGCACCATATTTATTGCTTACATCTTGAAGGTTGAAGGCAATGTCGTCAGCTATACGTTCTTTATGTATATAAACATACAGAAGATTGCATTAAAAATTGCAACAAAATTCTAACCGGTTATGCTATGTTAAAGGGTTATAGGCAAGCGTGCACGCAATAAGCCTGCTCTTCGAACAAAAGTTGTACCATGAAAGTCTTCACGGTTCAAATATATAATATTTCTGATTTATCAGAGATAACTAGCTTTGTTAAACTAATATAGATCATACTTCATATTAAAGAAAAATACCCAAATTGTGATATGCTCGTTTGCTACAATGGACGCAAATTTTGTTTCAAAATTTCTGAAACACTTCAATACAACGCACAATCTGGCTTCACTGCACAGAAGAATAATTGTTTTTGTGTGAATATAGGGACAGGAACTTCAGGGCTGGTTTAAAATGACAACACAATGACTTAAAACTTCTCCTAACTTCAACCAATCTTGCTTTTGATTGGCTTGCGGGCTATGACTTTCAGGATTTTAAATTTTAATAATCTATTTTGATGTAACAAAAATAAGTTATATGAAACCAAATGTTGTGTGATGCATAAACAGTGGCAAAGATTAAGAATTTTGCGTCGATACGCTTTGATTTACAGATGTGAACGATCCCATTGTTTTAAGCCTTGAAATTAAATAATCATTGTGTTCTTGGTTGAAGAAACTCTTCTTAAAGGGCGAATCCAGATATGTAGAAAAAAGAAAATGATTCTTAGAATCGTTTTGTTAAATGGTTTAGTAATTCCTCCCTCAAAGTCCCCACCCCGCTAAAGTTGTCCTTGTCACCAGGAAAATATTTACATGTTAATGAATGAGCGGTTAAAGAGAGTAAAGATAGAGTTGGGAATAATCGGATGATTGAAAGAATCGGAATTCCGATTCCGAAGACGTTAATAATCGGAATATAGTGGACGAAGGTTCGGTCAAAATAGATTCGACACCGCATGTTGGCTTAGTTCGGTATCTTTCGCTTTCCCATGCGATCGAGTTGCAGTTGGTGTTAATGACTTTCAAATTTAGATTTCATAGTTATACCCTTCAACCTGAAGGATTGTTTTGTGTTGCCCTATGCAGAAGGATTAGCATGTACAACATTGCAATACCTATATGGCTTAGTTATAGGTATAGGTACATAAATCTTGCATAAAACTAAAGTTAGAATTTTTTTACTTACCAAAAATTGCATACGGCGTGATAATCTCATTTCTGTATTCTGTTTAAATTTTCAATGAGATCTTGTTACTCGTGTCAGTGTTCAATTTTATTCTCATGTTATTTTCTGTAAACATTATTGAAATTAAAAGCTAAAGTCATGTTAATAACCACAACGGTTATAATAATTAAGCAACTCACTGATTCTATTAGATAGAATCGTATTGAAGTTTACACAATTCCGTTTTTGTATTTGGAAATAATATACCGTAAAGTAGCATGTGAAAAAACGGCATCAATACCGAGCAAGTGTAGACGATTATGTATTTCGACAGGTTTCCAGGTTTAGATATTATAACTCGCCTATGTTTGTGTATTTTTATTTTGAACGAATATTCCAACAAACAGCCACCGGAATGAGCATATTGTCGGTATCAAACAAGCACGAGCGATTGCGTAATTCGGTAAGTGTCTATAAGTTACTATATATAACCCACCTTCCTTGCGGGAGTTGTTTCCTATTCCGAGTCTAGTTCATATTCCGATTCCAGTAAAAAGTTTCCATCGCATCCTCTGGTGGTTATCATCTGTACCACAGTAAGCGCCAACCGAGTGCATGGTGAAAATAATCGGAATCATCTGAATATTTGAATAATCGGAAACATTCCGAATATTAATTCGTATAGTCCCAACTCTAAGTAAAGATTTGTTGTTGTATTAACATGTCCAAATATTGGAAATGATGTGTTGCAAATGATTCTTGCATTTTTCATATATGTATATCTGGAATTATTTTTCCCAGGAAATATTTATCAGAGGAATGGCTTTCTTTAATAGCCGTTTAAAGCTGACATCATTGACAGTACTAAATGGCTGGGTGTCGAGCGTGATCATTTTATCTATTAAATAGTGAAAATTTTTTTCTGGTACAGAAGCATTGTCCCAACAAAGCAATTTTTGAAAGTTTGCCGATATCGTAGACTGACGAAATCTTGAAGTGAAGGGATTATTTGTTTTTGTTTCAATGTTTTGTTACAACTGTAGTGAAATAAATTGTGTAAGTAGAAATAATAGTGAATTTCCCTGGAATTTGAACAAGACAATTGAAGCTGAACTATATAAATCGACTGAAAATGCTTAGATTTGAAATTCATGTACAACAACAACTGTCTTTATTCACACTCTTTTTCACTAATGACAGCATATATTGCACTAAAATTATATACTATATCCAACTATCCAACTAACAATAACGAATCTCAATATAGGAATTAGCTTAAAATATCGTGTCACAAAATACTGAAATAAATTTGTAAAAGTTTTCTCCCATAAGAGCTCAATGTAAACACTAGCTTTGTGTGCCAACAGCCGCCATTTTTAAAGGGACTGTGGTCACGTGTTCTGAAATGCCTAATTACCGACGTGTGTAACCGATCCATGAAATATCTACCTGGTTGATGCAACTGGTTAACTGGTTGTACAGATCCTGTGCAACCGATTTCTACCAGGTCAATTTTCGTAAACGCCTTTTATATCATTTTAAAGAATGAATGTTTATACAGTTTATTGTTACTGAAATGTCGATTAATGGTTATGATGCTAACTGCCGATCCATATTAGAACTGCGCTACCCGAGTTTTAAGCAATAACCCCATCTTGTCCCAAAAGACGTTTGCCGACAGTGTTCGTTTGAACTTCCACGGCTTCAATGATTCTGGACGTTTCTATTGACAGGATTGTTGTTTCGTTTCCGCTGTCATGTAATGGACCTAGGTCTCGTCCCTGATGACAATAGAGTCCAAGAATTCCTGCCCATCAGTTTCGTAGGTCTGACGAAATTCATGTTGCCATTTGTGGTCTTCTGTAAGCATTCTCGGAACCCACCTTGCACAAACTGGCATACCCTAAATGATCTGTCAAAATTTTGTCCGTTCAGGTCTTGCTGCCATCAGGGATCATCTTGCAGAGCTCCCGAATTATGTATTTCAGTGTTTTTTTTATTATACATTTTGAACGATCCAATTGAAATAATATTGACATGTTTTTTTCTTTTAGTATTGTGTATAACTTGAGATATTAATTAATAAAAATTAAAGAATTCAGTTGTGATGTCATAAGTGAACAATCTGGTTGTACTGTGTTAAAAAGAGAAGGATAAACAACAATTGCAGAAAGTAGCAACATTGCATACAGCTGAGCACTGACAGTACAGTAACAGCTGAGCTGAATCATCTGTAAACACGTTTTTTATATGTTGTGTTTGTTTTCTTTTGTTTATTGTTCGTTGTTCTTGCGTTAATTAAGCATCATCAAACACAAACACAAAAAATCCAACACGGGCATAAGATGATAATGTTTACAAAACTACGTGTGTTTACAATCAACTTTTCTGACGCCCTACATCCCACCGTGATTTGATAGCCACAAAAGAATGCAAAGTAACACCTTTGCCAAGTTGCGTATTTTTTTTCAGTTAAGTCGCATCCTTTGGAGGATGTTTTAAAATACATAGTTCAACTTTGACTTGAATACTCACGTACTTAAATACATTTTTTTGTATTAACCAACGTAGGGAATTATTTGCATATGCTACAATTAGTAAGAAATTATATTGAATTCCGTAATTTTTACTTTACTGAAATAGCCATTTGTCACCCTTCGATCTGTCAGCATTGTTTCTTCCACTTTCGCAATCGTTTTGTCTGAAGCCGATGGCCGTCCAGAACAGTGTTCTTCATGGAGGTCAGTACTTCCATCTTTTAATGCTCTGCACCATTTGCACATCTGTTGCCCATACAAATTTCTCCCTACACTTCGCACAGTTGGGAATGAACTGTTTTTTGCATACAAAAAACGAATCATAGAGCATAATTCGCAGGTGGCGGGAGAAGCAAGTTGGAGCTCCTGTCTAACGACTTTCAAGCCAAGATAGAGCTTGCCATAGTGGGTATTGAGAGCGGGGCAACTAAGCCACATGCCAGTGTTCATGGATCCTACGTAATAATGTTCCTCGTGACTGCAGCTCGTTGGGAACCTTACTTTATGGACAACCAATGTATTATGTTAATAGAGTCGTCCCGCACATTAAAATTTGATAGTTTTATAACTCATGCCTTTTATTGCTTACATCATGAATACTAGTGCCACGCATCTATTTTGCTTTCAGATGAATTCAACTCGTAACAAACGGCAATAGAAAAATTACGCTGTTTCAAACATTTTCTTAAATCCGCCAACAACTACGCAAAAGGTTCCTAATTTCCGTCATGCGCACTGTTACAGCTCCCTAGGTAACTAGGTGCTCACTGTTGTRAGTTTTATAAATAGCCAGAGAACTACAATAATGCAATGGGAGTGAGAGAGGGGGGCGAAGGTATAACCATCAACGTCAATATTATAATGTAAACATAGGAATAACCTGTAACTGTTCATCAGCAGTAGTATTCTTACAACACGGAACAAAACACTTCTTGACATAAGCCATTCTGACATTAAAAAACAACATATTACCCAAATACTTCGACAACATCTTGCTCCACCACTTAATCTGACAAATACGAAACTCGAAAGTTTGACCAAACTATATGTAAACAAAAACGCATGGCTAGAGTTGTTAGGGTTATTCGTTACACATGTGACACATGCAGCACGTGTGAATGTGCGATGTTGTCAGCGGTAATTTACCGTTTTCTTCCTAACGACGGCCAGAGATCGTCCTGACAGTTTCAAAATTTATCATATCGTTGTCATACGAAATATACAAACTAAACATTATCAAGCTTCAAGCGTTTAATTCGTCATAATAAAAATATTAGTTCTAAAGCAGGTTCGATGGTTAAAGTGCTTTCGTATTTCAGCTAAAGGCCAGTGAATGCGCTTATTATATTGAACTGTTCATTATATAATAAACTGACTGAAGGATGATTTAAGTTATTTTCACAAATACGTCTTAAGTTGACCTAGGTATCAATGTCACAATGCCAGTTTACGAGTACATTCCTCACATTATCACGAAAATTTGCCCACATTGGCAACGCGACGCGTAAACAAATATTACTTGCAATGCCCCTAGAGCACTGGCTATTATTGGTGTTTCTCACTTTCGTCGGCATGCGAACCTTTTACGTCATCTCCGTGACGGAATATCGAGGCATATGAAACGGATATTGAAAAATCCATATTTTCGCATTTTTTTCTCGGCAAAGAAGAACCGTAAAAAATCTCAAAAAATGTCTTTGTGCTTCAATTTTTATGTACATTTTAAATGTAAAATAAAAAAAAATTGTGGGACGACCCCATTGTAAATGAAAGCTTGACGTAATATGAACCTACTTATCTCACAAAATATTTTGGCTCAAGATTGCTGTTAAATATCTAGTTATTTAGTAAGTAAGCCCTTGTCTAAGTAGATGATCAAACCATTGAGTATAACTAGAGTGCTAACCACCTATGGGCGTATGAATCACAATCCCCTTGCCCCGCGTTAAGTTTGACGGTTGGTAGATTCATAACACAAGCTCAAGAAAGTGGCTCCGTTTGCGGATTTTAACGCAACTTCGAAGTACATATCGCAGCAACCAAGCGATGGAGGGGGAACAGTAATACACGGTACATGTCGTCGCATCTTTCGTTGTGATTGCGAAAATGATCGTTGGCTCGCGGCTGCCGGTCACTGCTGACGACTAGGCAGCAATCTCATCTGTCGCAAAAACCCAAAACTACATAAAAATAAAAATATTGCAATAAAAGAGGTTGGGTGTACAAAAGCAATAGGAAATTAGCTAAGTGTTGTGTTTGTTTTATATACAGCTTTAAAATTAAGTGGCACAGGAGCCAACGTTGTAAAAATTTTGTAAATGCTCTTTTGACATATCCTGCATTGCTTCCCACTTATCAACTGATTTGTTGAAGATCATAGATCACATTTTGCGTTTATTTCTCCTTTTAAGTCTGCCCGATTCATACTGTTTCAATTTTTAAATAGTAAAATGAAATATCAATCCACATGTAATCACACTCTTTAAAAAATAAGCCCTCTTGAATTTAACAGCACAGTAAATTTTATTACTATTACAGTAATCTACATATAAGAAATTTAGATTTTATCAGCCGTGATTGCAATTTCTATGTCGTCCTTCTATTCATTTATAGCACGCGTATTTTTAAAAACAATTAGTAGTTTTCAATATACAAGATGTCCTCGAAATACACCAACAAGGTTTGACAGGTGATAGAAAAGGCAATCTTAAAGATTTTTTCGAATAAAAAAAATTCCGAAAACGCTTTAATTGTGATATACAGGGTGTTGAAATTGAATTTTGAAACATGATTTCTTCATACTATTCTCGAACTATAAAAGATATCATTACAATAAGAAAAAGTAATCGGGGGATTTCTAAAGCACCACTGGCATGCACTGGGGTAATATACACCCCCTCTTTTTAATAGAACTTTTAGATATGTTGACTTTTAGACAAAACTAATACAATTTTGTGATCTCTAATCAATTCTAAATACAATATGCCTGTTCGACAATTTTTTWAATTCAACTTCAACACCTTGTATATCAAAAACAAAGCATTTTCGGAAATTTTTTATTCTAAAGAAAGCTTTTAAAATTGCATTTCTATCACTTTTCAAGCGTTGTCAGCTTCAATAACATGTTTGCGATTTCACAAAGTAATAGTGGTGTAGTGCTTTTCAATAAAAAAATCAATTTTTAGGGGCGAATGAGTCGCTTTACAGCAAACTTCAAAGAATCAATGGAAAAATTTTTATTCGAACAAAAATTTTAAAATTGCAATCTCTGTCACCTGCCCAACGTTGTCGGTGTATTCCGAGGACACCCTGTATATTTTTTACCTTTGATGCGTTTTTTGCAGCCGTGTTTTATGGTCTAATCGTGTACTGGCACTTTCAAACTGGTAATTGTCACTTCAAACTAATTATTTGCACTTTAAAGTTACAATTGTTAGATTAAATTACAAATTATTAAAAAAGTACGCTAACTTKTCTTCTAGGCCTTCTAACTTCGTGATGCACTCAATATAAAACTGCTCTTTTTTTAATAAAAGCACGGAATTTCAAGTAGGTAAAAATTCTCCTTTTTTTCTATTAAAAAAATTAGAAACATGTAATTAATATATAATATACGTTATTTTCTTAAGAGCAAGAGAGTTTTACTACTGACGCAAGATAATAATTCATAATAACGAGCTAGAATCCATAGGTATATATAAAAAGAAATTTGACGATTTTATAAACTTACCTCAGAAACAACCAGTGAAAGACAGTTTTTTGGCACACAAACGAGTTTGAAAATATTTTGAAGTTTAATTAATTAGTTTGACGTGGCGATTTTTATTTCAAATCTTCGTCAGAGCTTCTATAAAACATATACAATGGTACTTAGGTATAAAACATCTAACTAAACCTTACTGAAAATGAGGTCTATAGTACGGCGCCAACTAAAACATGCAAAATACGTTCCATTTATGAATAATGTAATTTTGAATTTGAAGTATTAATTTTGGACAGATTAATGACAAAATCTGAAAGTTGGCCCCGTACTATAGACCTCACTTTCAGTAAGATTTAATTACATGCTTTATACCTAAGTACCATTGTAAATTTTTGATAGAAGCCGTGACGAAGAGTTGAAATAAAAATAGAATGAAATAAGAATAAACATTATTTTAAGATAAGAAGTCGATTGCCCCTTAATTATGTAATGTATGTATTATGTATAATTAATAATGTATATTAATGTAACTTTTCCAAAATGTAATATTTTTAGTAACAATTGCTTCGTCATAGACAACCACAACTTA
Source organism: Rhyzopertha dominica (assembly GCA_025024175.1). Classification (NCBI taxonomy): domain Eukaryota; kingdom Metazoa; phylum Arthropoda; class Insecta; order Coleoptera; family Bostrichidae; genus Rhyzopertha; species Rhyzopertha dominica. The sequence goes on along the minus strand of QCXZ01000138.1, from coordinate 27,552,462 downwards.
AAAGCAGTAAAGGGCCACTGCGATCGATTTTCTATCTATAAGATCATCCTGTGAAGCTCCCAAAAAAACTTTAAATTAAGTCAATAAAAAGACCACAGGTTTAAACTGGCACATCCTCATCCTTACCTTCAAATTCTTTTTAACTAGTTACAATATTTTCCCGTGTACGCCAGATAGAACATTTAAGTTATTTTGATCTATTTTTTGCTTAAATTTGGAAAATGCGTTTCTTCGTCTAATTTTTTAGCCGAGCATCGTATCTGTTTAATTATCCAGAATATATGCTTAAGCTTGTTTGTCAAAGTAGTTGATGAAGTTTGTTTGTTGATAATTTTGTTCATACTCGCAATTTTTTTTATTATAATAAATTTAACTTCCCGACTATTATAAATCTCACATTTTTCTTTCAAAGTATTTGCTGACGTTTTATCTACTTAACCGTCTTAACACGGCGAATTATTTTCTCATTTTACCGAACAACTGCCTATACAATATAAATCTCAATTGAAAAATTTATTCTTGTCCCGCCGACGACTTTTGCTGCAATCGAGTGAAAACGTTATAAACGTCAAATTACAAGCGTCGAGCGTATTTGTATTTGTTTTTAGAATCTTTTATTTAACTGCTGTAAAATATTATGTTCATTCCTTTTTATTGACAAAAATATACTAAAAATTAACTGCTATCATTAAATTATCTTGATGTTCATAAATTAGGGCTTGAGCTTAATTTTTTTCTGTATATTTCATTGCCAGTTTTATATCTTTTCTCACAAGATCCATAATTTGGTCTAATAATTTTCGGTTCTGCAAAGGATATGAAGTATCGCTCGTTAAATTTATTGAAAAAATATCTGAGTAAATGATTTCTACATTCAATTTTTCAACTTTGAAGTTTTTGTAAGGTCTAGTTTCAATAATTTTCTTGTATGTACTACTGTCTTCATCCCCATTTATAATATTGCATTTTATCCCAAACATTTTAATACTTAGCCGAAACCCATCTACTAAATTTCAGACTCCATATTATTTCTATTCTATGTATATATTTTTAACACGTGTGGTTTGCCCCCTTAGCAGCAGTATGCACAAAATATGTCGTAAATCATAATAGCGCATAATAGCATCATAAATCGCTTTGAACAAGTAAATTTCACATTTCATAAAGTTGTGACACTTAGCATTGTCATTAATATAGATATTATTTTGGTTTTCAACAACTGCAGAAAAATTGTAATATTTATCGTTTGGCAAACCATTAATACTTCTTTTTCTTTCATTTTTTGACAATCAGTAGTGGCAGCGCCACAGATTTGAAACGCGAATTATACTATATTGTACCTACAATTTGGTGAACAAATCACCAGCCACCTTTAGGAACGTTTGAAACACTCATTTATTGAAGTTGGGGAATCTCCAATAGATATTCATATGAGTCCTTCTAGTACAGAGGTTTATACTATAGGTATTCACTCATTCAGTCATCGTCAGTCGCAGATAATAATTGTATTATTGACCGAAACGAGGATAACACAGTGTGCCAGAGCTTCTGGCTTACAGCATAACTTAACGGATCCTTTTCTACCAAAATATTTTAAGTACTTATAGTGTTGTCGTTAGCCACAAATGGCAGCACCGATATTTATAAAATTAGAGATTCTGCAGTCTGCAGATCTTAAACCTTTTCTGCAACAAACAATGCGAACATTTTATGAATATGCAAAAAGCCCCTGTGATCTTGAAAAATATTTTTTCTCAAGGATTCATCTGTAAAACGTATGAGGAGTTCCATTTCTACTTCAGATTTCCTGCATAAAGATGAATTAAAAAATACATCCCGTGTCGTTATATGAGAAATAGGTAATCGCTAGGAGTAGGGACAATTCTCTATGTCTGGCAACGCAGGTGAGGGTGTAACATGATGACATGACGAGTCCTCACTTTAGGAATGCAAAAGCGTGCAGTTTTCTACTTACAGTGGTGCCCCACCTGTCGCATAACAGCTTAAGCACGCTTGCTACTAAACACTTTATATCCAAGAAACAAAACTTTATATCCATATCGCGGTATGCATGTTTAGTCCGTAAGGTTAGCACTCTAGTTATACTCAATGATCAAACCGACTACACTGTTACTAAAGTTTTCTAAAGCAATGAAGACTAATCTCACAGTGGGCTTTAATTTAGATATGTGTTCCAAGTTTTAAATAATTTTCAAGTATTGTGGATATTTTTTGAAAAGTAAAAAAGCAAAACAATAATTGTGTAAGATGTGACATCTAGTGTGTAGCTTGGAAAAATTTCGTAATTAACTAGTGATGTTCTGATGACATTCTTGCTGTTCCACATATTTTTAGTAGAACTGACACAGTGATGCTTTCATAGTAGAGTTTAACTAGTTCAGTTAATTGTTCTGTACTATAAGATATGGGATCGTTCAAAGAAAGAAAAACAGGATTGCATAGTCACTCAACTTCTCTTGCTAAACACAAGTACAACATGGATGACGGTATGTTGTAAATTTGCACATACCAACTTAATAAGACACTTATCTTACACATTATTTACTAGTTTTTTCTTTTATAACAAAGTTCATACACAAGTATAAAAATAAGAAAGCCCATAGGCAGTTCTTGGATAGCAAAAATTTTTATCTCATTATACCAAGCTGCATATACAAATTGCTTATCTGTGTATTTTGTGTTTTCTCTTTTAGATTTAGTGCCGTTAGACATTTTAAACAAATGGTTGAAGTACCTACGAAAATCATTTCCTGCTGTTGCATTTAAAGCTTCTACGCAGTCGCAGAACAGAAAATTAGCTCAGCGTAAGTTCAAGCAAGGAAAAACTGAAAAGGTGCTACAATCTTCTGCATGTGTCGGAGCTGAATTATTAATGTCACTCTTGGCAAATTACTGCAGAAATAAAGGCATCAAAACTTCAATAAGGGTTGGCATTGTTGGGTTACCTAATGTTGGAAAAAGCTCACTCATCAACAGTTTAAAGAGGTCAAGGGCTTGTAATGTTGGTGCTGTTCCTGGTGTTACAAAGTAAGTTTCATTTATGGTATGATGATGTATTATAATTAGTTAATTACCTATCACTTAAGTTGTTATTTTTTTCTTCATAACTATTTTTAGAAATATTTGCCTACTACAATTACATAAAGTTTTGGTAGGGCACTGCATTTGGGAATTAAAAATATTAAAAGTTGTATCTGTAACATTTTTTTTGCCATTTCAGTATTTCACTGTTTGTTTTGCAACCAGATGATTAAGTATATTATTGCTCATATTTTATAATAGGAAGTTTTTGCAGTACTATGTTAACATTTTTATTCAAGTAACATTTTAATTCAGCAAACATGAAGAAACTGAAAGTGTCATGTGTCATTCGAATTATTGTTTGTTGATAATTTTAATTTTTTGCTGCATTCAGCGGACGCTGTATGGACTAACAAAATATATATATATATATGACAACCTCGCAACATAATCTACCCTCAAAGCACATCCAAATTAGGCATTTCAGTATTACGTCACAGTCCCTTTAAAAATGGAGGCTGTTGGCACACAAAGCCATTGTTTACATGGAGTTCTTACGGGAGACAAACTTTAAGATTTTTTTTATGTATGTTCGGGGCTGAAATTAGTAGCGTACTGCATATATTTAGGTTTGTCATGATTAGCTAGATATACTTGTTTAATGTTAACGCAATATTCGGCGTAATAAACGAGAAAAATATTGTTGAAGGTGACGTTGAACTTCCTGTTGGCAGGTTGACACACTCCCTGTCCCTGTATTTACATCGAAAATGTTTTGTTTTGTCAGTTGTCAGAAATAAAAACGAAATGGTTGCTGTATGCTGTTATTTGTTGTGATTGTTGTTTTGATTCGTACTGCACAAAACACATTGAACAAGTTATTATATCATGGTTACATATAATACGCCGTATCTACTAATATAAACAATAGTTTCAGTGTAATGGATCTAGTTTAATATAGACTACATGATGATTACGTGTTTTATACTTGCATCAAAGTAAAACAACTGTCCTTATTTGCACTCTTTTTCACTAATGACAGCGTATATTGCACTAAAATTATATACATATATCCAACTAACCATAACGAATCTAAATATAGGAATTAGCTTAAAATTTCGTGTTATAAAATACTGAAATAAATTTGTAAAAGTTTTCTCCCATAAGAGCTCAATGTAAACACTAGCTTTGTGTGCCAACAGCCGCCATTTTTAAAGGGACTGAGGTCATGTGTTCTGAAATGCCTAATGTCAAAAATCACTGTGAATTGTGCTCAATTTCCACCTTTTTTGTAATCAACTTCCATTAAAATGTCAATTTGCCATAATTTAAAGATGAAGGGCCGGTTTCTCCATTTTAAGCTAAAATCAACTCTATTTCTTAAATCCAAACCAATCACATACCCCGATTTAGGATGTTGTCATGGTTACCGAGTAGATTTTAGCTAACATCAACTTTAACAAAGAGAATAGGAACCGAGCCGAAGTATTTTTATGTTTGTTTGAAAATTTAAGTGTACGACCTTTATTTATCCAAGACTTTTTTGTTAGATTCAAATAGAACATGTAATATTAAATTTGCTTCACAATAATTGAAGGTGAATTTAAATTAAGATCTTTAATTTTTTTGTCTTTTAAAATGATACACAAGAAACTTCAAGTTTGGTATAAAATTGATAATCTTTGATATTAATTTAACACTACTTAATATCTGGATTGCTTATTTTGTTACAGATTTTTTCCCAAACATATTAAAACTTTGAAACTAAATTTTATACAACGAACATTTAAATTCAAGTAACATTTTAATTTAACAAACAAAGCATCCTAGACTCAACAATCCAACTGACTCACTGCTGTGAACATATTATTATGTTTGATGATAATTTTAATTTGTTGCTGTGGTTAGCGGACATTGTGTGAACTAAAGAGATCCATGTAAACTTTAAACTATTCGATTTCTATAAAAAAGATGGGAATTGAACACACTTTCATGGCGATATTTGACATTTAGGTTTGCTTTGAAGTTAGATTGCATGGTTGTCATATTTACACTTTGTTAGTTCATATTGTGTCTGCTCTTTGCAGCGACGAATTAAAATTATCAGCAAACAATAATTCGCAGTGCACACAATGCTTTCAGTTTAACAATCTTTTGTTTATATGTTTGTTGAATTAAAATGTTACTTGAATAACAATGTTTGTTTTCCACAGTTTAAATTCAAAGACTTAATATATTGGTTTGGAAATGTAAGTAAAACTTTTTTATCAAACTAAAAAAATAATTCATCAAACATTTTTATTCGGTTTAGTTTGCACAACATAAAAATGTTTCATATAAATTCAAGAACCATTAAAAATTTTTTTTAAATGTTAACGAGATTTGTTAAATGCTAAAGGCTAAAAGCATCTGTGAAATTTAGGCGTAAGTATATGCAGTGTTTTACTTTTTCATTGATATTATAGTTATCTGTAGAATCTAATTTTATTTCAGTTCCAAGTGGCAACAAGCTATAAGTTAGTATTATAAACATCCTATAATGTATTCAGGGTGTCCTACTTAAGAATCATGGTCTCTACTTTTTTTATATTCAATTTAGATAAAAAAGTTTCTAACAAAATTTTTATGGATTTCAGGTGTGTGTCTTCAAAAAATATTTTCACTTATACATTGTGCCCCATTTATTTTCTCTGGGAACTACGCATCTTTATTTTATTTGATAGAACATGCTGTGTATTATTACATTATAATACATTTTCAGGTTCCTTGCTGAATTAAAATGTGACTTTGTTAATAAGATTTTGATTTTAATTTTTTAAGGCATAGTTCATTTTATCTCTAATACTTTTGACCATACTTGTGATTTTCTATTATTTCCATGGCGTCCCTTTATCTAAAATTTTCTTAATTATAAAATAAAATGTAGTATTGATACATGTGTACTTCTCAGAGTTATACAAATGCTTTATTGTTTAGGGCAGTTCAAGAAGTTCAGCTAGATTCGAAAATAAAACTACTTGACTCACCTGGAATTGTATTTTCTTCTGGTACGGACAGCAGTGCTTGCCTGAGAAATGCAGTAAAAGTGTCTGCATTAAAAGATCCAATTACTCCTGCAAATGCAATTTTGCAGAGAGTCAGTAAGCAGCAGATGATGGAAATGTATAGCATTAATGAATATCAAACTCCTGAGGTATGAAATTAACAGCTATTTAATATATTGTTGAATTATTTTTTTACAATCAGCTTTACTGTAAATATATACAGGGTAGTACACTTTTTTTGGTAGCAGGACTTACAAATTTGTTTTAAGGCCAACATAAGTTCACAGATGCCTGATTTTTTAGATGTAGCAGTATCAAGTTTTTGAGGAAATATCCATTGTTTTGCTCAAGTTTTCAACCAACACCCATGGTTAGATCATTAACAGTGGCGGAGATATGGTATTTTCATTACTGCCACAAGGCAACAATATCTTTCTCCAGATTGGCATTCTTGCAATGGTTAACAGTTCCTTACTAAAATATAGGTAATGGTAGGCCTGATAAATATGGTTTACAGGAAAACCAACCATTTTTTATTATTTGCATTAATTATAACATAATTCTATAAACTGATCAGCCTTTTGTCAGTTTGTTGCATTACCTGAAATGCTGTGTGACATCACCAAATACTATGAGCGAAAAAAGCAGATGCACCTTAAAACAGCTATCATGATTATAAGTAGAAAAATGTAGGTACTGTCAAACCAAGTCATTGGCTTTATTCTATTCTTTTGACATCTTCCAACAATATCCAATTCATAAGAATACAAATATAAACATGTCAATTTTTGTACTTTCAAATTACAATATGCGGACTGCATTGGTTTTTGTTGCTTTCTGAAGAAAACCACTGCAGAACCCCATGAAATGCTTGTAGAAGCTTACGGTATATACACATGCATTAGGTAAATCACAATGATAAATTTAAAGGTGGCGATTTTGATTGTGATACATTAAACATGGAAGACCACTAAAAACGATTGAAGACACCGAATTGCAAGCATTGTTGGAACAGATTAACAATCAAACAAACAAACAGAACTACTAAAAGTGTCACAAAAGTTATATCACTTTAAAAACATGGAAAAGATCTGAAGGTAGGAAGATAGGTACCTCAGGAACTGACTAAAGGACAGCAGGAAAACTGAAAAAGCAGTTGTGAGTTGTTCCAGGTAGAAAATAAAATCGTTTCTCTACTGAATTATTGCTGGTGATGAAAAGTAGATATATTTTGAAAATCCCAAATGAAAACTCTGGCCATCTGGCAAAGCTATATTACTTTGGACAAGAAACACTGCTTTGTATATTTTCTGGGATCGTAGTCGTCACCACAAGTGATTTTTCTTGATGACAATGCAACGTTACACTAAGCAAAACTAGCTAAGAAAACGGTAGAGTTGCTTAGCTGGGAAGCAAGCCCCTTGTGGTTTGTTAACCAGACATGGCTCCATCTGATTACCACTTGTTTTCATCAATGGAATTCGCACTTGCTGAGCTACACTTTGTTACAAAATTTTTGAAAATGGCTCAGTGATTGGTTTGGTGAAACATATTTTTTTTTGGTAAGGCATTTACAAATTTCCTGAGATAAAAATGTATAGCTAGCAATGGACATTATTTTCTAAGATATAGATCTATGTAGATATCCGTAACAAAAAAAATAAACCAAAACAGAATGGGAAAACCAACAAAATGATACCGAAATAGAACAATAAAATAAAAAATATTACAACGCTAAATACTGTTTACAAGTCAGAATTTAATTTAAAAAATATAGTGCTACAAGAAAGTTGACTACCTTGTTTATTACATTGTTCAGGTTTCATACCTAACCTGATTTTGTTTTATGTATACGGGTCATTCAAATATCAGGTAGTTGATATATGGTATAATAGAGGTGACACAGTTGTCAGCCATTTATCTGCAATATGTCTAGATCCTGGATCTAAACAAACCAAGTTGATATAAGGGGAGTTCAATGTTCGAAGCAAAATTATACTTAAATTTTTTGTTAAGGTGTTACTGTGTATGTTTGAGTAGTTTACATTCCTTCCTATTATTTAGTAAATATTATAAATCAAAATTCCATTTAGTTACAATCTATTGCTGAAATGCATTACCATTTTCTAGTAGAATGTGTAAAATGTAATATTGTAAACACACACTTATTGTAGGTTAAGCTTTTCAATAATACATTGAAACTAAATGTAATTTCGGTTTGTAATACTTGCTATGTAAAGCGAAGGAGTGTAAGCGACTCAAACATACCCAGTAACACTTTAAAATGTTTTCTTACAACTACTAAATTTCAATGGGCACTAAGCTTCCTTATGCACAGTATGAAAAACTTGGTTTGTTTGGATCCAGGATCTTGACGTACCACAGCAAAATGGCTGACATCTATTAATACAGCATATTCAGTTTTAATTTAATTACCATTTTTCTACCAGGAATTTTACGCTCTCAAAGCAACTAGAATGGGTCGATTTAAAAAAGGGGGAGTAGCAGACCTGGAAGCTGCTGCAAGAAGCTTGTTAGAAGACTGGAATAGGTAAATGTAGTATCCTCCATTGCTCACATTTTCTTAGTTCTTGTTTTATAGTGGCAAAATTAAATATTATACAGTACCGCCTGAAGAAAACCCTACTGAGGTTCACATAAGTTCTGCAATTGTAACAGAAATTGCAAAAGAGTTTGATTTAGATAATTTTAAGTCCATGGAAACTGAAACTTTGGCTGGTTTGAACACTAATGCAGATGCCGGAAAAGATGCTGCAGTTATAGAAAGCCTTGGACCAGTAGAGGCTGCTGAAGCTATGGAGCAAGATGCAAAGAGTGATGAACTTGTAAGGGAACAGATACTTCTTTCAGTTTATTATTTTAATATAATTATTCTTAGGTGAGTGAAAATGTCAACATCCAAGTAAAAAAGAAAAAGAAGCATGCAACAAAAGAGAATGCTACAAAGAAAGATGCTGAAATGAATTTGGAAGGAAATCAGCAGCTGAACAAAGTAAGAAAACAGCAGTTCAAACAACAAAAGAAGAAACAGCTTCGAGCTGACAAAGTTGCCCTGCAGCTGGCAGCTGGGCTGGAAAATGTCACAGTGCAAAATAGTGATAAAAGTGAAGGTTATAATTTTGAAACTGATTTTGTAATGAAATAAAAGATTTACAATATATGCAGTTACATGTAAAGCAGTTTACTTTTTAATTATCTAGTAGTAATAAGTCGGTCAAAATGTATACTTTTAAAATGAAGTAAGTACATCCATCCATGTTAATCATCATTTGATGGTTTATAGTCGGGTAATATCTCTAACACTTTGGCTCTCCATTTTTTCTTCTTTTCTTCTTTGGCTTTTTCTAGTTGTAACACAGCGGGCAAGGAACGCCACTGATAGAAGCAGTTAACAAGTATGTGACTAAAAACAATTGCAATGGTATAATCAGTCATGAGACATGTATACTTCTAAACTTACTTGTTGTAATGTTGTATCGCCTTTTTATACCTCATATCTCTTTGGACCAATTGCTTGCAAACATATCTGTGCCAGTGTATAAAGGTCCTACTTTGCAGTTGCAAATCATACAGATCCTCAGCTACTTGTTGCATTTGTATCATTTCCTTGTGTATCTGTTGTAAAACAAATGTAATTTTTATGTATTATACAAGTTGAACCAAGTTAATAGATTTCTTCTGTAACTCCATAACCATTGAAAATATTGAACTGTTTTATACAAAGGTCTTTTGGATTTTTGAGCACTACAACCTAAAATTATATTCTTAGGTGGACAACTTCTATGTGTGCCAGAATACACGCTTACTTTGTTTTTTAAATACAACATAAAGTAAGGAGGTTATTGCTACTATAAATTAGGGTGACTTCAATCAACTTGAATTTAAAAGCAACTGTTGGAAAAGGCGCACTAAGAAATATGCAAAACATTAATTTGGTAGGTAACTAAAATGAACCAAAAAAGAAAAATAGTATTATTTATTGTATTAAAAATTAAATGTCCCTGATCAAATCTTACTCCAAAAGGGCTAATGTAATCATTTAAATTATTAAACTTCTTGTATAGCCTAGGAAATGGTCATTCTCACCCTTTTTTGGACAAGCAGTTTTTTTTTCATTGACCAGTATACCGTTCACAATTAAGTTTCTGAAAGAAGTGGGGTTACTTTGGATATGGTACTGTTGAGTGTACTCATCAGTTCTTAAAACCAAAATAATACATAACTATTGAATTTAGTTTTTATTTATATTGTGGTAAACAAAATGTCAGTTGTAACTCCTTCTTCCAGTTGCTCTTTTAATTCAATATGATACAATACAGTAATTCTGCCAGCAAGACTAATTTTTAACCTTTTTACTCACCGATTTCCACATTTTCATTGCCGTAAGAAGTAACTTTGTCTTATAAAAGGCATCCACAACCGCATACCGTTCACAATTAAGTTTCTGTAAGAATTCTTTCCAGTTCCCAAAACATTTCTGGACACTTTTCTTAACACTGAATATTTCAGCCTTTATCATGCTGTTCTTAGCAGCATACACATTGTGTTCAAAAGCGTTGAGTCCAAGACGTAACAGCTTTTTGTTATAGTGTTTCTCCGCAACTACTAAATTAGCCAAATACTGTTCTTTATTTAGCTTACGAATCTTTTGAAGTTCTAACTCTTGTCTTCGCTTTTCTTTGATAGCTTCCAGACTCCTTTTCTTCTCTTCTTCATCTTGCACACGCTTTTTCTCTACAATATCCATAGCAATTCGCTTTTTCTCCTCTTCTATTTTTCGTTTTCTTTCAATGATTATTTCCCTCTTTCTTGCTCTTTCCAAGGCTCGTCTTTCCATTTCTTGTATGAACTTAGGAGCCTTGTGTGAATTTACAACGAAATTTATAAATTCTTCATTAGAAACCACTGCTTCTGGTGGAGTAACTTTGCACTTTACTAGAGAGCTACTTTTGTTAAAAATCTCTCTAATACTAACTTCAGTATTATTAATCGTTGCTGTAAGTGACTCGTGCATTATTCCTAATTTAAGATCTTCTATAAGTTTTGTTTGTGCTTCTAGCTTCAGTCTCTGTAATTCTATTATTTCTTTTTGAGCTTTCAGGCGGTTTTTAAAACATCCAAATTCTTTGTCTTTCTTTTTTTCTTTGGTTTCGATGATGGTCGTCATATTTTCATTTTTAGCTACAGCAGGTGCCAGTCTATGGGACTCATGATTTTTACTTTTCTTTTCTTGCAGTCTTTGTATAAACTTATCCAGTTTTTCATTTCTGGAGGAGTCAGTCTTTTTACTTTCTGATTTGTTTATAGCTTTTGTTCTCCATATTACAAATGCTTTTCTTATTAACATTTTATTATATGTGAATCTTTTCCATTGTAGAAAAACTTTTCTGATTATATTCTTTTCATTTTCATATTTGTCAAAACATGGAGTTTTAAGTTGTTTAGTTACCAAAAATACTTCATTTATGGAAATTTTAAAATTATCGTTAACTGGTTGAATATTACAGTTACTGTAACTGAAAGTTTCAGTGGTATGATGGTTTTGACTGATTTGCATTTTTTTGGCGAATAAATACTTTATGTAGGTATGTAATAGCAACGAATAAATAAGAGATGTACGTTAGTAATAGTTAACTGCCGTTTATTTTCTGAAAAAGTTATGTTGTAATATGATTTTTATAACCACAAAGGAAATAAATACCATGTATGTATATGTATATGATTTTATATTGTCTACTTACATCTGGACCCGTTTTAACTAATAAGTGTATTGTAATTTCTATGCTTATAGCTAAACAGCTAATAAATATTGCAAATTTTTGACATTGACAACTCACATTAAAAAGAAAAATCGGACGATGTAACACTAAAATAAATGCTCAAATTGTAGCTTGCTGTTCTGTTGTTATGCATTGTATTAATTGAATTGAATATATTGTTTGTATTGTACCTACTTGGCCAACTAAAATGAAGGCAGTTTTTTCTATAAAACATTTTTATAAGTATTTCTGAGAGTTATAAGTAACAAGTTCGAAATAATTTTTTATCTCAACGGTGAAGTAAAGGCACGTAGAAGTAGTGAAGTAAGTACTGTGGTGAGAAATATTGTTACCAATAGGCACTACAGTAATTCAAATTTAGCGCTCCATTGTCGTGGTGTAAACATTTTGCTGTGCTGCCAAGTGTACACTTTAGTAGAAGTTGTGTGGAGAAGGGATTTTAAAAATTCAAACAAATGTTACCCAGTAGGCAAGGGATTTTATATGGACATTCTTATTTATTTAAATTAGGTTCTCACATTATTCTGAAAAGAAATAATACTATACTTATGTGGACACCATATAGTGTGTTTAGGGCTGGAATCCTGGAAATATATATATTTTTCCAGATCGTTGATCGAAAAAGACCATAGTTATCTTACTTTTTCTAAATAAATGAGCAACAACAAATAAGGTCAAAAATCGCTCAGCTGAGGGGTATTTGGACTTGCGCATTAGATGAAATTTCAGTTTGCGAACTGGGGGACCGGTCAACAGAGGGACTAAAAATGCAAATTAGGGCGAGCTGGAAACTTAATTTGCAACAAATTTTTTGCAATTGGCGACAGACGATGGAATGAGTAAAATTGTTTTTCTATTAAAGCGACAAATGAATAGATATATACATGTTGGTCGTCCATTGCGATTTCTGGATCAAATTCTCGAACAATGCGATAGTACGAAACTAAGCCTTTCAAAATTTTGATTTGCTTTGAAACTTAAACGGGTTTGACTGTTTGGTTACTAATAACACACCAAAAGTACATTGATGCCTTTATTGCAAACAATAGCTTCCCAAAAAATCACGTTGTGCCATATACTTATTAACTGAATATATACCGCTCACATCCACTTGTTTCACTGTGCAAACTTGGAAGCCCGCATCTCGGTCGATCCAAGTGAGAGGAAGATATATCTTTTGTCCTTATTGATATTTGCCTGTATTAAAGCGCATGAATACTATGCTCTAAAACTTCTCCCTCATCTAAAATACGACACGAGACTAGCTAATAAGTACGAAGGTACGAAGGCGTAGAAGGGCCACTCTTATTTTAATTTTTAAATTCCTACTTTAATCTGGGAATTCCGGCTTTAATCTGGGAATTCCGACTTTAATCTCGGAATTCCGACTTTAAATTCGGAATTCCGACTTTGAACTCGGAAATCCGACTTTAATCTCTGCTACGGTCCAAGGTAGTGAAATCCGCGAGTAGTGTTGGCGTTTGTGGGTATTTTACCCGAAATTCGAGTAATTTAACATGCTTGGCGGTTAAAATAACTGTACGGGTAAAAAATATGGTATTTTATCTTTTTATATCATTCATTAATATATTGAGAAGCAGTGGGTTCAGCATTTCAAAAAACATTAAATACCGCACTTTTGTAAACGACACAGTGATATACGAATCACAGCAGTTGGTTTTGCTATTTTGTAACCGTAAACAGCTAAATATCTGGTAACTGCTAATATTCAGAGTCGAGTGGTCGAGTCTGCCACCTGTTAAGTGATCAAGTTTTTTTGGTTATAATCATAAATAATTAATTTCCATGTGGATCAGCTAAACATATTAATTAAAAATTACACATATTGTCTTGGTCACTTTTCGCAGTATGCCGACGATATGTTTACTTCAGATTTATTAAAATATTTAATAAAAATAATACCTATGCTAAATGTTAGATTGTAGTTATTTATTTTGTATCTGAATTACTTTTTTAAGTTCATTTGTTAATGTACGGACGTAAGTATTTTTACCCACAAACGCCAACATTGCTCGCGGATTTCACTACCTTGGACCGTAGCAGAAAGCAGAGTGGCCACTTGCCAGCAGCTTTAAAGTAAGAGTGCTAAATTCTCTAGTGAAAAGGTAAAGCCGAAATTCCGAGATTAAAGTCGGAATTCTGAGTTTAAAGTCGGAATTCTAAGATTAAAGTCGGAAGTACGAAATTAAAGTCGGAATTCCGAGACGAAAACCCTAGGAGATCAAACCCCACCTATATTTTCGTCTGTACATGCGCATTGCGTATTGACGCCGATAATATACACGAAAAGAACTTATGTTGGCTTCACCACAGTATAATAAAGGAACTACAGTCACTAAATAGAATACAGTACCGCAAGGTTATGTTCCAATGAGTCAGAGAGAGAGGCATTGATTTTCACTCCAAATATGGCGACGCAACTAGTTATTTGTCATTTTTCCTTTGTTTTCTGTCAAAATATGACATTTTCCACTTGTCGTTTGTCACTTGTTATCCGATTACTGCTAACAGCAACTAACAGTTAATAGGTTATAGACTATTTAAGATTCCTACCAATGCGAAAATTTCAACCCTTTCCTTATACCCTACTTACCCCAAAAACAATAGTTCGCTTTGGGTAGTTGAGATTTATATGTGTGCCAAATTTGAAGTTCATTAGTTAAGTCTTTCGATAGTTATCGCGTCCACACACAGAAAACAAATTTTTTGCTCAAATTTTGTTTTTGGACATTTTCGAGCATTTAAAGTGATTGAGCAATACAATACTTCTCGTCTGTTGGATATGGAAGTAATTAACATTGGGAAATTTGAATGTTCCCACCAAACCTTTAACTCCAAATATGGCGGACGTTGCGGTACTGTATTCTATATAGTGACTGTAAAAGGAACCAGTAAAATCCCTCCCCACTTTTCTTGAGGTTAAATTTACATAACGACTGATCAGTTATAGCAGAATGCAAGCATACTATTGGTTGTTCTTCGCGTGGTGACTTGCTTGTTACCCTGGCAACACATGTGCAAGTGTTTAACAAAGTGTAAACAAAAACATGTGCATGCCTACTACTGGCGAAACGGGAACGTCACGTCGTTGTCTGAATAATATTATTCAGACAACGGTCACGTCAAGGGAGATTAGATTAGATTAAGGTTAAATCACAATCAAAACGACATACATAATAATAAACCAGGAAAACAAGTTTACTAATCAAATCTGTTGTCATTCTTTGAAAATATAAACAAAGAATTTCAATTTCGAAGGGCAGTCCTTCACAATACAAGTATGTGCTGGCATGATTATTCACGTAAGTGCAAATCACAGAACAGTGCAGATGAAAATAAATAAAAACCGCAACATAAACAAACTACAAACACGTAATAAAGTAAAAGCGCTTCGCTAACCTCTCATAAATCATAATGGCCAACCGCCAACGCCAACTACCAACGATCAAGATTGCCACATTGCCAGATTTATTGGCGCATAAGTCCGTAATATACACGTAGACTGCTGATAGTAGTCACTAATTTTTGATAACAATTTAATGGTTTATAAATAGTAATTACTACATAAGATGTACGTAAAACTAATAATAATAAGAATCATAATATATGAATATACCGTGCCTAACAGCGACAAATACAGGTAAGGCTGAAGTAAAATTGTCCATGCTGGCAATAGCGCAAAATTGACCGTTTATTGTAAACAAAGCGTGGTGTCAGTGCTGTGACCAATCAGAGCGCAGCTTTCGGCTAAGCTTGAAAACGCTTATCGGAAATCTGAGTCCCCTCAAGATCAAAGGTGCCGACAAAGACAGAACATACTGGTTCCTTATTATACTGTGGCTTCAGTTTCGGTACGATCTGAGTGGTATATTTAGCTAATATATGTGTTGTGCACACTGAGCGAAATGAGATATAAGCGGATCACGTGTATATCACCAAAGAAACTTTTTAGATCACATATATATTTGCACTTTTATTGATATAAAGCTGCCGAATCCATATTGGTAATTGGCGACATTTTTGGCTGTTACTGGCACCCAGTAGCGACTATCATGGATCATTCAGCCGCTTCTGGCATCCCTGATTCCTGTGTGTTTCCATTTCTGAAATTCCTTTGTGCGCAACTCCAAAGACTCCCGTGCGCAGTTTCAATTTGGCTCTTATGTATGATTTCAAGCACCGCTCATCTATTTAGAAAGTATAAAGATAAGATGTCTGTGATAAAGACCCACCTATTAAAAAAAGCAACGCTTAAGAATTACTGACTATTTAGAGATAAATGAATGCTTAACAGTAAGATAAAAGATTCAGCTAGACCCTAAGACATATTTCTAACAAATATAGGTACTTAATATTTTGTGTTAAAATAATTGCTAATTACGAGGTCAGATTAATTTTAGCCTAAGCTTTAACGACTTTTAGTTGTTGGTTACATCACTTAGTTGCATTATGGACAACTCCACTAAGGATAACGATCTTTGCCATATTGTTATCTGTCATACTACAAAAATGGCACACTGTAGATATAGGTTTCTAGATGGCGACAACTTACGAGGATACGATTTTTACATTTTTTATATTTTTTGTCACCGTATTCAGAATGAAATACATATAATGATCATGCGATAGGAAGAAATGACATAGGAATATTTAATATATGCTTTCAATGTGCTCTGAATAGGTTAGGTGCTCAATTTCTTTAATTCAATACTATTTCACAAATTGCATTTATCTTCTAAGTGGTTTTGAACTTATTTTAGTTTGAGTATGGATAAATTCGTTTTTTAACATTCGATTTGACGCTTAAAGCAGACAAACAAATAAATGTGTGGTAGGTAGTACATAAGCTTCTAAATTGTTATACCTAATAACGCACGCAGACCGTTCAGAAAATGATAGTAGATAAGTTGTGCGGATATGCGGATAAGATTCTGTGATTCAAATACACTGCAACTTAATTTTAAATTAATCGAAGAAATCCACGTCTGCACCTTACCGTCATGCGTCAATGCGATATGACAGCTGCGACTCACAAATGATCAGAACCCTAGGTGATCGGACGCGGGAAATGTTAATTTGAATCTCGAATACGCTGACATTCTAGTGGAACGTTTTGGCAACATAGCTTCTTTGCTCATGCTGCTCAACGCAAATGCCATCAAAAATGTAAATATGGCCGTGTTGTAGAAGGTGAGTGAGGTCAGGTCAGCCAATGAAACTTTGGTGAATTTTTAACGAAAATTGTTGTCTGCTGGTTGATGATTCCGGTGTGACTTTGTGAAAAACTGATAATGGCAATACCTGTAATCCACCCTTACAAATTCTGCACATAATCAGTTTGGAAGACTACCCCTACATAAAATGCAATTCAGTTTTGCTGAACTTTCAAGACAAAGACAGTGTTTAGGTCTTTAGGCGAATGTGATGCATATTTTGAGTGGTATTAAATTGTCTACCAAATGGATTCCTTAAGTGAAGGTACTCCGGACGAGGGAGATGGTCTTTCACTTAATCAGCTGACTACGAATTCCCTTTGGCCTACCACGACTGCTGCAAATGGGAATAACTCAACATTGCTGTATATTGCGGTGAGTAGAAATTCTTCACTGGTACATTGGTTTCCAGATGAGAAAAGGCCAGACACCAATTAACAATACTTACATTACATATACAAATCGGCTCTCTCATGGAGAATGGGCTGTAATTATGCCTTTTCCCTTTTTGTAAGTGGAAGTAGATTTTTGTAGTTAATAATGGAGAACTTGCACAATTTTCAGAAACGTGCTGGTCCATAAGAGAATCAAATTTGGAGATATATGTCGGCAGAAAGAATTAAATCTGTCCTCAAGCAAGCTCAAAATATGAATAATTAATTTGTAACTGAAGCCACGTCTCTAAAACGGACTCTGACATTACTTGTCGTACGGTGCAGATCTTAGGTGCGGATAGTCTCGAAGCTAGGCAACGAGTTTTGCGTTTCTCCATTTTAGTCATTAGTTGAATGGACGGCGTTGTTTTTGCTAGCAACGGAATTATATGTACTGCAAGCCGTTCATAAGATACGCATCCTGCGCAGACCTGTCCGGCACGTGACGTCATATTGTGAGCTTACTTGAGGACTAATTTAATTTTGTTTTCCACCATTATATCCTCAAATTTGATTCTCTTTCGGGCTAACAACTATATACTGCAATTTAAAATTCATGCAACTTCCCCATTGGCTGCTATTAAAACTCAAACAATAATTTGTTTATTGTGTTCTTAATAATGTAATAGGCAACACAATATATAAGACAGATGTGGCTTGTGTTTAACAATAGTTATGCTATTTAAATGTAACTTCCTCAGTAATTATACTGGGTGAGTTTTTTCATGGTGGAGCTAGAGCAAACTTAATAAAATAAGGATTACAGTTTTATAAGGACCCTTTTATGCACTTTTTGTTTTTTAAATTACTCCCACGGATAACTAGATATTGCCGAAAAACTGATTTAGTCTGATTTCTTTAACGGTGTCATTCGTTTTTTGTACAAACTGTCGTTTTCAAGTTATGACAAATTTGCATTTTTTTTAACTGGATGTTATAGTTGTCTATGGCTATTGAAAAAACCAGTTATAACACTTTATTTTAAATCACATAGTAAGCCTTGAAAACAATGAAAGAAAACGTTCTTACTTGACAGTTTGGCTAGACACATACATTTCATTTGCTAGTAGTTATGGTATAAAGAGTTTAAAAAATATTTTAATTTGCTACATAAAAAGATATTTAGGTATTATTAGATGGTCATATCTTTATTTCTATAAGATAATTATAGGAAAGATCAAACTTCGGCTCTTTAAACTGTATAAAGCAGATATGCTTCTTAATATATCTTTATGTATGAATACAAATTACAACATTTCAATTCACATGATACACTGCTCCAAAAAATTAACGCACCACCAAAAAATATCCAAAACATTGATGCTACTTGGTGTTTAAATTACTTATATATGATTTTTATATGTATGATAGGTTGAATTTTTCACAAAGTGACTTCATTGCTTATTTTTCATATTAATAATTTATGAATGTATATCGGGTGTAATAATTATAACATTTTTTGCCCATAAATAAATAGCCAGCTATGACTTTCATGACTTTTCATTTAGTCATGTCATTATTATCTACAACTTTATTCTTAACACTTTTTTTGTATGACTAGTTAGTAGTAATAATAAAATTATGAGCAGTTGAAGAAAATCAGTTTTTCGGCAATAAATAATGATATCTGGAAGCAATTCAAAACACAAACGGTGTATGAAAGTGTCTTTATAAAACAGTAATTCTTATCTTCGTAAAAGTTTGCTCTAGCTCTGTTAATTACTGAGATGCTCTTAGAGAACATGAAAAAAACTCACAGTTGAATAAAAAAAGGTACTAAAACATTAAATTTAAAAACAAGAATGGGATTTTTTAAAATATGTTAAACAGTAGTGTAATATTCCTACTAATTATTTTTAAATTGCCTGCTTTTATTTAACAAGCCAGATTATTTTCATTGAAATAACCAAATACTAGTAAACATAACTAATCATCACATAAATAAACATTTGAATTACCTATGCTATATTACAATTTATAATTGTAGATATACTGTTTGAAACAATAAATTAGTATGTCTTAAGGCGTTGCAGATTAACGAGATTAACTTTCTAATGCTTCTTATGTTGCATTTTCATTCAGTAAATTTGTTTTAACAACAGGTTGAATATGTCAAACCACCAAGCGAGTTCAAAATCGAACCACCAGATACCAATCTACCATCACCTGAAGCCACCTACAATTATGATCAGCATGTCAGTCCTTTGGATCCTAATATGGGTTCTGTCGCTCGGTACAGTCCAATTTATACCGAACCACCAACTCCATACAGCAACCCAGTTGTTGTTGGCCAACTTGTGGGTGCTGAAAGTGTGCCTGCGCAGCCAGAACTAATGAATATTTTACCAAATTCCAACCGCACTATGGAAATTTCGACTATGGCTGATTGTGAAACTAGACGAGTCGAAAGTACCAAATACATGAGGATGATGGACATGAAAGTAGAGGTTGCTGATGTTCAGGATGATGGGGCATTGCAGTTTGTGCCAGATGCAGAACAGGAAGTTGAATTGCTTATTACAGATCAAGCAACAGGTTGGTTATAAACTTTGTTTTTGAATTTGCCATTATATGATTGTGTGCAAAATAATTAGTTCTTAGTATAAAATTTGTATGATTATAAGAGCAAGCAGCATATAAACAGCTTTTTGTTTTTGTTGATTATTTTTGTTTAATCTAATTAATCAATGTTACTAGGAATGAATTTTGGCGGACATTATGTGTCATATATACATAGTTAGAGAACCCGGTCAATTTTACTATCTTGAATATCCGGACGAATTTAGTGTTTTCTAAACAGTTTGCATGAAAACATGTCGTTCAAACGGCAATGGTGACGGAGCAAATCCTGTCGAAAGCAATCAATATTAATTAATAATTTACAGTTTGTTGCACTAAAATAAACTATAATGTTTCTAAGAAATATCTGAATTAAAATTATAGTTGTATAAATCTGGTGGTACATTTTAGTTACTTTAACTTATGTTGCTTATATTTTTATATGTATACGAGCGCAAATCTTAAACGCAATAATTCTATGACTAATATTCTTGTCGAATTAGACAAGTATCAAATTAATTTGGTGCTGGCGTAGCATTTCTCTAATGAAACTACCACTGTATATTCTCGACTGCCTAAAACTGACTTTTAAAATAAAAGTTTACTGTTTAAGTATATACAATTTAATTCAGTTTGGCACAGTGCCTTGGAGATGTCGAAAATCGACCTTTCGAGGTCATAGAACATTCTGGAAAATTCGTCGGTAGACGATGAGGCTTGTTAAGTGTGGCCAGAAGCCGCTCTCTAATAAAGGTCTACCATAGTATAGTAATTATAATTTGCTATATAGATTCAACACCCCTTAGCTCACTATATATGAGGGTCATCTTTGCAGTTAGGTGTTAGGGGTTGGGTTTCGAGATAAGCATACGGGTTTAAAACCAGCGGCTCTAAACCTATTCTTCTTTACACCTTAGTTCTTGTTCAGCTTTCAACTTGTAAATATGTCTTATTCAGAGAATGTATAGAAGCACTTGACAACCGCAATGTGCAATTTAGTGTTATCGATGCATGATTTTTTTCAAAAGTAGTTGCTTTTAATTATTGCAAATTTAATGTTATATGTGTAATTATTAAATATTTGTACGTTACAATCCAACAAAATATAAAATTTTGCCATTTATATAACTATTTCTCTCAAAACTTTTTTTGAGATCTCTCCAAATAAGTTTTCTGTTAATGACGTTGTAAGTACCTAGGCCATGAATTTGTAACTTTAAATCATCCTGTAGGTTACTAAAGTTAAACTATAATTTTTGTATAAGCTTTTTGGTCATAAAACATTTATTAAACAGATGTTTTTATTCTTATAGGTGCCCTCATAAAATGAATACAGTTTAAGCAAAATTCATGCATTATAGGAATTAGATTAGGTTTAGTAACAAGCAGTGCAAACAAACTTATTTCTTCCCAAAAGTATGATAATATATATTACATAAATATTTGTTATATGTGTACATCAGTTGCAATCAAAATATCGATACTTTTTCATCCTACATAAATTCGTTGTAAAGGTTAGATCAAAAGTTAAAAAATGGGTCGCTGATATTTGCAGAAAATCTAGCCATTTATGTATTTGCTAATTTATTTATTTATTTATTTCTACGGGAAACCCCCACTAATAGCTACAAGACATAATTTCTATAATATATGCCAGGTAGATCTAAATACAGAAAATATCAATAAACTATTGCATACAATAAACAATCCAAAATAGCAAAAACAATTGTTTAATTAACTATAACTATATAAAGTGCTTTAAGGTTGAGTATGCCAATTCTTATATATGTAATTAAAATTTAAATTGTGGTGTTCAGCAACTTTAGTTTGTGGGTGTATTGACTAGTTGCTGGTATATATAGTGTGTTACTATTTGGCAGAATTACACACTATTTTTAAATTACTCCACGTAGGTAATTTAGTTAAGTGTATATTATTTCTTGTAAAGAAAACGTTATGTTTTATTCGCCAACATCAGCACTAATTTCTGAAATGAGTAAAAAACGAACACTATCAGATTTTCTAAAATGGCAAAATGTTAGTCAAAGTGAATCACCAACTTCTAGTTCCAAGACTTTGACTGAAACATCAGAAAAAATGTGATCATCAAATGATTGAAGACAAAGTATTAAAAGATCAAGAATTGCTATTAATGAAAACCATATTTCAATTTTACCTGTCAAAACTAAAAGAAGAGTTTTTAAGTTACTTTCCTCTTGCTGATGACATTTGTGTCAGTAATATGCGGATACCAAATCCATTTGTAGCACATGAAAATAATGTTTTGAGTTTATCAGAAAAAAGAACAATTAGCACTATTGTCATGCAATAAACTGCTTCAGGCACAATTTACCGACCAAAAAAACCTGCTTCAATTTTGGATACAAATTCGAAGAGACTATTCCACATTAAGCGAGAAGGCAATACAACTCCTGCTGCCCTTTGCAACGACTTATTTAGCATAAAGTGGCTTTTCGGCTCTAGCTTCAGTAACAAACAAATACTGAAATCGTCTTGGTATTATGGTATTGACACCGCAATGAGTACTGCGTTAACCAAGTACATGATATTAAATCAAGAATAGACAAATTGGTCAGTGAAAATCAGCAACAGGAGGGTCATTAATATTTACTATCTGCTATTGTTATTACATGTAAAACATTTTTTTTATAATTATACCAAAGAAAGATAAATATATTTGCGAAAGTCTACGCCTATATTTTTTATATGTCCCTACATCCTACAGTTTTAAATAAATACATTTATCACCTTCTCATGTAGTATGGGTTGCCTTATATTTGTATGATGTTATATGGGTCGCAAAGCAAACAAGGTGCGGAACGCTGGGTTAGATAATAATTTTTAAATTATACCGAACAAGACTAAACTAAGGCAAATATGCTGACCGTATTTTGTGAGCACTCCAAGTGGCTTTCAAAGCAATTGTATAAATTCTTTGAATCAAACATTTTTGAAATCTGTTATATGAATAGATGAACAAGGACTGAAGTATAAGCAGGTTTAGGACCGTTGGTTTCAAAGGAATCCGAACGCTTATCTCAAAACTCAACCCCTAACAAGTAACTGCAAAAATGATCCTTATTTATGGTGCGTTAAGGGTCATGGGCAGAATACTGTGAATTATATTATGGCAGATTTTTCTTGGAAATGCATTTCTAATGGCACTACTTTTCTACTTATCTAAAAATGTGTATCGTATATTTTATAAGCTCGTATTAAGAGGCCGTCCCCCTTTTATTGCTTGATCACTCAAAAGTCAAGTAAAAATACTGTATTCTTTTATATGTCCTAATTGAATAAGTGAAGCTGGTCTACATCGGCTAGTTAATATTAAAACTTATCCTCACGACTGGTTTTTTTTAGGTGTGTCATACAGCGTCAGCACTCAGGAGTTCCTCGTAGAACGCTGTCTAGATGAAGATCAACAATTATTAGATGCATTGGCCCATAATCCCTTGTTGGATGCTGAACTTTTGGCATTGGATGATAACACACTAAAATCTCAGCTGTCAGAAATGGGTGATTCGGTTGACATTCCAAACAATGATAGAAACTCTCCTGAAGTTGTTATCACTCCAATAAAAGTGGAGCCGTATGAACAAATGTTAGAGGTAACAAAGACTGAGAATTTAAGGCGTTCAAAACGACAGAATGAAGGAACTGAACCAGACGATGGTAAGTGTTGTATTGTGTAACTGGTAGTACTTAGTTTAAGTGTAACATTTGAAAGAAAATCTAATTATCTTGGTTGCTATATGCACAAGTTCTGATATTAATGGGTTTAAAAGTTTTTTAAAGACTTCACAAATATTACGATTGTAATGCAGTTTATTTATGATAAATCTGCAGGTGACATTCTGTAGTAGCTGTGTAAATCTGCAAGGTAAAACACATTCAGAGAAAGAGGGCTATTTAGAGCTGCATATACCTCATAGCACTATACATTAGCTATATTAAAAAGCTAGAAAATGTATATAGTTTATTAATTTGTAACTATATGAATAAATTTTTTCATTAAATTTATTTTAATTATTACAAGCATTGTGTGCAAGGTGTTGTTATTAAGAATTAAAAAAAAATGGTACTGTAATATTACACTCTACGATTTCAAATACCCACCAGCCTACCTTGTGTAAAACAAAAAAAAAATAATCAACACAGAATTAACAACGCCTACTGCACAAAATAAGCTCTGTCTAACTAAACTAACAGTAAAGCAAAATTGAAATTCCATTTAAAGTGCTGCATCCGCATTAGGACTCTGAGCAAAAACAGCACAACAGAGAAAACCTCATCATTATAATTTAAAGCACTTCTATAAAGTTTTTGTTATAAACTGAGTAAAAATAAAATTAAGTAAAATCAGATATCTGGAGCCCCCAAACATCAAATAGCAACATGACTAACTAATTAATATTGGTTTATACTATGGTTTATACATAATTGCATATCCATTCATCTCAAAACAAACTCTTTTAACATTCAAAACTAACATACTACAGCACATAAATAAAATAAATAAAGATATATCATTTAAAAACAAGTTATAAAAGAAAACAGTTGTACAAGTGCAATAAAATATATTTCACCAATATTTTCAGCCAGCAAACTAATTGTAACATAACAAGCATCGATAATCTAATAATCTAATCTAATCTAATAAAATTATTGTTTGTTTAGCGATGCATTTTAAATTATACTTAAATATTTGAGCAGAAAACGCTGCTCTAATATGCAATCTAATAAAGCATAAAGTATCACAAAAATAAACCATCTTGTTTAATAAACTATCGTTTCTTCAGCGAAAATGTGTTAGTTTTTCCAAAATTCGTTACTGTAGCACTGGCAACTGTCCACAAACCACGTACACTCACTCGCCATCTAGCTTAGCGCACCCCAATCTTGTCTAACAGCAAAAGCAGTAGTACGTGAAAGAACCACAAGCTTAATTTCCAATATGTGGCACCAGAATTTCTACGAATGTTAGAAAATGAATATATCTGAGAAATAAAGTATAGCAGAAATAATGTATCGGAAAAAAAAATTATAACAGAGAATAGGGATGTTGACTGTATAAAACATAATTTGAATGTAAAGTGGTAGTGTCTATGATGTAAATACTGAAACTGACAATAGTTTTCTTTATTTTTACGTAATTTTATTAATATTTTACAAACAAAATGTAATTAATTCACTCTCAAGTCACGTGACAATGAACACCAATAAGAATGCATGACGTCACTTGTTCCTATCCATTAGAGTTGGGTAGTCCGGAATCCGCAGATGGATCGGGTTCTACCGGATTCAAGAAAGGTGCTTTTATATCATGGAAAGTGGATTTATTAAGGCCAATAGTTCAAATTTGACGAAAATTGACTGTTTTACAGTGGCCACCTTCTTGGCAACAAATAGTAACTTCTGTTCTGCTAAATTCAGAAATATGAAGACTTCCATGTAAGTAATATACTAATATTTGTTAGTTCTGTACCTAAATTATAAATTAGAGTAATAATACATTTTTGATTGCGTCACTACAAGCACCGTATCCCTGCGGGTAAGCTAAAGCCACATTTTCCTGCCATTTGCCGAACGTGGAACATAAAGAAATAGCTTGTTAGATATTCTGATTGTAGTAGATGTACACTGTGACATCGCACAACACTTATAATACTTAGAATTCATAGTATGTAGCAATAAATGCGAAAAAAATTTAAATCGTCTTATCAGTTTAACCGTGTTTGAGAACAGGTAACATTTAAATGAAGTAAAAAGTTTATTTTAAAGCAAAGTATACCTGAAAATAGACAATTTTCTAAATTCAACATTCACTTAAATTATATATTTGGGAACAAGAAATATGTAAACAATCAAAAGTATGACTATCACAAAACATACCCTAAAAAAGTAGTGAATTAAATGGATACTTGTTTAATTTAAAGGTTATTTGAAATATAGAATATTCTTTATACAGGGTTTCTATAAATTATTAATGCATTGTGGGTGGCATTGATTTCTGAATTCTTTGTGCCACCTTTTTGTAACTGCTGCCAAGCTACAATATGCACAGCGATAGTACTGAATAAAAAAAGAGACAGATGCGCTCTTACAACACATGTTGTCAATAACAATCATTCTATCTGTTGGGAAGGCGTAAAAATTTTAGAAATTGAAAGTAATTATAACAAAAGGTTGATTTTGGAAATGTTTCAAATACAAAAGACTAAAAATTCTATAAATAAAAAATCAGACACACAACAACTTAGTAATATATATACATATTTGCTATCACTAACTTAACATATTTAGTATATTCAAAATTGCAGTCTGTTGTTTCTGATATATATAAATTAAAGAATAGATCATTAAATTATAAATTAAAAAAAATATAATAAAAAGTAGTTATTTATGTGATGTATTAGTTGGTCATATTGATGTATTGGTAATATTGTTTTGTAGTCTTGAAATTGTTTTAAATTTAAATTTGACAGAATTTGAATTTCAAAAATATGTTACATTTTTCGTTCATTTTTTCGTTAAATACCAGGATTATATAAACATAGAAAATAATATCATAGAAATTGCATAATCTCAAATTTCCTGTAAGTACATAATTGTTGATTAGTAATTTAAGAATATTTTGTATATAAAAATTGTAAACTGCTTGTAGAAGTCCTGACGAAGATTTGAATATAGTCGAAAGCTTGACGTTGGAAAAAAGAGTATTCTTTAAACTAAGCTAAGGTCGAATAAACCCTAAAATAAATATAAATATATATATACACAAGGGTGATGGTTTTCGTTTAGCATCAATATGTAATATGATGGCAACGAGTGTTCTTAAAATTCATATAAATCACCAATTCTAGCAACAAGAAACAACTCAATGTATTTTGACATCACAGCCTGTTTAGGAGCTAAGTTTGGCACTCACCCTTTATAGTGCAATAATTGAAAAACAGTAGTTACTAACACAGAAAAATATTAGGAGATATAATTTGTTGGGCTTTGTAATACAATAATCTATTGTAATTTCTAATATTGTGGTTAGGGTTATTTTTTACTGTTTCGATTAGATTGAAACCACACAGCTCTTTTTACCTAGGCTTTATTTACTCCATAAGAAAAAACAGTTAAAGATCGTTCTAATGAAAAAACACTACATCGAATTTGTGTAATGTTCATCAGTAATGAAGCACAACACATTTTTACATAGACTTTCCAAATTTCGGATCGTTTGGTAAAAAAAATTAAGTGTTATTGCAAGAAAGATAAATATACACTTTTTCTATTATCTCCATAGATTATTTCCCAGTTTTCTAGACAGCTATCGTTTGTCTGGGCCACTTTGTCTCATTTAACTGAATTTATAACTCTTGCTATTTCTGAGATCTATAAAGTGACAAAGGTCAAGTGGGGCACTCTGTATAGCTAGAATTTGCATGCAGCAAAAGACAAAAGAATTTAAGTGACCAAAAATCTACATTTTTTGAGGCTTCAATCTCTAATTTCAACAGTCTGTCATATTAATGTTGAATGTTTTGTAGTTTCACGACTGTACATTTCCGATAAGCCTATTTTATCTCGGGCAAGAGCAACGCTGCCAGAGTCTTATTTGGCCCTTAATAAGTATGCTGGAGGTAAGCTAAATAACTGTAGCTAGATTTATTCTTAATTGCTGACTTCTTTTGTGTTTAGGTGTAGGAGTTTTTGCTCGTAAATTTATCCCTAAGAGAACCCAGTTTGGTCCTATAGAAGGAGTTATTGAAAATGTTTCCAACTGGGAGAATGATAGTGATGAATTGAAACTTTTAATTCAAAGTGAAGATGGCACAGTGAAACGATTAGATATATCAGATGAAAGTAAGTAATAAGGGAAATAATTGTATTTGTGTATATTTATTGAAAATACTATGCTTTTTTACAGATACGTCAAATTGGATGTGTTTTGTTAGACGAGCTACCAACTACCATGAACATAACCTCGCTTTAAGCCAACAGGGAAATTCCTTGTATTATATATCAACTAGAAACATACTTCCAAGGCAACAGCTTTTGGTAAAATAATTATTGATTATTCCTTACAGTTTGTCAGAATCTGATATTTTTAGGTTGACTACGGTAAAGCCTATGCTGAGAAACACAATCTGGTAACCCTTAAACCGAGTTACGAAGACGAATATACATGGCCTTGTTTTGAGTGTTCATTGCGTTTCTGTTCTTCTGAACAGCTACAGAAACATCTCACCTTGCATGATAATCTTAAAGATGAGAGTATTAGACCTCGAAAGAAATACGTGAAAAGTAAAAGGGTACAAGTGAAGAAAATACAGAAGCCAAGTATACTTGAATGCAGCATTTGTAAGAAGCATTTTTTTCATCCGAGATTCGCATTTCTTAAGGAGCATTTGTTAGAGCATGGTGTTGAAAATTGTGCTAGTGTCCAGGACAAATTTGTAGTAGTCAAGTAAGTTGTGTTTGAAATGCTTAAATATTTAAAAAAGGACAGTGCCAAAAGAACACAGTAGACTAAAAAACAGTGCAATACAAAACAGGTGGCCGTTTCTTTGATATACCTATAAGTTTGAACTAAAGTGAATACAACAAAGCTTAATCATTCATGGTTATTTTTATTTCACTGGATTTTTGTTGGCTGTGCTTTTCAGGTACTTACTGACCGTACAAGTAGTAGTTCATAAAGCCACCACTACATGGCATATAGGAATTTTCACTTTCATTGATCTCCAAAGTGAGATATTCATGTCAACAATTATTTTGTAAAAAGTTAAAAAAATAAATTATTAATTTAGTAATTAGAAAAAAATTAAATTGAACTTTTATTGAACAAATAAGGAAGTTTGTTGCTCAGTTATTTGTAGTATGTATGCTTTGACTATAACTTCAAAATGACAAAACCTATCAGCCTAAGGTTTTCACCACTGTTTTGATTCTAATTTTTTTAAATGAAACCCTGTACTGCTATATAAAGAAATCAATTTTGTAACAGTTTGTGGTTAATCTTACTGTCATTAAAAATACCTATAAAATGAGCCATAGTTCCTTAAAATTGATCGTGGCGTTTGAAGGATTTAGAAGTTTAGAAGTTAATTTACTCTGCAGTGTTCTTGATACCATGGCAACTAGAGAAAAAAAAATGTCGAAACTGAACTGTTAGGTAATGACATAAGAATTCTAAAAATTTTATTTGCCACTTATATTTTATTGGCGAACTTTTATTTGCATTCATTTGTTATGTGATGTCAAATACTCTAACATAGAGTTGCCTGCGATGGTTTTCACCTCAGCTCTTCTTATTTCCACTTTCTATCTGTCGAAATAAGTCCATAAATTCATGAAAAAAGGAAATAGTTGCTTGAAAAACGGTTATGTTGGCTTTACTCATTGCTGAGAATGGGTGCTGCACAGACATTGTATAGAACTCGCAACTCCTAGGGGGGTACGCATTCTGTCAAAAAATAAGACCAGTAGACCACATACTTAGAGAAATATACTGCACAAGAGAGACCTCTGACACTGATAATGCTGTGGGCTGCCATTTGAACTCACAATTTCGCCAACCCAGGCAGAAATATACGTTTTTTGTAAAATGTCACTATGTTTTAGACAACGTGCGTCATGGCACGAAATACGAACAGCTGGACTGCGTTGAGGAATAATAAATAAGGAATGACTCTACTAATAAATAACCTAAGAGTAGTACCAAAAAATAATTGAATCGCTGAGTATTACAAGGAACTAACTGCCAGAAACAAATTGTGGGAAAGTGGAAAAAACGTCGTTTATATTTTGCAAAATATATATTGTTGTCGTAAATTCAAAACTGAGGTATCACTGATGTTGTTAAGAACATTTTGGATTGGTTCATTTTTTCACCCGTCGATCGGCAATATCAAAAAATTTGTTTCACTTTAAAATGTCAATATGTCCAGTTTTTGAAGTTAGTTCCTTTTAATTAGGCATTCCAACGAACTGTCAAAGTGTCTTTAAAATAGCGTCTGTAGGGTAAACAAAGACTGGACATCTCTGTTTAACAAAAATTGGAATAACAATAATAGCCAAATCACCTATGCAGATAAGGTATACACAAAAATCCTAAAATCTCTAAACAAAGACTTGATAAAATATGTTTACATGTATTTTGTAGTTATCGTTAAGAGATTTTAGGATTTTTGTGTATACCTTATCTGCATAGGTGATTTGGCTATTATTGTTATTCCAATTTTTGTTAAACAGAGATGTCCAGTCTTTGTTTACCCTACAGACGCCATTTTTAAAGACACTTTGACAGTTCGTTGGAATGCCTAATACTGAGCGATTCAAAAATTTTAGTTGTAATGTTTTGTTGGTCAAAATTTCAATGAGTTTGTTGCAAATTTCAACAGGTAATCAAATGGATTGACAAGCCATCTTCTTGAGAAGACATCGTCATCTGGAAAATATTCAAGTATCTGCATTTTAAACTCCCATAAATACGTTTTCATGCTCTTCAACACGCGATCAATAATAGAATTTTTCAATTTCCAATTATTATTAATACATCCAGAAATTGCAGTAAATGCGTCTAAATTATGTTTTTCAACACGATTCATCCAAATTACCAAGCTTTTTGATAAAGGCATTGACTGTGTAGTGTCACTAGTAAAATGTTTGAGTTATGGTCTTATAGGCTAGTTTTCAGAGTTAAAAAAAATTATCTTTAACTGTAAAAAAAATGTTTAATATCTTTCTTATTTCAAAAAGTATGGTTAGAACTTTTCCTCATGACAACCATCTTACCATCTCATTCATACACGCAGAGTAGAAAACAGACTATTTTACAATTAAGTTATCTGGTATTTGTGTCATGTTAATATTTTTGTCATGTTAGTAATGTAAAACTTTGCTAAGGATTGATACTGCAATGAGGGGGTCACAAGGTGTATTTAATAATCTATTCGCTGCCTAGGGGGTCACAACATCAAAAAGGTTGAGAAATGATGCTCTAATTGATTAAAAGATATGGTTGTTGGTTATTAAATTCCCCGGCTGAATGTAAACACAACACTTTAAACAACAATTTCTTTTACAGTCATACTCAAAATTTAAAATGACACACAAAATTACATTTAAATACCATGACTAAACAGTTCCAAACTCCAAATTCTGCAATATTCCCAATTTAAATAATGTCAAATACTTAATGGCAGAACCAATAAACTTAATGGTGCAAATGAAATGACAAAATTTCAAATAGAATTCATAATATTGTTCTATTAGGCATTCCAACGAACTGTCAAAGTGTCTTTTAAAAATGGTGTCTGAAAGGTAAACAAAGACTTGATATAGTATGTTTACATGTATTTTGTAGTTATCGTTTAAAAGATTTTAGCTGTGTAACTGAGTTTTGTGTATACGTTATCTGCGTAGGTGATTCGGCTATTATTTATATTCCAATTTTTGCTAAACAGAGATGTCCGGTCTTTGTTTACCCTACAGACGCCATTTTTAAAGACACTTTGACAGTTGGTTGGAATGCCTAATTATAAAGCTTGCACGTCAAACAGGCTAGAAAACTCAAGGAGGAAACTTGTACTGGAAACATAAAATTTTTTATTTTTAGGACATTAAAACTCACAAAGGTATCAATTAATCTGTCTTCGTTAAAAATTGCAAGTATTATACTTATCCCACTTATGGTTTCCTATGTCACTCACTAGCCTAATTGCAGGGTATCGTTTTTTCAGCCTCTCATTTAAAAACAATTTTTGACTTATTTATTTAAATGTTAGCTAAAATTTTCTCGTTTTGTGTGCAGCGATGGGTATATAGGGATACTTTCTACCATAATTTGTGTTAAAATCAGCATCTACACAGCTCTATTAAAAATAAGCCTTTTTGACCATAGCAAAACCAAATGTGGTATCCACCAAGAAAAAAAGTTTGTTATATCTGTCTGTCCACTGGACTGAAAATAAAAATATCTATCAAAAATCTTTTGCAGTTTTTATTTGTATCTACATTTCTAAATGAGATATTGAGAACTGAAGAAATGTAAGGTTAAAACGAAAGGCGATATAAAAATGGTGGTGGTAGAGCTCTAATAGTGTTGAAGCTACAGCCCTCTAGCATTTCTAGTTACCTAGATACCCTCCAGTTGCAACGAAAATGAGACACCCCGTACACTGAATAAATATCTAATCATAAGATTATATCTTATAAATGCTGTGCATTGTTTTCATATGCTTTCTGTTGTAGGAATTACAGGTGCAGTGAATGCCAAATATGGTTTAATTCAGAGGCTTTATTGCGCATACACAATTTGCAACATGACGTTGACAGTTTTGATGAACAAATCGCTCATGTTTGTCCAGCTTGTCATCATAAATTTCCAACACAGAGACAGTTAGTGGCACACGTCTTGCAGCATTCTAATCGAGATGTGCAACCTGAAGTGTTCAGAGGATATAAATGCACTTCATGTTATAAGATATTTGCAACAAGAGAAAGAATTCAGGTAAGTTTCTCTAGAATGTATTTATTTAGTAATATTATTATTATTTATTTCTGACGTTTTCATGTAACATATGTATATGTAAGACATTTTTAAATTTTGGCAGCGTCATATGCTAGTTCATGGTTCTGAGGATTCTAAGCCATATCAGTGTATGGTGTGCAAAAAACGCTTTTTGAATAACTCAGCTCTTACTTGTCATGTGAAGACACACTACATTGGCAAGAAGAATTTTGAATGTCCAATATGCAAGGAGAAATTTGAGCTTGTTTTGAATTTAAAGTCTCATGTTTTGAAGCATAGCGAAAATGGCCAGTACACCTGTCCACACTGTCAGAAGATTTTTAAGAAGTACAGCATAATAAGAAAACATATCAGGTAAGTGTTATTGGTATTATTGCATTGGACTTTTTTTTGTTTAGAAATTTTATGACCATCTTCGCAACATTGAAGTAACGTTATTATTTTTGCCAGTTCCTGATATATTTATAACCAGGGCTTCGAAGCACTATTTTTTTGGTTCTGGTTTTGCGTTCGGGTTCGAAAAAAAATAAATATTGGTTTGGTTCCAGTTTTCATTCCAACAAAAATAACAGTTTTTTCCAATATTTCAGTTTATTTTCAAATGCAGAACCGAATAAAACTAAATTTCTCTCAGACAGTTTTTCTTTATTGATAAATACAACAAAAATACAGCCTTGTAAACTTTTCGAAAAAACTTTCTACATTTTTTATTAGCAAATGGAAGGAAGTATAGAAATTTGCCATAAATAAAACCTCATTTGACCCATTTCAAATACAGTTAAAAAAAGGAGAATCAGTTTTTCTTGTTCAGTTTTTGTTAAACAAAGAAACGGGAAGTCTAATAAATATCTGTGGCGGCTGGTTTAATCAAACAGTTATGATGGCAACTTCTTGCAAATATCGCATTTTCACATACGGATCATAATTTAGGAACACCCTATTGCAAGTTATAATGGCAGAGCAAACCTGGAGACCCTTAAAAATGAGTCTTAAAACTGGTAGTCAGAAATAATGTTAGGCCTATTCTTCAGGGAAATGGAGGGGGGGGGGGGGGGTCAGAGGATCCTCTCCCAGATTTTGTTTAATAATGATGCTTAAAAATAAATGTTTAGGCTTGTTCATATATTTTTTTAATCTAAAAGGCTATGAAAATGTAACAGTGTAAAATATTGTAAAGCAAACACTAAAATCTTAAAATTCTTCTTTTCCAAAGAAAGGGGTCTCAGAGTATGCTCTTCCGAAGAACTTTTTAAAACAAGAGTGCTTATGAATGCATTTTGAGGCTTCTTAGTGGTTTTTATTCCAATATGAAAAACTGGAAGAAAAACTAAAATTTTAAAATTGGCATTCATACATAATGTTAGGTCTGCTTACTACATTAATATTTTCCCACAGAAAAGTTATTAAAATACATACTTCAATCTTTTATTACTTTTCAATGTGCATGTGGTCTAAAAAGTTATCTAATAGTCATTTATATGAGTATAATAATGCCTTTTTGCTCCAAATTCCTTTATTCTTAAAGCGGTAACCAGTTTCGAGGCTATTAATGCCGCCTCATCATCGGACCATCAGCTACAAAAGAAGCATAAATCTATATACATTTAAATTTTACAATCAGTTTAGCTTACAGTAAACATAATTAATAATAAACAATATTAATTTGACATTAATATCATTGCCACTTGAACGAAACCGGTTACCGCTTTAATAATAAAGGAATTTGGAGTAAAAGGGCAATATTTTACTCATATAAATAATTATTATAACATTCTCAAGTAGGGTCCACTTACTATTTATCTAATAATCATAATTCATTAAAAAATCACATGGTCGTTATTTAGTTTAACTAAAACTAAATATAGGAGGTGAAAAAATGAAACCAGCTTTGAAAATGTATATTCTGCATTTAATTTACAAAAAAAAGATAGTTGTCAGAGTGGTTTACAGTTGGTTTAGGTTTAAAATTATATGTTTGATTATGGCATCTAGTTGTTCACATTTGCACTTTACTGGACGGGCCATTATGAATCAATGTGTGTTGTTTTTAGTGCATTTTTCCTCAAAAATCAGATAAAAAAGACTACTTGCCTTTGAGTATGTAAATTAATTCTTTTGGTTTTGTGCCTGACCGATGGAGAAATCTGTATTGCTTGTTATGCTGAGCCTACACCTCAATCTTCATTCAAAATGCAAAATGATATATTGCAATAAATTTATTTATTAAATCAAAGTATTAATAAATTATTTCTAGTATATTGTTTATTGCGTTTTACATTTTTGCATATCGTGCCTTTAAAATTACTTCGCTTATATATGAATATGTAATATATATATGAATATATGAATATATATGAATCTACATTTTTTATAGAACTGAACTAATGTGGGACAGGGCTCGTAATTTTGTGCATTAGGGTGGTCACATTTTTTAGGCATTTATCCAGAAAATTTTGTTTGTTATGTGCTTTCTAAGACTTGCTATATGAGTGTCACATATGTGATTAAATTTTTTTTATTAGGGCATTCCATTGTGAACGTGTCCATTCTTGCCAGTACTGTTCGAAGTCTTTCCCAACTTTAGACAAGCTTCGTATGCACTTGTTAAGACATTCTGATCATCGTGAGTTTTTATGTGCTGATTGTGGAAAACAGTTCAAAAGGAAGGATAAACTAAAAGAGCACTGTAAGAGGATGCATTCGGAAGATAGAGAAAATAATTCATCTACTAAGAGCACAAAGACAGAGTCACAGAATTCGAAGAAGTTCGTTCCAAAGGTAGAACCTACAGATTATCAACGATTTATTTATAAGTGTCACAGTTGCATGGTGGGCTTCAAAAGAAGAGGTAAGTAACATGTCTTAGTTTTCAGTTGTAACACAATAACAATGATAATCATTTTGCACCTAGAGGAAGCTGTTTCACATTGGGTATTACTAAAGTGATATCAAAAGAAATGATCTCTTACAAATACATTGATTTTTTTTGGTTTTGTTTAGTATTTAATACATATATTGATGAGCAAAGTTACCCTTGTATAGATTTTTCATAATCATAATGTGGTTGAGTTTTTTAATTTGAATTCATATTCATACACTATATCTTCTGTTGCGCCATCTATGTTGTGCATTTCCTGGCCTTCAGTCATCTTTAAACATCGCTTGTAATCTAGCAGGCATACTGTGCTTATGCATGAACCTACAAAATATACTTTTTTAAATACGGTTCATTAATTAAGTTTATATATTGTGTTATTACCAACTCAAACAAATCACTGTGACAGCACGGTTGTATTGTATTTTTGTAAACTGGTAGCAGGTGTAAATGGGCAACATGAGTTTCTTTAACCGTTCAAATGATGACACTTGGGGGTGCCATGCCTTCTGTTCGAATATTTTGCCGTGTACATTCTAGTTGCTAATAAGCAATTTCTATTTGCTACTCCAAGCAAGAAAAAGGTATCTGTCAGTTCTTCCTTACTAACTTGTTTTGTTTTTATAAACACTCAATTTGTCATTTTTCCAAAAGCTACTAGATGACAATTTCAATAACAAAAAAATTCATTCTTTAAGAATATCTCATAACCTGGCAACTTTAGGCTTTTACTTGTGAAATAAAAAAATATGGGGTGTTCTATTTAAAATAAGAAAGTTGCTGCCTACAGCGCTATTATAGACCACCCTGTAAGCGCACATAATTTTATGTTGTAGAGAATTTGAAACTAGTTCACTTTGCTTTATTTTTTTTTCGTATCTTTAATATTTTTGGAGATTCAGAAGAAATACACACTATTTATATATTAACTTAAATAAATGATGTGTATGTCTCAGTATTTAACATACAAAAAAGTGTTTAAATACTTTTTCAAATATTAAATACCAAATACCTGCAAAATTATTTTATTTAAAATCTTTTAATACTTACTCGAAAAAGTATTTTAATGCTTTATGTATTTAAAAACTTTTAAGTATAGGTACTTCTCCCAGTCTTCTAAGGTTATATTGCCGCCATAAAATATTTAAACTCCAATAATGAGGGATTAGTTCCCACTTCAGGCCCCTTTAAAAAAATATAGACAGGTCATTATTAGTCACAGGTGCCTCTCAGATAGGCATTGTTCAGTACTGGATTCAGTCCACTTGAATAGGGGTTAAGCACTTTATTATAAATTCTGCTTAAATCCTAATAAAAATTGACTTATACAGATAAGAAGACAAATATGTGTAACAAATATTATTAAAATTCATAGTATTATTTAATATCTACATAAAACTGTTCTAAATGGTAGTACATCTTCTTTTCTAAACACAATAATAATTTTGAAATGGTTTGTAGACCTTAGAGTAGGAATAAAAATGGAGACAACATCGCCATATAAACCACGGTATGCTGCCTGAAGCCAAATAAGTGCCAAAGAAGTGCATTGTTTTTGTTTTCCTTCAACTTAAAATGGCACGAGGCACAGTAGCAGTGGCGCCTCACACACCAAGTGTAGATTACCGTAATAATGTGACAAAAAAAAAATCTGACATGCAGTGTAATTATGTTTTTTGCACATTATACTGATAAATAATTTAAAAAGAAAGAAGAAATAATTCATGCAAAATCCGGAGGAATTGCCAAATTGCCAAATGTGTGGTGGGGATTTTTAATACAAACCACGGACTCCAGCACATATTTGAAAAAAAAACGATTTGTATAAAAGATCTAAGACCGTTCTATAATTGAGAAGAAAATACCCTTAATTTGTAGTAACACTAATGAAAATAATAAGATAAGAAAACATAGATACAAGTAAAATCACAGCTAATAAAAAGGAACAAAACTAAATTTAAAAAAATAAAGATCAAAATAAAACATGTATGTTTGTAACTAAAATTCTTTTACTTCAATGAAAGACATAACCCAAAAACTCTTTTTGTATATTAAAATAGCCTTTTATAAAAATTTCTGAGTGCTTTTTCAAGTACACCTTTTAGGCATTTATAAATACACTTTGATTGCAAATTTTACAACAACACTGCAAACTAATTAGGCTTTTTAAGATTACGTCATCCAATATGGCGTCCAGGGGGCAAAAAGCGCACGCATGGGACGTGCCTGCGAAACCCTGGAAACGGACGCGTGGCTGATAGAGTTGGGTCCTTCATGACCAAGTCATTCAAATTGAATGACTCATGCCTTGATTTGGCTCACAGCTAATGAATCAGCGTCGTTCGTGCGTCGTACATGGTTAACGGCTGACGACAGCATACGACGAGAAAACAGCATGACAGCATATTTATATGCTGTGGCGAAACAGGAGACACTGCTGTCACTTTCAATTCACGATCCTTATGAACAACTTGGATGATCCGAATCTACACGATTGATTGAACGATTTGAATTTAATCGAATGTCCCAGCTCTAGCGACTGACGTTGGCATTAAGTAATGGGGTTTCTATGACAGCGCGCTAGAAGCTGCATCGTTTTGAAATTTGCTCCCTGGCACTCGCTCAAAAGTCACGTGTTCTAAAAAGCCTAATTGGTTTTTTATATGTTATACCCAAATGAGGTGTTTTTTCGCTTAAGTTTAAGGTTACCCATATACATAGGTTTCCTAAAACTCGTGCCCAACAGAAAACCATGGCATATGATTATCAATACATGTCCAAAAAATGCATTATCTTGGAAAACATTACTTCCTTTTGACAAAAACATTTTTAGACACATCAAATCAAAATTGAAAAGTTTTTTCGTATTCGGAATCGCCAGATTTTATTTTTTCTCAAACACCATTGTAGTGAAAAAAGTTGTACTAACAGGGTTGTGAAGTCTCACGGACAAAGCAAAGTTCCACCGCCACTGATCATAAACATAACCTACCTATGAAACATCTGAGAATGGGCGCTAGCCAAATTCTTCACACAAAACACTGACTTGAATCTGTTCACTTGATTAACGAACAGTACATTAGTCGCGAATTATAAAAGAAACATAAACAAAGGCCACTTTGTTCCTTCAAGCGTCGAATGTAAACACTGCGGTGTGGTCAGCATGTGAAAAATTAGTTCAAAGTAATTGTTTATATTGTTTTAAAAATTGTTGTGTGTTGCTAAAAAACATTGCCGAATTTTAAATAGTTATTAGGGTCAGACGATTTTTGAGCATAATTACAAAAATGGATAACTTTAACATATTGAAATATATTTGTTAAGAATGACAAGAACGGTGTCGTTTAGAATGTGATGTTTCGTTGGCTTCGCTTAAACTGGACGATGTCTCCATTTCTATTCATGCTCTAAGTTGTAGACGATCTCCCTAATTAGCAGGGGCATGTGTCTGCAGTAAACCCATTGTGAGAGCGATTGATTTCTAAWCAAAGGGGCACCCAGTATAACCTTATAAGAATTGGAAGACTGTATTTGACAATACTAAATACTTTTAGGTCAGTTGAATCTGAATGAATTGTGTAATAAAACTAATAAAGTGCAATCTTTAATTAAAACTTTGTTTTTTTTTTATAGTCAGTATGTATTTTGGTTTTTATTTCAGGTATGCTGGTTAACCATTTGGCAAAGCGTCATCCTGAAATTAGCCCCGAAACAGTTCCGGAACTGAATTTACCAATACTGCGTGCAACACGTGATTACTATTGCCAGTACTGTGACAAAGTATACAAGAGCAGCTCGAAACGAAAAGCACACATATTGAAAATCCATCCCGGTGCTGCATTACCGCTCAGCAACAGACGGCTTGGTTCGTTTCCGGAAATACCAGGACTGCCTAACCCGTCATATTCACAAACAGTAGGCAGCGTCACCACTCAACCTCAGAATTGTCAGTGGTGTCACAAACAGTATGCCAGCAAGGCAAAGCTATTGCAGCATCAGAGGAAGAAGCACCGTGATATTATTGAGAATAAATCGACCGATGATGAAAAGTATGACCAGCCGCAGGACATTCCTGTTGACAAGGACAAGCAAGTTGCTAGTGTGGAACAAGATACGTCCGTCAAGAAAAATTTAAAGGTTAGTGTTAAATGCTAAAAAATAATAAAGGTTCTAAACTGTACTGTTCTTTAAGACGCTTACGCTGGTTCAAACTATTGTCTCTTATATAAAAGGCAACTTATTTCTTTCTGCAGACTGTTGATCAGATTCTACTAATTTTTTCTCTTTGTACTAAGGTTCTTCTGAGTGAAGCAGTGAATGATGCCCTTTCGTAAATTTATCAATGCCACAGTGTTTTTTTCTGTGACAGATGAGCTTAAAGTGCATTTAAAACATTGGTGGTTCTTCTGTGCCCATTCACATCTCTTGCTTACTGGTAGTTTCTTGAATGCCTCATCATCGATTCTGTATTCTTCACTTGATCAAAAACAACATAAACTGCATAACTAGATTCTCACCAGTAACAGCTATGGTAATGAAAAAAATTTTCTCCTTGTGGTTTCCTTTAAAGGATATCTCCATTCCTAGATCCACAATGCCACTGTCACGCTCCCTGTCAACTTGCAAAAAGCGATTTCCATTTGTAGCGGTTTAACTCCTGGAGTAACTGCTCATTTTCCATTTAGCGCTGGTTCAAACAATGACATCATCGGACTAACCCGGTTCCTTAAATTCTGTAACCGGCCTCGGAGATCGGTTCCAACCAGCGGTTAGTGTATCTATCCTTTTTTTTATTTCTCTATCGCATTTCTTGATCATTCTGCTCCAATAATATGATAAATAATTTGAAAAATCTGACATTGACAGCTTCGAGCGCACTTACGATTTTGGGCGGAGTGCGCCTGCTGGTTTCCCTATGCTGTGACGATGGTCAGGCAGTTTTTGATTACAAATACGCAAACTAAATGACTACTGACTAGTAGGTATTTAATACATCTCTATTTTCTGTATAGCATATAAGTATAAGTGGATTCCAAGCTGCGCTGTGTGACGACTGTGGAGCACGATGAATTAGAACGAGAAAGCGATCTCCGATTCCAACTGTCTTTTAAATATTCTTGCAAACAAATACAGCGTCTTTCGGTAGAAATGCGAAATAACACGACTCCGGAACGGAATATACATATTAGAATGAGAAAACAATTTCTTCCTACTGCATCTGACTTCTGCGCAAGAACGTATCATGACTAATAAGTGTACCGTGATAAATGTAATATACCTAGACATGCATTTTAAAGCGATTGAGCAAATAAAAATTTTTGAAAATTGTTCTCACTATCCAATACTTCCCATCCATTGGATATGTAAGTAATAACCTCACTTTTTCTTTACTTTTTCTGTAACCGATGCTTTCCATTTGTAAATCAAATGACGTCACGGTTTAAAGGGAGACGAGAAACCGCTGTCAGAAATTTATCAACCGCTGTCAGAAATTTGTAACCGATGGTTATAACCGCTAGTACAAATGGAAATCGCTTAAAAATTTGCTTAACTTGGTTGATGGGGGTACGTCACTTCCACATGTTGTGCAGTAGTCCACCCATCTCCTACGTAGACCAACATCAAGTTTTCTCAGCAGTTCTTCAGCTAGTTCAGGATGATAACAAGTACCTCTCTTGTTTGGTACTCTTTATGGTTGATTCCAAATTCTGTACCTTACACGATAAGGTTAGCATAGATTGAGGTGGATAATTTATTGGTAACATTCTTCTGACATCTTGTATCATACCCTTGACAATAACACCTGGACATCCAAAGTACCTTTGTAGAGATTTCACTACCCGTTCATAGTTGTGTGGATCTGGGAGCAAGGAGTGCACCAGTTCCTTTGCTTCGCCTTGAGGAATCCATAATCCATATTTTCAGTGTTACTTATGTTAAAAAGTCTTGTAGTCTTTTTTAGCCTTGTTATAAAGCTTTGTCTCTGTACTGGATCTTCTGAGAATAGTGGCAAATCTTTATGAAGTGTCAACCTAGCATAAAGTAATTTCTCTGGTTGTGTTTTTGCAAAGGCTTCCACTATTCTCTCTTCTGCTGGCCTAGCTGCTTGTTTAGGTACCTCACCGTGAGCTGAACTAGTTTCCAGCCATTTATGAACAGCATCTTTCGATTGCACTGWGGTTACTTCATCTTGCTGCATTGACAAAATTGAATCTTATGCATCAGAACTCTTCAGGCCTTCTAATTCCACATCAGCTTTCAATTTTTCCAATTCTATCTCTTTTATGAGCAAGTTCTCAATTTCAGCCAGCTTTTTGCTATTCCATACTCAATTTTTATTTTTTACTGACAGTGACAATGTTGACTTTTTTGAACCTGACAAATTGGACATATCAGCATGTAGCGTTGAGGTGCAGTTTTGTTCATTCGATACTAGTCAGTTTAATTACATCAACATTGCCTTGTAGTTTGATCATAAACTAGATCCCGCCTGAAAGGACAACAAATATTAAATGCCCAAGAGTAATATGTTAAAAGTTCTAAAATGTACTATTCTTTAAGATATCTAATCCTGATTCAAACTAATTTTTGGTTTGGGTTTCTCTTAAATCGCTCCACTAATAAAGCAGCACAAAATTTTTGCGACAATATTTTAAGTTGCATCGAGAGGGGTGAGTGTTCTGCTGGGATTCCGTGTGATCTCAGCAGGGCATTTGATTGTGTAGATCATGACTTATTGGTGCGCAGGTTGAGTGTATTGGGAATAAATAAAATACAGAAGACAGTTTGTAATGATTGAACATAAATTTTGTGTAGTAATGTCTGACATCAAATATAATTAATATCTTGCTAGACGTACTCCAAGGATCCATACTTGGGCTTGTATTATTTATTCTGTGCATCATTGATTTTGATCATTCAATAGGCAATATGTCTATAAATTGTATGCAGTTGATGCACCCTTGAGTTTTGCTAAATCGGATGTATTGGTTTAATCTAAATTCCAAAATTCCACTGTAAATGTTTTTAACTGGTTTTGTAAAATAAATTATGTTTTAGTGCATTTAAAACCTTATCAGTCTGCTTCCATCCGTCTCAGAAATCTTGCAATGATATTAGGTATTGTTATCGACAATGCCATTATTGGGAACAGAAAGTCAGTTAAATTTATTTATTTATTTATTTATTGATATTCACGGACAGCGCCATTTTTACATTAAGTATTACAGAAGTGCGGAATGCAAAATATAAGTACCGTAACATCAAAAGCTAAATTTAACATAACAAACCCACATGAAGCAAAAATAACAACATAAACAATTTATCATGCAAATCAATAGCAATATGAATGCAATATGTGTCTCTTCAAAGCATTATAACTACACCTAAACAAATCTATATCACAATCATTACCCAGTCTCTGGATTCTGGACATAGGGCTATTCAAGCCATAATTTCTACTAGAAAATGGAGCAATAAACAGCTGTCGTGTTCGGGCTCTTATACCAGCATTGAAACACAGCTTCGAAATTAAAAATTCACAACTTACTCCACCATGAATGAGTCTGTGCAAGAAGCACAGATCAGCTGCTGCTCTGCGGTGCTGAAGACTTACGATATTTAATTCCCTCATAAGCACTGGGTAATCCAAACTACAAACGCCCCCATATGATCTGTATCCCCAATTACGAACGAATGCCCTCTGAACACTCTCAGTCCTATCAACATGAGTGCAATAGTGCGGGCTCCATACCGTAGACGCATACTCAAGGATGGGTCGCACCAGGGAGCAGTAGAGAAGCCTGTACGTACTAGGAGTAAAATCCTTACTAAATCTATTTATAAATCCCAGAACCTTAAAAGCCTTWGCCACTATATTACCGATGTGATTAACAAATGCCTACTTGCTGTCAAATGTCACCCCCAAATCTTTAATCTCTCCTGTAGACTTCAATTTCATAAAGTTTATACTGTAAGGGTATATTAGACTATTTCTGTTTCGTGAAAAACTGATTACAAAGCACTTATCAATGTTCATCGCCAGCCTGTTCTCCACCGACCACCGGTGCAACACATCTAAATCCCACTGAAGATCAAGCTGGTCCTGCAAACAGTGGACTTTTTTATACATTTTTAAGTCATCCGCAAAAAGCAGACAACTCGAAAATAACTTGCCAGCAATGTCATCCACAAACAAGC
Organism: Rhyzopertha dominica; assembly: GCA_025024175.1. Taxonomy (NCBI): domain Eukaryota; kingdom Metazoa; phylum Arthropoda; class Insecta; order Coleoptera; family Bostrichidae; genus Rhyzopertha; species Rhyzopertha dominica. Next base: position 27,508,721 of record QCXZ01000138.1, on the reverse strand, counting down.
TGAAAAGCAGCGGCCCACAGTGTGAGCCCTGCGGGACCCCTGAAGTAACAGATACTTCATCTGAAATGTGGTTACCTATTCTAACTGACTGGACCCGCCTGCTAATAAAACTTTGAATCCAGCAACATATCGCATCACCGAACCCCAAAATACGCAACTTCTCAACCAACAGTACATGATTAACCTTATCGAAGGCTTTAGAGAAATCTGTGTAGATACAGTCCACCTGCACTCCCTTCTCAAAAGCATCGAGAACATCCAACTGATATGACAAGAGATTTGTTGTAGTCGATTTCCCATCACAAAAACCATGCTGTTCAGGACCAGTCACATGCTTACAGGACCATTTCAATTGCGAGGCCACAAGCCCGTCCAACAATTTGGGTATAACGGATTGAATACAAACCCCATGATAGTTTGTGATATCTTCTTTGTTGCCAGACTTATGAATCGGMGTTATAAAACTATTCTTCCAATGAGTAGGAAACACACCACTTGACAAAGACAATTTAAAAAGTAAATAGATGGGTTTAGTAACTCCACCCAAACAGTTTTTCAGCAGGACACTAGGAATCCCATCAGGACCACAGGAATTGCTACTCTTTAATGAACTAATTCCCTCATATACATCCGCAAGGCCCACACTAAACATGTTCATATCGACCATCGAGCACCCCAAAGACGGTAATTCAGCACTAGCCCCATCCACAAGATCATTCACCGAATAGACCGAAGAAAAATATTTGCTAAAGTTATTCACTATATTATTACCCCCTTCACAAATGACATCACCATAAAACATTGTGTTCGGATAATTACTGCACATTCTCACATTCCTAACATGTTTCCAAAATGCAGAAGAATTACTGGCAATATTACTCTCCATACCCCTTACATACTCTGAATAACACTCTTTACTTAACTGTTTGCACTCGTATCTTAAATATGAAAAACATTCATAGTCACGAATATTTCCACTTTGTTTATAAGTTATTCCTGGCAATAATTTTCGGTAATCATCACACTGTGACGCTTTTGTTTCCAAACTGTACTCTTTTATCTATACATTTCGCGTTTTAAAAGACTGATAAAAAAGATAAAGATAACATTAAGTTACGATAATGTTATTAATGTCTATTTCGGGCAAGTAGACAGCACATTACGCTATGGGATGTGCATGTGGGAATGTTCATCTGGAGCTAGAAATGTTTTTATTTGCCAAAAACGCTCTTAAGAACAATGCTGGGGTTGCCTGGGACTGCTTCCGACAGATCAACATTTAAAGATAACATTTTAACGTTCACGTCACTGATTATATTTGAAATGTCAATTTGTATACTCAAATAGGAGTTCTTTCCTCACATTCAGCTCACTTCATGGCTTTGATACTAGAAACCGTCTGAACCTATCTATTTCATTTAGTAAATATAATGTTATAAAAGACTCGTTACGCTGTATGGGCCCTAAAATCTATAATCGACTTTCCCCAGATATTACAAGTTCAGTTAATTTAAATGTATTTAAACTAAAGCTTGAAAAATTTCTAGTTGAAAAACCTTTGTACACTTTAGAAGAGTTCTTCAATATGTAACTGACATTCAACTGTTTATGTTAATTTTGTACTATTTATGTAATGTAACTTTCCACATTTTATGTATTATTTTATTTTTATGCAACCGATACATAAGTATATGTATATTTGGAATAAATATTTATTATTATTAAAGTATATAATTAAATTTTTCATTATTAGGTTTCAGATGAAGCGATGATCTCAGAAATGATTGAGCTTGAATCTGATAAAGAGGGCACCTATTATCATTTGGTATCAGTTGAACCAGGGGAGGATTATAATCCTTCAACTGAAATAATTGGCAACACTGACTCTAGATTATATAGACTACTAACCACAGCAAGCAATAGTAAGTACTGCATGCAATAATCATAGGTATTAGTAAAGAAGGAGCTTGTTTTAGATATGGTGCCACCACGTTGAAGCTAAAATTGGTGTCCTGCAGATGAGATTTTGCTGCTCCTACAGGAGTTTTGTGCACACCAGTTGGGTGTGCAATTTGATGCTGAAGTTGTGCCGTAGGTTGAAAACTACGTTTGTCTGAGAAATTGAAATACTCTTTTGGGAAAGACATTGACAAGTCTTAGCAATAATTTGAATCACACCTTAATACGATTTTTGCTATTGAAAAATGAATTTGTGAATTTGTTTAAATGATATTTGGGATTTTGTAAAGCTGTAAGCCCTATTTTGGCAGCATATTGGTGTTTGAAAAAAAACGAAATTCTTTTCTTCTTGATATTAAATTTGCCTGAATTGCGTGGTTTACTTGGTGGATCTTATTTTGTTAAAAGCAATTCATATTTTTGAGCAACGATATTTGCCTTTGCTATAAAAATTGATAATTTCATGAAGCAGCCTTTGTCAAGTATATTGATAAATTGTGCAGAAAATAGTCTTTTTTCAGATCTTGAAAGATAATGGAGTTCAAATGAGAACTAGTATGTATTCAAGATATTGCATTTTATAATTATTGGTAACAAAAAGTATTTTTTACCTAACAGTGTACTCTTGTAAAAAAAAGTTACCATAATTTTTCTCAAAACAAAGTAATTGATGTAGTTTTTTATGAATAAATTTTTAACCCTCACACCATAGTCACTCTCTCACACAAAATTGCAGTCAACCAATAACTGATGAAATACTTTGTGATGTTGTTGATGGTTTTGTAGTTCATTGCATTGATATTTTGATAGGATGGTTGTAAAATTTTTTGTACATGTTTTGTTTTATGTAGAAATATGCATTAAGTAATGTGTAAGAAAATGTTCTAAAACATTACTATCCAAGCTATGTTGGACATTGTGATATGCATACCAAATTTCTTAAGCGTAAAGCTTATATTTTTTATGTTGTATATGTATTCAATTTGTAATGTGAGTACTCTACTTGTTTGCGGAATATGAAGCTTATGATGTATTTGTACAAACTTTGAACTGTTACGTTGTGCTTAATGATATTATGAAATATATTTTGAAAGCAATTATTATCTTCTGCTTCTTTTACCAAAATATACATGTCTTAATTGCTACATTTTATATAGTGAAATAAAAAATTCTAATTATTTATGTGAGGATAATAATGCCTTTTTTCCAAATTCCCTTATTCTTAATGTGACCGGTTTCGAGGCAATTAATGTAACATCATCGGACCCTTMGCTACAAAAGAAGCATAAATCCACATACATTTAAATTTTACAATCAATTTAGCTTACACTTAACTATTGTCATTCTGACACTATTAATTTGACATTAATATCATTGCCACCTGAATGCAAACTTTTCTAAAAAAGACTGGTTAATCAGTGATGTAGTTCAAAATTTACTTGAGAAATTAGTGTTATTACATCACGACATTTATCGGATATTATTATTTCTATAATTTCTAATAAATTTAGTAATTAGTCATTTTGCTCAATATGTAAAATATCAACATCATTATTAATTTCGGAAGTGTTATCAGTATCTAAAAAATGGCTTGCAAACAGCGAATAATTTTGTGCCAATTGCCAAGATCTTAAATGTTATTTAATTCTTGCTTTAAAATTTCCAAAGGTTCTGCCTATATATACCCAGTTACAGTAATTGCTGTTGGAATAATTACTTGACATTATCAAGTTTGTTGGTCTAATACTTTTGTTTTTGACAATAATAATTAATGTGTAACATTTGACAGATCATCAATATATTTTTGCTCAATAAGTTTATTGTGATAGTTTGGTGTTAATTCCTGCTCCCGTAATTAAAGATCTCAACAATTGCATCGTAATTTGTACACCCTACATTTATCCCTGTTTGCAAACCATCTTTTAGATAATGATCACACTTTCGAAATTAATAACAATGTTGATATTTTACATATTGAGCAAAAGGGCCAATTACTAAATTCATTAGAAATACTAAGATCCGATAAATATGCTGACGAAATAACACTAAATTCTCAAAGAAATTAAATCTTTTTTAGAAAAAGTTAGTGGCAATAATATTAATGTCAAATTAATAACATCAGAATGACAATAGTTTATTGTAAGCTAAATTGATTGTAAAATTTAAATGTATGTAGATTTACGCTGCTTTTGCAGCCAAGGGTCCGATAATGAGGTTGCATTCATTGCCTCGAAACCATTCACCATATTAAGAATAAAGGAATTTGGAGAAAAAGGCATTATTATCCTAACATAAATAATTATTATAACACTCCAAAGTAAGGCCCACTTACTATTTAAAAAATTCTAACGTAAAAAAATTTAAAGTTTCTAGTTTGAGAGTACCTTTTAGTGACAGAATTGCAAAATATCTTACAAATGAAAACAAAAGTTTCATCTCCGTCAACAAAAATAACCTAAATGCTCTGTTAGTAACCAATAAAGAAAAGACAGAGTGAACTATCAAAAATGGTATGTATGAAATCAAATGTCAAGATTGTAATGTTTGCTATATTATATAGGCTGTACTGGCCGCAGTTTCAAACCCTTTATGATAAGCGTCTGTTTTGTCTACAAATTCTTTGACAAAAGTGTAGAAGGCCGAAATATGTACGTGTAAGAGTATCTTTTTCAATTTACATTTTGAAACATACCACATGTTATTTTCTACTAATAATGCTTTATTAGTTTTTCCAAAGTACTAATAATAATTTTTGATATTGATACTATGAATAGTGCCTGAAAATCAAACTTTGGTATAATGGTAGGCATATTACTAATTGAAAAACGTTTCTTTTTTTAATTATACATTAGCTATATTTAACTGGAATACAAAAGTTATCAGAGTATTTAATAAAACACAGTAACAAACATTATTCATATGTAAGACAGTCAGTTATGAGCCGTGGCCAGGTATCCATGTCACTGTCAGCATCTTGATCATGGTCAGCGTTTGTAGGAGGCTGTGAGAGATATGAGGATGACTCACCAGCTGAAGTGTAGTAACTGCTATCTCGTTTGGCAGAAGACACTGTCCTACCTAAACTATTCAGTCCTTCAGTTGCTCTTTGATTTGTTGGATCTAACCTAAAGAAATATTACAAATACATGAGTGAAATAGTGGTGAAACAAATGACCAATGCACATGTCAACACACTTTCGTCTTGTTATGCTACTTTTTAGTGTGCAAGCATATAAGTATGGTTGTATACATTGATAAAAAAATGTTATTCAGAAACACATAAATTTCCTTAAGAAATTGCAATTTACAAATTTTATGTAGGTATCATTAGGATTGCTTCAAAAATTTTACTTGCAAACTAAGAAGTACAGGTGTATGTATAAATGCATGGAAGAATTCTGCAAACTAGAGAACCAGAGAGTTAAGAAAATTAACCAAAGAATGAGAAAGACAGAGAAATATCACCCTAACTTTGATTAGAAGTCTATCAAAAAATATAATACCAAAACAGTTTCCAGTCTCCAATGGTTTTTAATTTAAAAAAAACCTTTGGTAAAAAGCTGAAAACTGTTTCTTTTTAGAAACAAGTTGACAAGTTGTGTGAAATTGATGTGGGTGCTTGGATGCCAGGTGTTTCATATATGCTGCAGGTTGTATCAATACTATCCACCAGCAATACACGTTTTCGCTCATATTTGTCATTTTAATAACAAAAGGGTATAATGAAACCAAACCAACCACAAATGGCTGCACATACAAGCTTAACAATTAACACACATTTAATATTTTGTTTAGCATTTTCACAACAAACATGTGTTTACAATATTGTAACGTGATTGGTTCTGTTGGCAGCAAGAGTTATTTTTCAACAAGCAAAGAAAAATGGAGTTTTTATATTTATAAATTAGAACAAAACCAGTACAACTCTGCATATTATTGAACTTTAATGTATATATGTTTACACTCATTTAATGTTGCAACAAATTAAGATTATATTTAATCCCATTTGATTATTTTAATTTCGATTAATGTGTTGTGGTTCGAAAGGAAATGTTCCATCTTCATTTGGCATGTCACTAGGTGGATCTCCATCTCTTTCGGCTATAATAATATTATGTAAAATATATATAATAATGCAGATAGAATCAGAAACCTGCGTTTTTACACTGAGAAACATCTTTCAACACAGTTTTTCATTTGCATGGATGACGAATGCCCTGTAGGGCAAACTAATTTAGTCTGTAGTAAAATAAATACTGTTCTCGAAAATCAGTATTGATTATATTAATATAAAATACTTTTAGTGTCCCGTTTAACTTGAACAACTTATAAAAATTTTTTGTCTCCATTGTACAGCCACAGCAGCAATTTCTCTATTTTTCTCTTCTGAAAAGTCGAACACAGTAATGTTCTTAACATCTATTGTATAATTGAATATTCAAAATCATAATGATCATATGCACATAATACACGATTAAAAAAAGTCGGAGTCGACAACTATGCGTTTAATAGGAACAAATGCAGATGCAGGTGTTCATATTCATAACTACAGTGAAAGGTAAAGAAAACACGTTTCCGTTTGTTTTGGAAGTATATCTGCTCAAACTTGTAGGTAAGTAGATATTCTACAGTTATAGTGGTACTTGCCCAGTACTCTGATTTTAGAATGCAAATACTGAATTTATACCTAGCATCAGCATTACCAGATCTACGGATTAACGGATTTTTTTCAAAATATACGGGTTTTTCAACAAAATTAATATTGATGTAGTGACATCGATTTTTTAATATATAAGGTAAATTCCATACCCGTTTTACTGCAGATGGTAATGTAGCTATCTTCGTACCATTATCATATCGCCACCTAAAAGATAATTCCCTAGATTTATAAATTTAGGGACATGGACATTCGCCGCACGCATTTTGAATTTGTTGACACACAGATTTGCATGTATACCGTGACGACAAGGATGAGATATGGTCTAAGAAACTCAAACTTTTGGTTTTACCTTATCCATTTACGTATATTTGGCTTTATAATACATAATATATATGTATATACTCGTGTCCACGGAATTTTTTGTTTATCTACGGATATTTTGACAGTTACGCTATGGATGTTTTATTTTTCTTTCTGGCAACACTGCCTAGCATAACCTTTTTCAGGGTATATATGTACCTGAATTGAAGAATCGGGCTTTTACACTGGTGGCAACGGTGGGATAAGTAACTACTGCTGTAGTATTACATTGATCCAGTTTAAACCGCTTGTAGTATTAAATTTGAAGAATTTTCTTTTATCTAGAGTTAAATATCCATTAATATGTGGAATATGGAGCTATACATTCTAAACATATGAAAAATGGTGTTTAATCATCTGCTTTTGTCTTACATGTCTTTTCACTCTCCTTCCAATCATAATGGAGAGCCCCCAAGGTGCAAAATACCACCAGTTACATAACCTTTGGATTTATCCCACAAGATATCTATTATACTTTCATTCTGAAGTAAATTCTACTTCAGGAAACTACTTACTTTAACGCTATGCAGTAATGATTAAAAGCCTCTGTATCCTCAACAAGTTTAGCATAATAGTCCCCTATCATCTGATGCACTCTGGAAGACGGATTAACACTGGCATGTCGCAACAACAGCTCTCTTGCTTCATCATAACGCTGTTCTTGATCAAACTGCTCAGCTAAAAGAAACACTGCAGGAGCATATCCGAGATCTGCAGTAACTGCTTTCTGCAGAAGTCGTATCACTTTAGCAGAATTTAGAGGGACCTTGGCCATTACTGAAGCATGAAGCTAAAACAAAATTTCAAAGCTATTTTTATACACATTCACTGGAGAAATTAGTAAAATCACAAATGTGCAAAAATATGGACTCCACAATATAACTTTATTAAAATTTGATAACTGATCCATATTTCTCGAAGTGGAGTTTTTAAAAAAAATAATTCTTTAACAAAATATACTTGAAGTTAATAACCAACTTATTCCATGTGCTTTCAGCTAACAAACAGCCATCATCAGTACCAGCAACATAAAAATTGTAAAATTTTGTTCATTAATAATTTTATAGATTTCTAAAATTTCCAAATAATTTAATTTTGATGATTTGCTGCACAAATGTAATGAATTTAAATTGTCTAGAGTGGTAGTGTGTTTATTTAACAATAAATGGTAAATATCTGTATTTTTATACTTTTTAAATTGTTTAACTATTCCTTATATCGAATTAAAAAAACGATCTACCCGCTTGTACAGCATAAACTGAATGCCTGAATTATTTAAAACTGAAATTTGGTCTTTATTACAGACAGAAGGGGAAAACACTGCCTACAGTATAAAAAGCAATACTCCATGGGAAAAAAATAATTTAGATAGGCTAACTGAGACGACCAGCAAACTTAAAAGGAAACCAAACCTTAATTTTTCATAAAAATAAGTGGTACAAATAGAAAATTCAAAATTTTATCAAATATTTAAAATAGAGTTTTTCTATTAAATAATTTGGAAAATTGTTATTGAAAGCAACTTAAAGAATTACACTCAATTCTTTTTCGAAAGCCTTTAATGACAGAAGTATTTTAAAAAGTCGGGTTACAAGGAAAATGGAAAATGGTCATTTGGTGTGAATAAGGGTGTAAAGAAACATAAGAAGTAACATTGTCTGTACAGTGTCCCATTTTTGTTGTAATTGCAAGGTATCTTGCTAAATATTGATACTAGAAAGTTGTGGTTTGTATGTTACCGTTTTCCTTTTTGTTGCGAGTTGAACTGTACCAGTACCATTCTTATGTCGACTTTTGTTTTAAACCTACAGCCAACTTTTGAATAATATAACAGTTCTTGAGTACTCAATATCTCGCTTAAGTATATAGTGAAGATATTTTTATTTTGTCGCACTCAGAATTTTTTTAGGGGATCACATTCTTGAGATATAATCCAAACTAGTTGGCTTTGCTACAGTTGAAAAGATCTATATTTTCTGATTTAGAAAATATATACATTGCTAGGTTCATTTTTTCTAATTTTGCTATTATTCCAATTTTTATAGTCAAAATAGATGTAAATAATGAGACACTAAACAATGCATAGGTACTTATCTCAAATTAAACAATGATTTTCATTAGATACGTGGCATCCTTGAATAACAAAAGAACTGCGTGAGTGCCTTTAGGTATCTTTACATATGTATCCAAATAGGCATATGTGGTTTTTAATTGATTATAATTTTTACTTAATAATATAAATTATATATTGTGTTTCCTTGTACTACAGCTTTCTAATATAAACACAAAATCTGATTTAATTACTAAAATTGAATAATATGAAAACTAGTAAAAATAAACCTAACAATGTATATATTTTCTTAATCACAAAAAATAGGTCTTTTTGACTACGTCAAAGCCAACTATGGTTTCCATTAAAAAATGCAAGTTGTTATTACATCTAAAAACATCACCCCCTAAAAAAATTCTGAAGTACGCCACACTGGATTAAAATAAAAATATCTATCAAAAATGCCTTCAAGGTTTTTTTGTTTCTATAATACTAAAACGAGATATTGAGAACTGAAAAAATATTAGGTTTTTCAAAAGTTGGCTATATCTTTAAAAGAAAAGACAATGGTGATGGTACAGCTCAACTCACAACAATAAAATGAGAAAGTAATGTTAAAACCTTAACCCTCTAGCATTAATAGTTACCGAGATACCCTACAGTTACAACAAAAATGGGACACCCTGTACAGGTAAGTGGATTTAATAAAACTTTCAAAAGAAAGGTAAGAAGAAAATTGGTTACGTAAAATTAATAAATCTAAAAATGAAATCTGATTATTAATTTCTGTTTAATATCAAATTTATCGAAGCATATAAGGAATTTATAAATGTAAGAAAATTATTGGATCAAATTAATTATCTGTACAAACACATAAAACATCATCTACATAACGGTACCAGAATTTAATGCGACAAGAGAAACAAGTGTTTTTAAAAATACCTTTTCCTACATTATGCATAAAACCTTCTGCTAAGAATGGACTAATAAGGGAAGAAGTCATAGCTAAACCCGACTTTTGCATAAAATTTTTATTTAACATAAACTCCGTTAACGATGCCAAATTATTTTTATTAATAAAGCTAAATTACAATTTTGATGGAGTAGTACTAAACTTTGAAAATTCCTTTACTGTTAAAAATACACTGGATTTGATCGAATAACAAAAATTTAAAAAATCCAAAAGATTGCTTCCTTGTTTCTTTTGATGTAAACAATTTATTTCCTTCTATTTCAATAATTAATATTTTATACAAAAGTCGGGTTTAGCTATGGGTTCTTCTCTTAATATTTTCAAAAACACTTGATTCTGTTCTCACATTAAATTCTGGTACGGTTATGTAGATGATGTATTGTATCATTTTACAGATAATTCATATCATCTGAATAATTTTCTTACTTTTGTAAATTCCTTACATGCTTCTGTAAATTTCAGCTATGAAACAGAACAAATTTTCTTCTTAACTTCCTAAAAAATTTTTTGAAAATCCACTTGAACAGACGATGTTGTTTCTTATATTTCTTTACACCCTTATTCACACAAAATAGCAGTTTTCATTTACTTTTTAACTGACTTTTTAAAATACCTACGTCATTAAATGCTTTCGAAAAAAAAATTGGGTGTAATCCCCCAAAATGCTTTCAATAACAATTTTCCAAATTATTTATTGGAATAACTCTGCTTTAAATATTTGTAAAATTTTAATTTTCTATCTGTACCACTTATTTTAATGAAAAAGTTAAGGTTAGGTACCCAGCAACATAGTAGTTATATACCTAATAACAGTGAATTAAATTATAATAATGTAACACATATGCATACAGAATTTTTTATTTTTAATATACCACCTAATGCTTATTGATGTCGTAATGCTTGCCAGTGTATTGGTATTTATTTCATTATTGGTACTTTAAAAATAATTTAATAAATGGAAGTGCCCCGAAAGAGTTTATGTTTGTTGTCGCTTTTAATGCAATGCAATTCTGTAATGCCTATTTAAAGTTGCTGTAGAACAGGTAGCACAGCAATTTATTGCAACCTGTACAAGTACCATAATGGTACTATTTAATAGTTAGTTTTCTCGGTGTCTGTCCATTTTTCTGATTATTTTAGAAGAAACAATAAGCTCTTGCATCTAACATACTTAAAAATAGTAGGTAATTTGCTTATGATTCCATAAAATTTTAAAATATGAACCCCAATTGTACAACTAATTATTCAATAAAAACTGGATTTAAAAGTAAAATGTGCAAATTCAAAAGCAGTTATTGATGTCTCATGTACTTATGTATATAAAATAAACAATAAGTGGAGACTTGACTGCGAAGCATAACAATGAAAAGTCAGCTTAACAATAAACCAAAAATTATTTTAATGAACATCAAGCATTGAACAGAACTGACTCAATAATAAACAACAACTGAAATTAACTTAATGACAATTAACAAACTATTTGATGAATCCATATTAGATCTAAATTATAACGATAAAAGTTCAATTAGTCCATATCACTGTCTTCATCGATTACAGGAATAGAAGTAAACACTTTTGATAACATTTCTGCAGGTTTTAATATTCGGGAGCAATATCTGCCGTAACTTAGGTAATAAATCATCAAAAGTAGACTTATCAAAAAAAAATTAAAGGGTTTCACACAAAATATAAATCAATATTCGAAAAAGAAAAGCGTAAGAACCACGATCAACAAATCCTAAAATCTAATCACTTACAAAAAACAGCATTGAACCTAATAAATTCAAAAAAAAAAACTTCTGCAGGTTTTAATATTCGGGAGCAATATCTGCCGTAACTTAGGTAATAAATCATCAAAAGTAGACTTATCAAAAGAAATAAAAGGGTTTCACACAAAATATAAATCGAAAAAGAAAAGCGTAAGTACCACGATCAACAAATCCTAAAATCTGATCACTTACAAAAAACAGCATTGAACCTAATAAATTCCAAAAAAACCAGTACATCTAAAACAGAAACATCAATTCATTCAGACACATTTAACAATTACTTCACCAATATTGCATTAGATTTAGAAAATAAACTGCCAATAGCCAGACTTAACCCTGTAAAACTTGTAAGTAATGCATTTAACAACCAAAGCAGCATGTTCCTCACACCAGTCGAAGACGCTGAAGTTCACAGTATAATAGGAAATATGTCCAACAGTACAGCTGAAGATGTCTGGGGTATTAGTAATCACCTATTAAAATCATTACGAGGAGGACTTGTTCAACCCCTCACCTTAAAAATGTTTTCAAACTGGACAATTTCTAGAGAAATTAATGGTATCAAGAGTGATTCCTACACACAAAAAAAAGGAAATCCAATGAGATGGATAACTATAGACCAATAACCATAATCCCCACAATTTCAAAGCCAATTGAACTCGCAATCTGCTCATAACTTATAGAATTTTTTGAAAAAAAGGCATTATTTACTAAAAATCAGTATGGTTTCCGAAGACATCAATCAACAAAGCACGCTATTACAAGGCTTTTCTTGAGAAAATACGGAGTGTATAGATCATGCAATTCTAACTGATAGGTTGTGGGTCTACGGAGTTCGAGGTGTGAGCTATGACCTCATTCAAACCTATTTACATGAGCGAACAAAGGTTGTTGATTATAGTGGAACTATATCACCTTTAACAACAAAAGCTGGTATACCGCAAAGATCAGTGTTGGGTCCCATCCTATATATTATCTATGTCAACAATCTATCACAGTACATGGATATAAAGACTATCCAATAGGCTGATGACACCAGTTTCTTCAGACTGCACTCCAATTTTGACCAAATTAACAGTGACATTGATAGAACAAATAAAAAGTCAAGTCAATTAGGCTTTTAGAGGTGGTAAGCAGATACTGGACCTGTTATATGGTAACAGGTATCAGCAAGCAGTTCTAGGTAACAGGTATGGATTGTCTAAATACTAGGTTCGGCAGATACCTGTATTGCACGTTGGTTGCCGGATATCATATATGTTATATTACCTATCTACACGAAAGCAGGGGTTTTATATCGTCTATGCAAGAGTAGCGCTTGGTGTTCTGATATCTGATACCTGTCTGTGTTGGTACGTACCCTGTTAGCGTCGTTAGCAGATTATGCAGTTTCTGAACGTTCAGTATAGAACCACACACATTGAATAAATAATTCGCTATTAACGAACAAAATAATGTTTTTAGTATTAGCTTAGCTGTGAATTGTATAGTCTAATGTTAAATAATGTTGCATATACCAGAATAAACCTTGAAAAAATTTTTAAATTTCTTTCTTATATTAAAATAAACAGTAACTAGGTACATATTGTGTTAAGCAAGTAAAAAACTAAAATTAAAAACTTTCGGTATGGTATTTTATTTATTTTGAAGAGCAAAAAAACTTGCTCTTGTCAGAACATCAGACTCATAACGATACCTAATAAAACAACCTAATTTAAAAAATACCGATGCCAGCTATCAAACAAAACCGTTTGCATTTTTGCAGGCGATTGATATTGCTTTTTGACATTTATAATTTATTGTAAAAGTTGCAGAGTGGTTTTGGTAGTATACTACGATTTGGCAAATCACCACCTTATGTCAGCATACTGCATGTATGTCCCAGCCTCAGTGTCAATCAATCAAAGTACAATGTACTTAAACCGCTTTTCTGTAGTTCAACATTTGTCGGTTACTCTTATTCCTTAGCAGATACGGTTATTTGGTTGCTAAAGGAGAATCAGATCGAAGACTATACCTATTATTTTATAACAGGTATTTAGAACAGGTATTAAGTTCTAACAGTTCCGAAACTACCTGTTATCGAAAAATACTGATTTTCACCACCTCTATAGGCTTTTTAGAACACGTGACTTTTGAGCGACTGCCAGGGGGCAAATTTCAAAACGATGCAGCTTCTAGCGCGTTGTCATAGAAACCCCATTACTTAATGCCAACGTCAGTCACTAGAGCTGGGACATTCGATTAAATTCAAATCGTTCAATCAATCGCGTAGATTCGGATCATTCAAGTCGTTCATAAGGATCGTGAATTGAAAGTGACAGCGGTGTCTCCTGTCTCGCCACAGCATATAAATATGCTGTCATGATGTTTTCTCGTCGTGCGCTGTCGTCAGCCGTTAACCATGTACGATGCACGAACGACGCTGATTCATTAGCTGTGAGCCAAATCAAGGCATGAGTCATTCAATTTGAACGACTTGGTCATGAAGGACCCAACTCTATCAGCCACGCGTCCGTATCCAGGGTTTCGCAGGCGCGTCCCATGCGTGCGCTTTTTGCCCCCTGGACGCCATATTGGATGACATAATCTTAAAAAGCCTAATGCTTTGCAGTTAACAAATTAACCATAAACGAAAGCAAAACAGTACACATAAATTTCACATTAAAAAATACCCAAAATGATGATAAATCTATAAATTTTCTAGGAAACTGGCTGGACAATAAATTAACCTTTTCAGAACATATACAGCACTTGAATGCAAAACTAGCGAGTGTAACCTATCTGCTAAGGAAACTATCACAATCTACATCAGAAGAGATCAGAAGACTGACTGGCTTATATGGGGCTCTTCCAAAGCCAACTTTTATGTGGCACAATGGCTGACAATATTTCAAATACAAAAAACAGCKATTAMAGCAATTGTTGGAAGACAGTCTTTTAATAGCTGTAAACCACATTTCAAAAGATTAAGAATCCTTACCGTACCTACACTATACATGCCCCATTACCGTCTATCTCTATCACATAGKAGTTTTCTTGTAAAGGCAATTCAATTCTATAACCACCTTCCCACAGAATTAAAAACATTAAGTTATAAGAACTTTAAAACTGCAATACATACATTATTAATCGACCTATGTCTGTACCATGTAAATGAATTCCTACAGAACTACGAAGTTGTATAGACTATTTTGTTTTGACGATGCTAAGGCATTATGTACAATTGAATTACTTGTCAATAAGCAAGTAAAGTATTATTATTAAATTGCGCTAGTAATATGAGAACAGCATCCTACTGTGCGCAGTCCGTTTCGGCACTCTCACATATATCTGCTAATCACACTTCTACCAGCAGTATTGGGTACTTACTCAATAACATTTGTAGGTCTTTTTACGAATATGTCTGGACCATACTTCTAATTGAAGTATATGCCCAGAGCTTTTTAATATTTTTAATAAAATTGTGCCATCTTCTTTTATCATTTCAGCAACATAGCAGATTGCTTGAGATAGTTGATATGAACCTAAAAGATATAACTATATAGCAAGTTATATTTGCACGGCCAAGTATTTACAGAAAAAAGCGATAAACAAATCTATCCTTTTCATAATAATAATAACAAGTATTGGGTTGAACTAAAAGTTTAATAGATTTTTAGTTTAGGCAGTTACAAAATGTGTAAAATGAATTCTTCTCTTCTGTAAAATACTGATGTCACACACTGATGTCACACAAATGAATATGCACTGTACCTTCCAATCAAACAACAGTACTAAGCTGCACAATGTTGACAAGAACAAGCGTAGTAAACCGCTTCACCAGGAGTTGAATAAACAAAAAATTCTTAGTTGTTTAATTTGGATGGTACGGCCTTATAGATAAGAGATTGCAGAAAAGAATGATGAATATATGGAATATGTTTTTGTGTGTTATCTCACTACAATGAGTAAGGAAGCAAAATGTGTAAGACAAATGAAACCCAAAGGCAGGGTTCATTTCAAATTAGCAGAATGACTCGTAACAGCCAAATGCAAGCTTATTAATCACTGTAATTTAGCCACTTGTGTTATGTCACTATGATCAAAAATGATTTACCCGTAAAAATAGTTTGCATAACTTCTTCTGACATTTTGGGAAAATCTTACAGATCTTCAGATGACATCTGTGTGAAAATTACCTTTTTTCTATTCCAGCCCTTCTTGGATACTTCCAATGCAAGGCTGTTCTCTTTGCAAACAGATTTTTTAATTTGTGCTAATATGGCATCTTGTGCATGTTTGTCTGAGGTTAAGACTTTTCCAAATTCATTTTGAAAGAATGATGCTATTTTAAATACAGCGCCATTTTCAGTAACACCATTGAGTATAACTAGAGTGCTAACCTTACGGACTAAACATGCCTACCGCGATATGGATATAAAGTTTTGTTTCTTGGATATAAAGTGTTTAGTAGCAAGCGTGCTTAAGCTGTTATGCGACAGGTGGCGCACCACTATAAGTAGAAAACTGCACGCTTTTGCATTCCTAAAGTGGGGACTCTCATGTCATCATGTTACACCCTCACCTGCGTTGCCAGACATAGAGAATTGTCCCTACTCCTAGCGATTACCTATTTCTCATATAACGACACGGGATGTATTTTTTAATTCATCTTTATGCTGGAAATCTGAAGTAGAAATGGAACTCCTCATACGTTTTACAGATGAATCCTTGAGAAAAAAATATTTTTCAAGATCACAGGTGCTTTTGCATATTCATAAACTGTTCGCATTGTTTGTTGCAGAAAAGGCTTAAGATCTGCAGACTGCAGAATCCCTAATTTTATAAATATCGGTGCTGCCATTTGTGGCCAACGACAACACTATAAGTACTTAAAATATTTTGGTAGAAAAGGATCTGTTAAGTTACGCTGTAAGCCAGAAGCTCTGGCACACTGTGTTATCCTCGTTTCGGTCGTTAATACAATTATTATCTGCGACTGACGATGACTGAATGAGTGAATTCCTATAAACCTCTGTACTAGAAGGACACATATGAATATCTATTGGAGATTCCCCAACTTCAATAAATGAGTGTTTCAAACGTTCCTACAAGTGTCTGGTGATTTGTTCACCAAATGGTGCAATATATAGTATAATTCGCGTGGTGCTGCCGCTACCGATTGTCCAAAAATGAAAGAAAAAGAAGTATTAATGGTTTGCGGTTGTCGAAAACCAAAATAATATCTATATTAATGACAATGCTAAGTGTCACAACTTTATGAAATGTGAAATTTACTTGTTCAAAGCGATTTATGATGCTTAAACCACAACCCAGTAGGAGGTAAACCCTAAATCATTCTTATCGGGGGTAACTATGTAACACCGTATTTGAGATGAATGGAGGATACATCAGTACTTGCAGCATCCGGATTATTTAAATTCGCATAGCCACATAGCGATTTTGGAATTAGTTTAATTTCGGTTGAAGCTTCTATAATTTACAAGAATTACTATCGTCTATGTATGTCTTTGGAAACATATAATCCTGTGCATTCTAGAGTGATAAATGAATGCGAAAAAAACATTTGATACTATGAGAGACCACGAAGCAGGAAGCGCTATTATGATTTACGACATATTTTGCGCATACTGCTGCTAAGGAGGCAAACCATACGTGTTAAAAATATATACATAGAGGATCCTCAAATAATATGGAGTCTGACATTTAGTAGATGGGTTTCGGCTAAGTATTAAAATGTTTGGGATAAAATGCAATATTATAAATGGGGATGTAGACAGTAGTACATACAAGAAAATCATTGAAACTAGACCTTACAAAAACTTCAAAGTTGAAAAATTGAATGTAGAAATCATTTACTCAGATATTTTTTCAATAAATTTAACGAGCGATACTTCATATCCTTTGCAGAACCGAAAATTATTAGACCAAAATATTAATCTTATGAGAAAAGATATAAAACTGGCAATGAAATGTACAGAAAAAAAAATAAGCTCAAGCCCTAATTCATGAACATCAAGATAATTTAATGATAGCAGTTAATTTTTAGTATATTTTTGTCAATAAAAAGGAATGAACATAATATTTTACAGCAGTTAAATAAGAGATTGCAGCAAAAGTCCTCGGCGGGAAAAGAATAAATTTTTCAATTGAGATTTATTTTGCATAGGCAGTTGTTCGGTAAAATGAGAAAATAATTCGCCATGTTAAGACGGTTAAGTAGATAAAACGTCAGCAAATACTTTGAAAGAAAAATGTGAGATTTATTATAGTCGAGAAGTTAAAGATATTGCAATAAAAAAAATTGCGAGTATGAACAAAATTATCAACAAACTTCATCAACTACTTTGACAAACAAGCTTAAGCATATATTCTGGATAATTAAACAGATACGTAGCTCGGCTAAAAAATTAGACGAAGAAACGCATTTTCCAAATTTAAGCAAAAAATAGATCAAAATAACTTAAATGTTCTATCTGGCGTACACGGGAAAATATTGTAACTAGTTAAAAAGAATTTGAAGGTAACGATGAGGATGTGCCAGTTTAAACCTGTGGTCTTTTTATTGACCTAATTTAAAGTTTTTTGGGAGCTTCACAGGATGATCTTATAAATAAAAAATCGATCGCAGTGGCCCTTTACTGCTTTTAAGTTGTGGTTGTCTATGACGAAGCAATTGTTACTAAAATATTACGTTTTGGAAAAGTTACATTAATATACATTATTGATAAATAGTTTAACGTTAAGCGTTAAAATCTTCCTAATTAAGGGGTAATCGACTTCTTATCTTAAAATAATGTTTATTCTTCTTTCATTCTATTTTTATTTCAACTCCTCGTCACGGCTTCTATCAAAAATTTACAATGGTACTTAGGTATAAAACATGTAATTAAATCTTACTGAAAGTGAGGTCTATAGTACGGGGCCAACTTTCAGATTTTGTCATTAATCTGTCCAAAATTAATACTAATGGAACGTATTTTGCATGTTTTAGTTGGCGCCGTACTATAGACCTCATTTTCAGTAAGGTTTAGTTACATGTTTTATACCTAAGTACCATTGTATATGTTTTATAGAAGCCCTGACGAAGATTTGAAATAAAAATCGCCACGTCAAACTAATTAATTAAACTTCAAAATATTTTCAAACTCGTTTGTGTGCCAAAAAACTGTCTTTCACTGGTTGTTTCTGAGGTAAGTTTATAAAATCGTCAAATTTCTTTTTATATTTACCTATGGATTTGAAAATATCACCTACTTTAATTGAAATTTCTAACTCGTTATTATGAATTATTATCTTGTGTCAGTAGTAAAACTCTCTTGCTCTTAAGAAAATAACGTATATTATATATTAATTACATGTTTCTAATTTTTTTAATACAAAAAAAGGAAATTTTTTACCTACTTGAAATTCCGTACTTTTATTAAAAAGAGCAGTTTTATATCGAGTGCATCACGAAGTTAGAAGACCTAGAAGAGAAGTTAGCGTACTTTTTTTAATAATTTGTAATTTAATCTAACAATTATTGTAACTTTAAAGTGCAAATAATTAGTTTGAAGTGACAATTACCAGTTTGAAATGGCAATTGCATCACCTGTATCTCTTTAAAGTGCCAGTACACGACTAGACCATAAAACGCGGCTGCAAAAAACGCATCAAAGGTAAAAAATATACAGAGTGTCCTCGGAATACACCGACAACGTTGGGCAGGTGACAGAGAATACAATTTTAAAAATTTTTTTCGAATAAAAATTTTACCATTGACTTTGAAGTTTGCTGTAAAGCGACTCATTCGCCCCTAAAAATTGATTTTTTGATTGAAAAGCACTACACCACTATTACTTTGTGAAATCGCAAACATGTTATTGAAGCTGACAACGCTTGAAAAGTGATAGAAATGCAATTTTAAAAACTTTCATTAGAATAAAAAATTTCCGAAAATGCTTTGTTTTTGATATACAAGGTGTTGAAGTTGAATTTAAAAAATGATCGAACAGACATATTTGTATTTAGAACTGATTAGAGATTACAAAATTGTATTAGTTTTGTCTAAAAGTCAACATATCTAAAAGTTCTATTAAAAAGAGGGGGTGTATATTACCCCAGTGCACGCCAATGGTGCTTTAGAAATCCCCCGATTACTTTTTCTTATTGTAATGATATCTTTTATAGTTCGGGAATAGTATGAAAAAATCATTTTTCAAAATTCAATTTCAACACCCTGTATATCACAATTAAAGCGTTTTCGGGATTTTTTTATTCGAAAAAAATCTTTAAGATTGCCTTTTCTATCACCTGTCAAACCTTGTTGGTGTATTTCGAGGACATCTTGTATATTGAAAACTACTAATTGTTTTTAAAAATACGCGTGCTATAAATGAATAGAAGGACGACATAGAAATTGCAATCACGGCTGATAAAATCTAGATTTCTTATATGTAGATTACTGTTTACTGTAATAGTAATAAAATTTACTGTGCTGTTAAATTCAAGAAGGCTTATTTTTAAAGAATGTGCTTACATGTGGATTGATATTTCATTTTACTATTTAAAAATAGAAACAGTATGAATCGGGCAGACTTAAAAGGAGAAATAAACGCAAAATGTGATCTATGATCGTCAACAAATCAGTTGATAAGTGGGGAGCAATGCACGATATGTCAAGAGAGCATTTACAAATTTTTTACATTGGCTCCTGCACCACTTAATTTTAAAGCTGTATATAAAACAAAAACAACACTTAGCTAATTTCCTATTGCTTTTGTACACCCAACCTCTTTTATTGCAATATTTTTATTTTTATGTAGTTTTGTGTTTTTGCGACAGATGAGATTGCTGCCTAGTCGTCAGCAGTGACCGGCAGCCGCGAGCCAACGATCATTTTCGCAATCACAACGAAAGATGCAACATGCAACCGCGACGACATGTACCGTGTATTACTGTTCCCCCTCCATCGCTTGGTTGCTGCGATATGTACTTCGAAGTTGGGTTAAAATCCGCAAACGGAGCCACTTTCTTGAGCTTGTGTTATGAATCTACCAACCGTCAAACTTAACGCGGGGCAAGGGGATTGTGGTTCATACGCCCATAGGTGGTTAGCACTCTAGTTATACTCAATGGTAACACTTTATTATCCAACTTACGGTCTAACAAAGTAAACTTGTTTTTTAACTGCCCATGTACATCCTCTATTGTCTATCGGATCTTTTTTCCCATTCATGATTCCTTAGCTTCTTTAGCTGTAAGCTACAATCGCTTTCCTTTAAGAGCTGGTATTAAAACACAAAAACCTTTTTCTTCCAAATGTTTTTTTACATCCCTAAAGCCTATATCAAGGATAAAAATGTCATCCTTCTTCTAGTATCGTAAGCAGACCTTTACTGTCATCCAAAATTAAATAGCATCGTTTTGAGTGGCATAGAAAGGGCCTGCCATATCGATTATATAACCACCTGTAGCAGTTATCGTAAATGGTTTAGATAAAGTTGTTTTTTTTTGACAAGAATAGGACTTTTTTCAGTACTCACTGTTCCTGCTTTTCTGATGCCTAATGTATGTACCTGTCACAAATTATTGCAAGTTTATTGTTTATTCCAAACAGATTTTTGGCAAAGAAAGTGTTATGTTCTGCTATAAGGCGATTTCTTGCTTTTACTGACATGCCAAACTTTTACTTCAAATGCTTTCATTACAGCACCCAATACTTTGTTACTAATTCAGGAGAATTTAACTGTAACATCGCTGAAATCAGAGTGTTTGACTTTCCCATTCTTAGTTTGGTTAAAAAAGCTATAATGGCCTGTGTTGTAGAACGCATTTCGCTTTTTCTTAAAGAGGTTAACATGCTTTTCAGATTAATGATGTCTTCCCATTTCAAACCAGTATATATATGCAACTGTTCTTCAGGCAATGTAAAGTCAGCTATTTTATCTATGATAGTGTGATAGCAATTATTTTGAATGAGCCTTTAATCTTCAAAAAACTGCTTATGGATTAAATGTGTAATGCAGCAACGGCTATCATGAGGTATGTATATCCTTTTGCTGCTGTAAGCCTGAAGCCTCGCTTTATCGGGGACTAATGTTAAATTGTTGCTGGATAAACAGATACAGTACAAACCTTATAAAAGAAATGAATATCAGCTCTATAAGTAAAGGCATAGGTGGACTTACCAGATTTATTTCTCATAGCTTGTACACAGCATTTTTCGCAAATTGTATCCCCTACGCGCAATCTCTGTGAATATAAGTTCTCGTCATCTTCATTGTCAATAGTCCATATTCGATGTGATACTTTTTTTAATGAATATGTTGCAAGAAGAACAACGCTGCATCCTTGACATCAATTATACACCAAAGATTTTGCAGTCAACTTAAGTCTGACAAAAGTAAATGATCACACAATTAAATTATTTCTACATTTATTCGGTTTGACTGCTGGTTGCTGTGCAACGAATGAGTGGCAAAGTGTTTGTCCAAGATAGCTCTAAATATGAGGTAGAGAAGTATCTTGTGTCCGTCTCTTAAAAACATATAATATTATATGTTTGCTAAAATAATTGCTAATTGCAGATTATTTTTGATTTATATTTTTACCAATTTTAGTTATTGCACTATATAATTTGAATATATATATATAAAACAATTTATGTGAAAATGTCGATTACCAGTTTTGGAATAAGACTATTGTGAAACATAACAGTGGAGTAATTATTGAGTGGTGGTATTGTGTAAAAACTAGGTGTTTTTTTGTCTATAGTTATCTCGGATGGACCTTCTCTTTTTGTCCAGGATCCACAGATGCATAATAATATAGATTCTCCATCCGTGTCACGATCCCAGCATTAAACGAGTATAAAGACATTACGACATACATACGTATTAGGTGCCATACTTTCTCAAAGTTTTCTGACCACGGACCCCTTTTGATTTTAGAATTTTGTTGTGGATAAAAAAATTTTACACATCTTTACAGCGACAAATAAAATTCTGTAACCTTAAGCATAGTAATGACAGAGGATTGTTAATTTTTTACGAACAAACCTTATATTGAACTACCTTAGTCCATTTTTCATATGCATTTTATTATTATCGTTTAAATTACTGTTATTATATAAATATTATGTTACTGAATTCATCTGTTACCTCCTAGGATGTGATTGTGATAAGTAGACAAAATAATTATTTTACACCCTGAGTACCATTCTAACAGGTATAAACCCATTACTGTGAATAGCCTATATATGAATGATTATTTTAATAGGGAAAAGAAAGTGGTCGCTCAAAAACACTATTAAAAAACACCTCCAAAATCCTTTTGCACCTCACAACTCTAACGGTTGAGGGTTATTATTTCTTTTCAAAAATAGACCTTATAAAACTACATTAGTCAATTTCTTTTCAGATTTTTATTTCTTATAATTTTTGAGAAAAAAGTTAAATGTTAAGGGTTGAATGGCAAAAACTGGAAAACAGGGTGGAATTGGGGTGTGTAATTAGGTGCGCGACATATACCCTTGGGAACAATATATATAAATTTGAGCCAAATTCCAGCGGGGCACTTTTTATCATCTTATGGTATTAAATCCTTTATGACATGCTTTTCTGGTTGATTGTTTTTCTCTTTGTCAGTTCTCCTTTCATGTTGTATCAAATTGATTGGACACAGACTTGTTAAAATTATTGTCTTTGTATTGTGTACACACAGATGTTTACTCATTTAGGTGCAAATTATAAAATAACCTAGTGATGCAAATAATTAGTAAAGTAACAATAATAATGTAATAATATTACCAGTTGTTATTATACTGAATATACATGTGTTAACTTTAAATTAATACACTAAAGATATATTCTCTGTTGTTTAGTACTGTATTGCAGGTTTTTGGTTCGTTGTTGATTAATCAAATCTTTTTCTACAATGTTTTGGCTCTTATTTTTTTTTAACCTTCATCAGATATAATTTTGTAAAAATATGAAAACTACATATCAGTATACATCTCATTTAAGTTGTGTGGTTCCATGTCTTGGGTGTGAATCACTTAAGTTGTAAGTAACAGATTGTGCAATACTTTAAGCTACTTACTGTTAAAGCTGGGGCACAGTTGTTTAGTTGTTTGCAAGCATTACTAGCTACGCTTTCCGCTTCTTGCAGCCGATTTAGTTTGATGTAGCAATCCACTACACATTTGTAGATGTCGAATCTAAAATTTGAGCAAGGTGGCTTTAAAGCTGGGTATAAATTATAATAAAAAATATATAAAAGAATCTGCATAAAAATTAAGAAAACCTTGTGATAAAGTTAATATACAGGGTGATTCGCATAAGCAATGATAGGGACATGTAGGGGAGTCCAAAATATTGTGATTTAACGCAACTTACGTTACATTACAACTTAAGTTGAACCCCTGAGAAGTTGGCATTTCAAATTTCAAATCTCAAATAAAATCAATAGCTCACTTATACTTGAACTTAGAAAAACCACATTTGGTACACATTGTGAGTGTACCAAGAGCAGTATTCAAAAGTTCAATTGGAACATTTTAAAGGGTTGGTAAGTGATGATGCATCCTTAAAATGTGACAGAATTTTTTATCACGGCGTACTTAAAAAATTATTATTTTATGGGAAATTTAATTCTAAAACTTTTTTTTCTCTTATTTTTCAAAAAATCTTACCGTTTTCAAGAAAATCCTGAATAACTAAAAACATGTATAGTAGCCGTGTTATAATATTTAAAATTTTCGAAAATTCAAACGATAGCTATGAAATTAAATGTTAGCCTTGACAATCAGGTAAATTAAACAATAAATTAATTTAGTGTTGTGAAAATGGCCTGAAAGTTTTCATTTAGCGAACAAGTTGACAAGCTATTAGTATTAGGTTTCTGTGAAGGAAACTGCAGTAGAAGTGTTAAAAAAAACGGAGATTTCGTAATCACATAATCCCATAGAGACATATTTGCCAATGTTGAAAGACAGGCTCGAGAAACAGAGAAGTTTTTCAGTAACACTCGAGAATGTGCTATTGCAATCAGGACACAAGGCGAATACAATTGAAGATGATCCCCACATTAGTACCAGATTTCTATCCCGGCAAACTGGTATATTGCAAACTTGGGTGAATCGAGTTGTGAGACGAAATCTACTACACCCATATCATATCATAAAAGTGCAAGAATTGTTACCGGAAGATTTGGTTAAAAAAGTTAATTTGTATCGGTTTATTTTATGCCAAGACATTAATTTTCGAAAGAAGATTCTCTTTACTGATGAAGCATGCATCACCCGCAGAGTTATTACTTTACATAACTATCATGAACATTCCGATGTAAACCCTCATTCAGTAACTCCTCGATATTTCCAACGCGAGTTTAAACTAAATGTTTGGATCGGTATTTAATTGGTCCAGTTATTTTACCGGATAGACTGAATGGCGAAATTTATTTAGAATTTCTTCAAAACACTCTTCCGGATATACTAGACAAGGTGCCACTACACTTAGACTGGAACATTGATTTATGCATGATGGAGCACCACCTCATTTTAGTATTCTGCCCTGTTAAGTTAAAAGGGCGTATCTGACAATTTGCTAGTTTTGAGATATCTGAGTTTTTCTAAATTTTGTCATCCCACATAGATAATGAAAGTCAACTGTAATTATAATTTGCTCAATAACATAAAAAAAATTCGATACATTTCCAGGTCAAGTTAGATTTGTGCAAGTGCAATTACAAAAGTGACTTTTGATAGATATGCCCATTTTGCTTAACAATGTATAGATACTGTCAGTGAATAAAAAAACTTGTTTATAAATAAATGTAATTTATTCAAGATATAAAATTTGTTGAACAAATAAAAATATGTTTAATCACTATCAGTTAAATTGTTAGAGGTATCATCGCTAACGGGAAGGTTTTCCCAAAACTGTAATCTTGTCGGTGGCATTATAGAAGTTAGCTTTGCTACAATTGCTTGTTTTCTTTCTTTACTAACCCCTTTTGGCTTTGATTTGGGTGCCGGTTTCTGTATATTTTGTTTGTAGTATTTCGAATGGAGAAAATTTAATGCGACCGCCTGTGTTTGTTCATAATCTGTTTTGTAGAACAAGGTTTTTTTATTTCTAAAAAACTGCACTTCTACCATATGATTAAGATATGGCCTGGGATTTATTTTATTAAGTTTATACTGAGAGGTACAATCACCCCAGTTATAAAAATCGTCTATCGTCATGGTAATGACATTAACTTTAGACCCTGCCTGTTTCACCGCACTGGAAAAATCGGGAAAGTCATAAACTTTTCCCATACGTTTAAGGAAATTTTTTTACTTGATCATGAAAATTATCAGCTGCCATAAAGCTGTGACCTGGTACAAAGTATTTTTTCACTATCAATTTTGTAAAGTTTTCTTGCTTGCATGTATTTTTTCCTATGTGTATTAAACAAAATACATTATTGACAATTTTTGTCTGTTGAATCCTTTGTATGC
The DNA here is from genome assembly GCA_025024175.1 of Rhyzopertha dominica. Lineage (NCBI taxonomy): Eukaryota > Metazoa > Arthropoda > Insecta > Coleoptera > Bostrichidae > Rhyzopertha > Rhyzopertha dominica. The sequence goes on along the minus strand of QCXZ01000138.1, from coordinate 27,482,459 downwards.
CCTGAGGTTTGTCCATGGATTTTGTTTTTTTCACAGTTCCAGCATTCCTCATGTCCCAATCGACTGAACGATATATTTWACGAACTCATTACTTCTCGATAGATGTAATATGAAAAAGAAAATTCAGGATGTTTTCTTTTAAAATCATTATACATGGCTTGTATAGTGATATCGTTTGGAAGATATAGACGTTTAGGTGCATGTTCCCTTCTGTAGTGGGATATTGTAGGGTGGTAAGAGTTAATGTGTTTGATTATAATCTCTGTCAATTTTGTTGTTGTTAGAATTCTTACGATAAGCAGGCTTATTTGCAGTTAATGACGATACAGGAGTTTTCAAAATATTTCTCAAAGTTTTGTCTTGTGTTTTATGATACCCCAGTGTTGTGATATACTGTTGTCATTTCGTAAATAATATTTAATTGTATTTGATCGTCTGGAGTTTTCGGTAGTTTTTCGCTTAATTCCACCTTTCAGAGCACTAGATAACATAAATTTTTTTTTTGATGTGTTGTCCATATTCCAAAATTGTTTATGTCCTTACGCCTTTCAGCACTTATTTTTTTGGTACAATTCTTTTTGCATGTTGAATTGGGTATTTGCCATGTATTTATATTTTATTAAATTGCATATTAATAGGTAGCATCTAATCCACAAAACAGCTGTGACAGCTTATAAATTCAAAAAAATTGATCGTAAGGTGTATTTTTAATATTAAAAATGTGAATATTTAAAGGGACCGCCAAAACGTGAACATATTGGCCGTGACGTCAGGTGTCTTGTAAATGGCCGCTTGTTTACATCTGGGGTCAGCGCGTCCCGCGTTAGCCTCAGCCAGTTATTTTAACAGTTTGTTGTTTTCGTTCATTTTCTGACAAGCAAATTAAAATACTCCAACAAAAAGTGAAATACTTATGACTTCTGAAGGCATGTTCATTGTCATGGAATTTGTGTACAGCGACGAGCGGCTCAACGCGGCAGTGATAAGAAACGTAAAAGCAACAGTATAAGAACTCTTTATCAAATTAARGTAGCATTGATAGTTTGATCACAGTGGGTTGTTGGAAACATACTATTTGTAAACATAAAAATGTAAGAATCAAAAATGTACCCTAAACTTGACATTTGTTTTAGAGGTCAGAATAAATATAAATTGCCATTAATTTTCGGGGCTCTTGCGGCCTGTRTCCGGTARGGCTAACTGTCGAATATATGGGGAACAACGTTGTTCTTTATTATAACATTTCCCTCAATCAACTTAAAAAGCATATAATTTTTCATATCCTCTTCAAGCTATAACAAAATGGAAACTGAATGGTAAACACTTATAACCCCAAAAAGAATAATAAATCTTAGAGTAAGAATTAAGATGATCTTCACAACAGAAAAATAAACTTTGCGATTTCGGCATATCCCGTCTAGGGGCCTTCAACAACTTTTTCATATGTCGATAATCTCAAGGAACGGTTACAAAAATTTTGTTAGCTGTACTGACCAAAGTACTTTTATAACCATGTACTCTCAGTTGCAATATTCATGCAACAACATAAGGGGCAACCCTCTACACTCTAAATTTAGTACCTTTTTCCACCAAACGATGGGGCAAGCACAGTATCCCTATTGAGCAACAATTCCCGGTTTTTATGCAACCCAACATTACCACAATTGAATATCTGCAGAGTGCAATGACAGGTAAGATCTACCCTCGGATCTACCTGTTTAGAATTAGAATTCCAAATGGGCAAATACAATGCTCGTAGTTATAAACGGACGGCGTGAACTAAATTTAATAGCAGTTACCTTCATTTCTAAACTCTTTGTGATAGGCGTATTTAATAATCCGAAATAATTAATTAAACTAATTAAAACTTGAAACATTACAATTATTATTATACCATTGATAAAATCATTTACTTAACACCGCACAGGCAGTCAATTTAAGTCAATGAATTGGTTTTTCTTTTCCATTTTAAGCTAAAATCACATTGCTTTTGTTACCGTTACATTGTTGATTTTAGCTAATATCAACTTAAAAAAAATTGAGTAACCGGATCATAAGTTTTCAGATACTACATTCCTCTACGTCTAATATTAATATTTGAAATAGAGGACCGTGGTTGCAACTTGTCACTAAGCACTAAGCTAAACTTTTACTAAGAAGATGAGTTACAAATTGCAATTAATTGTGCTTATATACTTGTCCGTTGGGAAATACGGGCAGTAATCTATTGTGATGTCACTAAACGCTGGTCTGCCTTGATTTGTGTTCGATAAATTAATTTATAAGTATCCTAATTTGGTATATGTATACAGCGGCGATATTTTGTCGCATAAGAAGAATTACTTCCCTGTGGTTATCCAGGGCAACTTATGTAAATTATATTATATTATAGTAATGTTTCGAATTACACGAAATATGGCAAACAAAATGTAGTAACCTAAAAAAAACAAACAATAGATACCCTAGAAACATTTATGTCCCACGAAAAGAATAAAATGTCGAAATGCATGTAATGGTGTGGCGTGGATGACTACATAAAAATCACATTTATGATAATTGCCGAAACTACAATACTGTAATATTGTAAACATTTTAACTGAAAAAGGTTTTATATCGTTCAATTTATTAATGGATAGTATGAACGAATTTCCATATCTGCAGAGTTCAATGACAAGAGAAATCTACTCCAGGATTTACCTATTTTTATGACTACGGTGCGGTATAGCTAGAAATGGGCAGATACACCGCTCATAGGCATAAAGGTTCGGCGTGAACGAAATCTGATAAAAATATGTAGCAAGTCCAACTTAACTTAAAACATTATGATGTGGTAGCCTATTATTGTTAAAATGATTCTCTTAACAATGTTGAATCAGCCAAGTGAAGTCATAGGGCAAGTTTTTCATCTCCATTTTATTCTAAGCTTTAGCATCTTTGTAATTAGAATCTAGGCTAATAATATTACCTTACTTTAAGGCTCCTTAATGTTTAGACAATACGAATCGTAGTAAGTCGTTTATTTATTTATTTCAGGTGTATACTAAACTGCACTGCAAAAAGCAATAATAATATTTCAAAAAGGAGCGTGGCTGCAATCCCAATTTTGATTGGTATTGAAAAGAGTTACTAATTACAATTAAATACATGTTCATGTTGATCGATCGGCAGTATCGTGACATTAGTAAATGTTGTCTTGCTTTATGTTCGACAAATTGTTACAGTACCCTAATGTGGTTTATGTGTGCAGCGGCGACGCTTTTATCGAATAAGTAGAATAATTACTTCATCCGGTTTTGCAGGCAACTTATATCTACTTTAATTATTTATAAATTGGATAATCGAATAGGTATTAGAAAGTTTTAGATACTTCTAACAACTTTTGCGGTAATATATAAAGCAATACGACATACTGTGAATAAAATATAGTGAATTATTTTTTGGGAATCGCTCGTAACCAGTTTAATATAATTACATTTTGAAAGAATAGCTTTCAAACACTTTTACCACCACGAAAATATTATTATTACAAGGGTGAATGCTTCCAGCGTTCACCTGAAGATGTTATATTTTTTAACATTATGGCTAAAAAGCATTAATAAAAAATTATGGATCCMACGTTTTCTCGTAAACGTATTAATTTATCGAACTGTTACTTTACCTACATCATTTGCAAAATTTATAATTAAATTTGTTTCAGTTACATATCTACAAACCTAATACTATTCCCCATAATATTTGCAGGGCAACTTCTATATAAGTAATACTAAAGTTTTCTTTGGTGCCTCTTGTTTGTTTATAAAAATTATTTTTAACTTTCAAATTTATTACTGAATAAACAAAAACAAAACTAAACATAAATTTTGATATAATGTACTGACATTATATCAAAATTTATGTTTAGTTATAGATAATATAATATAATAATAATAATATAATAATAATAATATAATATAATAATAATAATAATAATAATATAATATAATAATAATAATATAATATATAAATTTTGATATAATGTACTGACATTATATCAAAATTTATGTTTAGTTTTGTTTTTGGCATGATGCTTGCATTTTGGGATATAAAGTTCAGTTTTTTGAAGAACAGCATTAGCTGAACCTCAACCTTTTACTGAACTTCATCACTTTTGTTTTCTATTTTATTTTGTGATAAAACATATTTATTATGTTGTATTGCTTCAATTAAACAAATATTATTTTATTGTCACTTCTATTATTATTATCATTATTATTATTACTATTATTATTATTATTATTATTATTATTATTATTATTATTATTATTATTATTATTATTATCAGTATTATTATCATTATTATTATCATTATTATTATTATTATTATTACTATTAGTAAATCATCTAAATTGTTTTGCCATGGGACGTGGGCGCAACATTTCCCAGGTATAGTATGGTATATACCAAAAGCTTTATACCTTTTATGTTATTAGTTAATATTTATTTAATATTAAATAACGGTTTGTATTTAATCTTGATTCGACCTTTAAATTTATTGGAAATCATGATATTGCACTATGCTTCTATATGGTAAGGCGTTTTCTGCTTTAGTTCATTATTAATTTATTTAAAATTTTTTAACTTTAACACAATAAATTACAAAACCATTGATGCTGTGTAATGTGTTTTGCAGTTACAATACTACAAATTTGAAGCCTAAAATATGAATATGAAAATTTTGTCGGATGCCTTTATTGGAAATATATCTATAATCCCTATGTTAAACCACGCTTACTGGTTTTTGGTTTGAAGGCTTCCGTGGTTGTTGTCGATGACTCTCAGAGCTTTCAGAGCTACTTCTGAGGAAGACACCGACATGAGTGTCGAAACGTCAAGGTCTAATAACCAACGTGAGAACCAGCCCGGAAAACAACATGTCACGCTTACTGGTTTTGCATTTACAGATATTATAAAACACTTGAAACATAGTAACAGAAACTGAGACTAATTTTTTAGTTTCATTATATCTGAGCACTTTTGCAAGTATGAATATGAATAAGTTAAACAGCCCTAATAGGAATTTGATAGATAGAAATGTTTCTGTAGAAAACACTTTCCGCATACACATTTGCATTATACTTTACTGTACTGTAATTATACTTACAGGAGATTTCAGTGAATGACATACTATCACATACATATAAGAATAAAATAAACTTTTATCAAAATTAATGAAACACTGATGCAAATTAAAATTTAGGTTACACATTGTATACAGATTTATTTCCAATGTAGGTTGTTTGCTTTTAGAGGGATTTTCCCTTTCTTATTGCATCCGATCTCTAAACCTCTACTTCCTGCTTAATAGGGAAAAACCTCGGGTGAGCAGATTAAGCAAACAAATGCCCATTTATTATTTAATATTTAAGGGTGTAAATTTCAGTTATACTCGTTGTTTCTGTGAAGTAGTGTTGGTTCTGATTTGTGTGAAAGATGGTGCGTTTCTTGGGTCAACGTGACAGTTCGATGGCAACACGAGGGGCTATACTTGCATATGCGGATTGTGGGCTGAGTAACTCCCAAATTGCAGAAAATGTTGGGCTATCGGTAAGTAAAATTTAATGTGTAACATATACGGTAAGCTTTTAAAGTATGATAGTAAAGTAAAGTAGATTCCCTCAATTAGTTTAAAAAGATTTCCACATAAATCTTTTGTAGAATGTCAGTTTCTTCTTTTGTTCGTGTTTTTTAGCTGGAATATCATGGCAATTTTTTTATTTCGTCGCGACATTTATTGAATATTATTATTTCTAAAATTTCTAATAAATTTAGTAATTGGCCCTTTTGCCCAGTATGTAAAATGTAAACGTTATTAATTTCGAAATAATGGTCAGTATCTAAAAGACGGCAAACACAGAATAATTTTGTGCCAATCGCTCATCATTGGTAGTATATCTTTATTATTAAAGAGCTTTTGCCAAAGTTAAGGTAGGTTTAAAAGTAATTGATATATTTTCTTTATTTACAATTTTTGAATTTTGTTGATAATGCTACCGATATAAGAAATTGAAAAATAATTTTTATTAGATTGCGAAACATTTTTTAAAAATTTTTATATATTAATTAATTATATAGTTTCTCATTTAATAATTTATCAAGTGTTTTAGTAAATCAGCGTCTGTATCATTTCATAAATTATTATTATAAAAAAGTTCATTAGAATTGATATTATTTCATTATCCGAGATATTTGTATACAAATTTTTAATGTCTAAAGAAAAAATGTTGCATTATGTAGGAAATTTATTACTTTCAAATTATTAATTAAATCAATCCAATTTTAAATAGCAAACTGAAAATGTAAATTAATATTTTCTTTGATATATCAATTTAAAAATTTTTGTAAATCATATGTAGGGGACTTTATATAAGATACCACTGGCCGAATAGGAATTAAATCACAAATGCTGCATTTATGTATTGTGGTATTATCTGGTGCAATTTTTTTGTTTAGTTCAGGAGTTATTGACCTAGTTGAAGTTAGTGTTGTTTAAACTTTATGCATAAAATTGTTAATCGAAATTTGTTTCATATTAAAATTATTGTTTTCTATAAAATTTTGCATGTTTATGTATACATAGAAAAGTTCTAACGATAGGGCGGCATTAAAAGCCTCGAAACCGGTTATCGTTTAAAAATAAAGGAGTTAAAATAGACATTATATTGGTCTAAATAATTATAATACTCCAAAGTAGGGTTCATTTACTATTTATACTTTTTCGCTGATTAGAGAAATATAAAAAAATCAAAACATTATTACATGAAACTTTGAATAGGTACAACCTTTGTGAAAATATAAAATTTGGCACATACTACGTATATTTTTTTATGTTATTTAATTGACAATAAATAAATTGTGTGGGCGACCTCCACAAAGCATATTCTGCCAAGAAATGCATATGACTTTTTTCAATTTCTGTTCTTACTATAACTATTACAATTTGAGAAAGATAATATTAAAAGTACGTTCACATTTCATGTGTAATATTTTGACATAAAATATGGTATAGTTAGGTACTGTTTGTGCAAAAAATATACGCGTTGTATTCGTTTACCTCAATATACGAGTATGCAGTACCTAATAAATTTACATTTGCAGAGATACCAGGTATGGAGGTGGAGGAAACGTGCCGAAATTAATGGCGGCGATGGTTTGATCACAACACGTTCTGGACGTCCACGGTGTACTACAGCCAATGAAGACGCTAACATTATTGGTTTCGCCAGAAATAGGCCACACATTGATTGTGTGCGTATAAAAGAAGCATTTAATTTAAACGCAAGTCGTTATACGGTGAGGAGACGTTTGATAGAGAATGGGTTGCGGCATAGAACACCTGCAAAAAAGCCCCTTCTAACTGCAGAACATGCAGCAAGACGTCTGCAGTTTTGTCTTGATAATCTGAACCGTGATTGGTCTTCAGTAATATTTTCTGACGAAAAGGTATTTGCTACCAGTCAGGAAGTACGTTGCCATTTATGGAGACCAAACGGTACTAGATATCATCAGCTTTACATCGTGCCACAAAAACACAGTGGACGCGTCTCGCAGGGCTACTGGGGGTGGATGTCACAAGCGGGCCCAGGGGAGCTAGTGCGAGTTTCCCCTCCGAAATTCACCGCTGAAGAGTATGTCCGTATTTTGAATGACGTGATGGTGCCGTCAGTGAGGGCTTTGTATCCTGAGGATGAAATGGAAACCATTCTCTTTATACAGGACAATAGTCCCATCCATAAGGCAAGGGTGGTACGAGAATGGTTTCAAGACCACGTCGATATAGAGGTAATTGACTGGCCTGCTAGATCCCCCGATCTGAACCCAATCGAACATCTGTGGGCGTCTATGGTTCGACACTGGGGCGACGATGAGGATCAACAACTACGAAGTGCCGAACACCTGCAAAGGCATGTGCAATGGGTGTGGGAGTGTACGAGGCGCACAAACATTTGTGAAAAACTTGTCGACTCCATGAGAAAGAGGATGCAAGAATGCATTAATAATAACGGCTTTTATACCCATTATTAGAGATATAAGTTTATCAATAAAAGTGTTATATAACAATTGCCTATGAGTTTTCCTTCTTTATTTGTGCAGCTTAATTTTTTTCATGGTTATTTTATAAATCTTTCATTTTTTTCTACAATATTCTTAGTTATACAAGGTGAGTCATTAAGCGGAATCGATACACAGTGCCTCTAATATTTACAATATCAGGTCGAACCTTAGGAAATTACATTTTGTAAATATATTTGCAGCACAGCCCTATTTTTTGAAGCTGTCTACATTTATGGCAAATTTCGATGCTACGCCCACGTCCCATGACAAAACAATATAGTTGATATAGGGTAGTAGTAGTAGTAATAGTAATAATAATAATAATAATAATAACAATAAGTAGTAAAAATAACCACAACAATAATGATAGAACTGAAGCAATACAGCATAACAATACGTTTTATTACAAAATAAAATACAAAACAAAAGAAATTAAGTGCAGTAAAAGGTTAAGGTTCAGCTAATAGTGTTCTTAAAAAAAAACTGAATTTTAAGTATATCCAAAAATACAAACGTCATGCCAAAAACAAAACTAAACATAAATTTTGATATAATGTAGGTAGTAAACAAATTTAAATATTAAAAAAAGAGACGCCAAAAAATTGCTACGCACAAGACAAAATAAAAAACTTTAGTATTATTTATATTATCATCTTACTGTTCAACTAGAATTTGCACTGAAAATATAATTTGAAATAGTATAAGGTTTGCAGCTATGTAATTGGAACAAATTTTATTTTAAATGTTGAAAACGATCTAGGTAAAGTATTAGTTGGATAGATTAATACGTTTACGAACAAACTTTGTCGGATCTATATTTTTTATTAATGCTTTATAATGATAAATAGAATGTCATAAGCTGGACGCTGGAAGCATTCCCCCATGTAATAGAAATATTTTCGTGGTGATAAAAATGTTTAAAAGCTATTCTTTCAAAATATAATTATATTAAACAGGTTACGAGCGATTCCCAAAAATATTTCACTATATTTTATTCGCAGTAAGTCGTATTGCTTGACATATTATTGCAAAAGTTAGAAGTATTTTAAACTTTCTAAATACATATTCGATGATCCAGTGTATAAATAATTAAAATGGATATAAGTTGCCCGCGAAACAGGATCGAAGTAATTCTACTTATTCGATAAAAACGTCGCCGCTGCATACATAAACCAGATTAGGGTACTGTAACAATTTATCGAACATAAATCAAGATAATATTTTTACTAACGTCACAATATTGCGGATGGATCAACACGAACGTGTATTTAATTGTAATGAGTAACTCATCTTTTCAATAGCTTTAAAAATTAAATAGTTGCAGCCACGCTCCTCTTTTTCAAATATTACTATTGCTCTTTGCAGTGCAATTTAGTATAAACGACTTACTACGATTAACATTAATGGGCTTTAAAGTAAGGTAATATTATTAGCTTAGATTCTAATTACAAAAAGCTTATAATAAAATGGAGATGAAAAACTTGCCCTATGACTTCACTTAGCTGATTTAACATTGCTAGGAGAATCATTTTAACAATAATAGTATAACACATCATTGTTTCAAGTTAAGTTTAATTTCCTACATATTTTTTATCAGATGTCGTTCACGCCGAACCTTTATGCCTACGAGCGTTGTATCTATCCATTTGGATCTGTAATTGCCTATTTGTAGCTATACCGCACCGTGGCCGTTATAATATGTGAATCCTGGAGTAGATCTCACTTGTCAATGAACTCTGCAGATATGCAAATTCGTTCATACTATCCATTATTAATTTTAACAATATAAAACCTTTTTCAGTTAAAATGTTTACAACATTACAGTACTGTAATTTCGGCAGTTATTATAAATGTGCTTTATATGTAGTAATCCACGCCATACCATTACATGCATTTCGACGCAACATTTTAATATATTCGTGGGATATAAATGTTTCTAGGGTATTATTTTATATGCGATTAGAGAAAATATATTTGTTTTTTTTTAGTTTATCCCATTTTGTTTGCCATATTTCGTGTAATTCGAAACATTACTTTAAAAGTTCTTAAAATATCTGATTTTTCTAAATATCCAAATATCGGATATATAGATTTGTTGGAAGATGGAAGTAATTCTTCTTATGCGACAAATATCGCCGCTGTATACATAGACTAAATTAGGATCATTAAATCAAGACAGAGCAGCGTTTAGTGACATCAAAATAGGTTACTGCCGGTATATCCCAACGAACAAGAGTATAAGCATAATTAATTGTAATTTGTAACTCATCTTCTCAGTACAAGTTGCAACCACGTTTCTTTTTTTTAAATATTATTATTGCACGTAGAGAAATTTAATACCCGAAAAAACGACTTGCCAAAATTCGATGTAAGTATCTAAAAGCTTGTGATTCGGTTACTCAATTTTTTTTTAAAGTTAATATTAGCTAAAATCAACATTGGTCCAGTAACAAAAGCAATGTGATTTGAGCTTAAAATGGAGAAGAAAACGCAGTCTGTTGACTTAAATTGACTGTTTGCGCGGTGTTAAGTGAGTCATTTTATCAATAGTATAATAATAATAATTGTAATACTTCAAGTTTTAATTAGTTTAATTAATTACCACAAGGAGTTTAGAAATGAAGGTAATTGCTATTAAATTTCGTTCACGCAGACCCTTTATACCTACGAGCATTGTATCTGTCCATTTGGAACTCTCATTTCATATTCCTAGCTATCCCGCACTGGTTGGGCTGGCCTGGTTATATTGGGTGTAATCGTAAAAACAGGTAGATCCGAGGGTAGATCTTACCTGTCATTGAACTCTGCAGATATTCAATTGTGGTAATGTTGGGTTGCATAAAAACCGGGAATTGTTGCTCAATAGGGATACTGTGCTTGCCCCATCGTTTGGTGGGAAAAGGTACTAAATTTGGAGTGTGAAGGGTTGCTTGTTGTGTTGTTGCATGAATATTGCAACTGATAGTACAAAACAACACTTGTTTTGTTTTCCATTCATAACAGATGCCTGTAAAATTACACAAATCACTTTTTGGTACGACCTCTTACACCGTCCTTTCAATAAACACCACACAAAAGCTTTACCAATACAAGACTAAGACTACACCATTAAACAGCATGCTCCTCGGTAATGTTTATATGACACTTGACGTCACGAGTTGAATAACCTTGGATAGAAGCGTTTTGGCGGTGACTCCTAAGATTCGAATTTCAAACCTGAAATTCTCTACCTACAAATATTTTTTTGACATGGCGTACGATATATATGCACTTCAAGATTCATTTTACGTAATTAAAAAAAAAAGTGATAATACCCAATTGCATCCACTTATAACTGCACGTTCTTGCTTTATTTTATCCAGTTTAGCTTTTTTTCTTTCTTCAACACTAGTATCGTATTTTTTCTCTTTCTTGCGACGCCCTTCTTTGTATAATTTATTTTTTCGTATATATCAATTGCGGTGTTACAAATGTTTAAAACTTCAATTTTCATAAAATCGTAAAGCGACTCAGTTTTATTATCGTATGTCACATCATATTTGCCTTTCTCATTACTACTGCTCCAGATGTTAGCAGTTTTTCGCTTGAGAACTTCAGATTCTTTTGCTGCACTTTGCTTCTTTTTTTCTTCTGAACTGTTTACAGCAAACTCTACAATTTTCCAGAGCTCGTGTGTAACATATTCAGTTATGTTATCTTCAAATTCATCAGTTGAAATACTACTTTTATTTTGTAACGATCCACTGTGCAATACTATATTCGATATTATTTTTATTTTGTTGGATTTTTTACTGGTAGAGGGCTTATAATCTTCATCAATGGGTTCTCGTTTTCTCTTTGCTGATGACGATTGTGATCGCATGTTGAATTCTTTAATGGAATCAACGAGTTGTTTATTTAAAGCTAATGTTGCTAACTTCTTTGAACGATTCATATTGGAGGCACAATATGTAGTTTAAGATAAAAATATGTTATTTTATCACTCACAATATCAAAAATATGCACTTATAAACTTGCCACACCTAAAGCCACACTTTTTATAACATAACCTCATTTCATGCTGTATCTGCGCATCCACAAGTTCCAATAACAAAATGGGCGTATATGAAATTTTTTAAAGCAAACGTTGCCTAAAAAGGGCGTATCTGCATACTGTAGATGCAGATCTGCCCTTTTTATCTAACATTGTTGAATGTGCCTATTTGGCTTAACAAAGTGGCAAAAATTGTAGTTGCGCCTTTTGTATTTGGCTATATTTTGCCTTTTCTACGTGCAGATACGACTTTTTAACCTAACAAAATGATAGAAATGGGCTCAAAGATGTATAAAATGCAATAAAATAAAAATCGATTTTTTGCAGATACGCCCTTTTAACTTAACAGGGCAGTATTATTGTTAGAAACTTTTTTAAACCAGCGGTATCCAAATAAACGGATTGGAAGAGGAAATAATTGCCCACAAGTTTGGCCTCCTCGATCACCAGACCTCAATAAATGTGACTTCTTTCTTTGGGAAACGCTAAGAGAATTTGTGTATTCCTCGCCAGTTGCGTCTCGAGCCAAACGATCAGCAGTTACTGGATAGAGTAGACTTCAACTTTCGACGAACAATAAATTTATGCCTGAGAGAAAATTGTGGTCATTTTGAACAATTTGTGTACCCTATCAATGCAATTTGTCGTGTTATTTCTATTGTTGTTTATTTTTTTATTAAAGTGAATACTTTTTATCTGATTGTCAAGTCTGACATTTAATTTCATAGCCATCCTTTGAATTTTCGATAATTTTAAATAACAGCTTACAATACATGTTTTTAGTWATACAGGTTTTTCTTGAAAACGAATAGATTTTTTGAAAAATAACAAGAGTAAAATAAGTTTTGGAATTAAATTCCCCATAAAATAAAATAATAATAAATAATTTCTTAGGTCCGCCAACTTGTTAAAAAATTTTGTCACATTTTAAGGGAGCATCATCCCTTATCAACCCTTTAAAATGCTCCAATTGAACTCTAATTACTTTCAAATACTGCTCTTGGTACATTCACAATGTGTACCAAATTTGTTTTTTTTAAGTTCAAGTGATATTGATTTTTTTCGAAATTTGAAACCCCACTTTGAAGGCCTACAACTTCTCAGGGGTGCAACTTAGTATATAGCTATGAGTTGCGTTAAATCACAATATTTTGGACTCCCCTACACGCTGCTGATCTGTGTTGGTGATTGTGTGAATCACCCTGTATAATAATGATAATTTCCTAATGAATTAATATTTAAAAGATATAAAATAACAATATGGGATTCAGATTTGTAGTCAAACAGTTTTTGAAATAAAATATTGTTTTTAAATATAAATGGTGTTTAAACAACAGTTCTTAGGACGAAAAAGTTTTTCATTTACAAATTGCAGATTTTCCATTAAACAAGAATTATAACTTTACACACTTTACAAATTATCTTAATTACTTTAAAGTTAAAATACCTGTAGGGGCAGTGTACTTGAGCCTCAACACAATGTGATGCAGCTTCTTGTGCTTTTCCTAACTTGAGCAAAGCATTTGCTTTCAACAGAGTAGCTTCGATATTGTGACCATTGTCCTCAATCATACAAGCATGGTGTCCAAAATAAACTGCCTTGTCATATTTCTCTTTTACATACATATAATTACCCAGAACAACCCATTGGTGGCTGGTCCACAGTGACATGTCCACATTTGGAGTCAGCAATTTCTCCAACTGAGCATGTGAATGTTTATCATTTGATTTTGCCAAAAGGGTAGAGAGAAGATCCCTTCCATATTTTAAATTGGGGTCAGCATGTAGTGCCTAAAAGTTAACATAGCAAAACCTGTGCTCATCTAATAAACAATTTGAAACATACCGTTTGTAAATATGTAATAGCTTTATTTTCTTTACACATGTAAGTATAACAATATGCTATGGAAACCATTAAAACTGGATTGTTTATCAGTAAACCTGGTGTATCTAAGCTTTTAAATGTGGCGACTGCTGTCTTGTAATCTCGTAAGTACATCTCAGCTTGTCCTCGCAACCATACATTCAAGAACATCACATCATTTATGGTCTCTAACATTAGTGAATTCACATCAGCACCCTAGAAGAAAGCACTTTTAGTGAAAAGACTGCTAAAGATGGATCCAATAAGGTTGAAATAAACAAAATCTTTTGTTTGTGTTCCTTTAGTTCCAGTGACCTTTATTTGTAAATTTGAAGTTATTAAAGTCTTCATCCTGCTACAAAAATGTTTGAGTCAGACAAAAATTATTCTGGATGTTATCTCTTTCCGAATATTTAACTTCAAAGATCTTTTATAAAAAGTACTGCATGAGGTGTTTGTTTTATCCCTCACTTACCAGGTTCATATTTTTTAATATTTAAATGAGAGTGTGGAATCGGTGAACAAAATCATTTTATAAATACAGTGTTGTATTAAAACACTGGCTAATCGACTGCTGCCGGTATTGTTAATTAATCTGAAAAAGACCGTCTTTTGCTGGCATTATCTATGATAGGGAAAGCCGCCGAAAATCTGAATTAATTTGTTAATCACTGCAGTATGTGACTACTCTAATAAGTCTAAATAAGACAGTATATTTAGAATTTGAATAAATCTGAGAGGGCATTAAGGAAGCTTCTTTATTATCTTGTTTTTGCAATCAATATTTTTTGTAGGGTAAATCATTATAAGTAAAACATTTTGACATTTTCTTAAAAACTAGTGTATTTACTTTGAAAAAGGTATACATGTTGTTAAACAAGCTGTTGTTTTGACATCTTTCTTCCAAAAAGATATGAATTCTTGTTTGGAATAATTATCCAGAGCTTCCACAAAATCTTCATATGTTTCAAAAGTATCGCTTACCTTCATCTTTTCACTTAGGCATGATACAACTATTTATAAAGCAAGATCTATATTATAACATATCTACGCACTTAGTAATTTAAACGCCATTCCTTCATTTGGGATCATTTCATAATTTCTTGGTGTTTTTTAATTGGTTTTATGTTTAAAATCAATTTTACTTAATTCTTACATAGATTTTTCAAAGGTGGGGATATATTTACTACTCATATTCACTGATTTTTTTTGGAAGGGAGAAAAATAACTTGTATTTATGTCTTTATTTAATTACTAGACTAGAAGAATGCTTTTATGTTGGCGTCCTAAATAGTAGTTAATAAGAAAAAATTTGACTAAACAAATATAATTTTGATGACCACAATAATTATGGTTAAATTCAAAATGTTTCACAATGGCTGCACCTCGGAAGCCATTTAACTTAAGTCTTAGAAAGCGATTTGGACCTATATACCTATATAAAAACTACTCTTCAACCTGATTTCTCCCAGTAGCAAATAGATGTTTCGTTACAGAGATATTACCGTAGCATGACATCACTGTCTCGCTGCAGCCTCTTATTCACTGTTTGCAAGCCACTTTTAATCGTCATTAGTTTAACTTCAAGCTGTGGAATTATTTAACAACCAATCATTGTAAATAAAATTATTGAAATTGTAATTTTTTTAAGACAATAAAATTTTTTATGCATGTAGTGAGACTATCTTTGAACCAGTGGATAATCAATGGGTTTGCCATATCCAGCATCAGATCTTTGATCTCTGGCCCTGGTATTTCGCATCAAGTTTCTCACTTGCTAAACAGAATAAATAATGATGTTCCACAACTATGTGGGCTCATAAATCGATCACAAGTTAGCATGCAAATTTCAATAGTGTAGGTACTAATAATACAGAAGAAAAAAACGAATATCCTTTCAAGCTGTCTGTGTCATAAAAATTTATGGAGGCAGTAATTGTACAAAGCCAATGTTAATTGTTGCACGGCTGTTGTATTAAAATCCTGAGCATTTTTAATGTGATGTTTTTTACTTCGAGTAAAAATACTGACAAAAACTTTTAGAAATATAGAGGCATTCATGCACCTATCGCTCAATAGTAGCATTAAATGCTATAAGGTTTAACTAAATTTCAGCTTGACATAAAACATAATGTAGGCTATACCATATCTACGTTTTATGAAACCTATTATATTAATTTACTATAAAGTTATAAAACATGTAGGTAGGAACATTTTTTATAAAAAATAAATATGCTTCCTTAGAGGCTGTAATTACGTTTCTATTGTACACCTTAGCTAAAAGAATGATAATAACATGTTTCTGTACATGTATTTTTACAATTTACCATTGCATTCTGCTAAAATTAGTTAGGCTGGCTTACCTGTACTCCTAACTTCAGTAACTTTTCTGCTGCTTCGACAGCAAAGGGGTTTTCTCTAAGCACTTCACGGAAAGCAGCAACAGCAGATCTTTCCATGCCATTTTCAAGATACAAATTTCCTAATGCCATGTTTATCTTTGCGGTTTTCAACCTAGACTGAACACTTAGAAGGATATTAAATGCATCCTGGCCCTTTTTTTGTTTAATACAGCACAAATAAATTTTGTACTTAATTTCGGCATCACTAAGCATTTCATTCTGCAAGTCTGGTAGTTTAGGAGAGTTCTTTGATTTCATTATGTACTTTTTAAACTGTAGCAGCTGTCTGTATACAGCTTCTGCCCGGATGTATTCATTTAGGTTGAAAAGAGAGTCCGCATAGTGGATTAACATCTGACACTTCATCACTGGACTGAAATCTGGCTTTTGGTCAAATGAGCCTAATGTAAGTTCACACTGTAATGGTATATAATTGTTAAAAATGCACAGTGCATACCTATTCAGTCTACTTACCACTAGTACCACATTTGAATACAGCTGTTGATTAAACATAATCCCAACTTGTTTAAATAGGTTGTTCATTTTTAATGGGTGCTTTTAAACTGATGCAACACAAAATATCCGGTTTTAAATATGAGTTCTGTTAGAAATTATAGAAGTATTATACACATACAAAATGAATAGTATACTTTAAATTATTACATATTCGGCCACATAATATTGTTTCCGCCAATGCTAGCTGTTCTGAAATGTTCAAAACTCTACAAATAATTTAAGCAAATACTATAACCGGCATTATAAAAACTTTATATTATATAATTTTAATTAAAAACCTTTCCTTTCATTCCCCTATGTTGTGCATAAAAGTGTCAAAATCACAGTTTGAGTTTACAAGTTTACATTTGCTAATCGCCTTGAAAGGTTGAAATTGCTAAAGCTGAAACTACGGTTGATGCATTTGAACTAAAGTGACAACTTGCAAATTAAGTGTACCTTTTTTTGTAGTTGGTATGGTACATTTCATTTTGACAAACAATTACAAAATCCGTAACATTGAAATTTACTGCGAAGAGAATGAATTTTGTCTAGATCAATGTTCAAATATTGACCAATCCATATATCTATATATTAACTAATAAGTGCACATTTGGCGAAGGAAGAATTAAACTACGGATAACTGTTATACATATGACTTAAAAGGATAACAATCTTTGCGATCTGTCATACTACAAAAATGGCCCTCTTAGATAGGTAGAGGTTCTAAATCTCACTGGTAGACCCCGAACTCTATAAAATATTTTATAGAGTTGGGTGCTGGTAGATGACTTACAGGTGTAAGATTTTTACATATTTTGCTCTTTTTATCATCTTATTCAGAGTGCAACACTTAATAATGATCATGCAATAGGAGGACGTGATGAACACCTCTAAACTTTCAATATGTTCTGAATAGTTACAACACGGAATAGATTAGGTAATCTATTTAAAAAAACAAGTACGTACAGTACCGTTTTTATTTACCTTTTAATTGTTTTTGAACTTATCATAGTTTGAGTTTTGCTTTTAACATTCGATTTGGCGAAAGTTAAGATTGCTTAAACGATCCTCGTCCATGTAAGGCCAGACGCATGCGCAGTAATGATTATATGGGAACGTCATGGCAGCATCACAACAAACAACAGGACCTGTAAAGACTTCTCGTCAATCGCTATTCACTTCGTCATACTTGCTAGTTACTGCGCAAGTCCGCTGCCCGCAAACCAGCAACAACAGGCGACTTATTGGACGTCACAAAATTTTCACCCGCATATCGTTGCATAAGATTTAGCTATTTAGATAAGAGATACGATGTCTGTGAGTTCTCCGTAGTTTTTCCTTGTTCCTGTACCTCTAACTTCTCATATTATTACTACCTACCTGCTATTGGATAAACGGGACCAAACAAGAAATATCAACAAATATAAGAGTAACTAGCGAATGTTTCCATATAAACAGCAACTTCTATACATTACCTATTTAGTCTGCGTATTCGAAGTGCTGTTTTTGGAAATTTCTATCTTATTGCTTGAAGAAACAAATAATTTTGCTTTGTCTGTGATTCATAGTAAGCTGTACAAAAAAAGTTTTCTGTTGTTATAGCAACTGTCAAAGTGAATATAATATCGACGAGTTTGGTATAGATTTTAACCATCCTAAATTTTAAGTAATTTTTGTGCAAATTTATACAAAAGAAATACACAATGTGTGACTGCTGCCCACCTTGCGTTCCCTGCTGTGTACCATGTGTGAAACCTCCACCGGTACCATGCGCTCCCCTGTGTGTCCCAATTACTTACACATACATTCCTGCTATACAACCTCTTGTCGTAGTMCCTAGTTGTTGTCCACCGGTAAGTTACCTAAATAGTTTTTGTAATTCKTTCTTTTGCGTATCTCTTGGTTTGCCTGCGGTAAGCATCCCGAATTTTTTGGGGTTTGAAGCACGATTTGGCGTATAGTTACAATTATCATGCTATCCTAGACGTAAAAAATATAAAACAAAAACGAAAAGTTTGTTTAGTAACCAAGGCGCGAATTAGAAGATTTCAAACAATCTTCAACCAGTTAGGCAAATATTCAAAATTCAAAGTTTGTTCAATTAATTCTAAAAGAAAAATGGCTTGCTGTGAGCCCAGCTGTTGCTGTTACACTCCGTACGTACCACCCTGCACCCCGGCGTCCTATTGCTTGCCGGTATCTGTTTGTCCCGCTTGTCCCGAACCGAGGTGTCCATGCCCACCGGTTTGCGTTCCGTGTTGTCCACAGCCCTGCGTATGCGTTTATCAACCTTTACTTCCTGAATGCCCTTGTTGTCCGTGCCCGTGCCCGGTAAGTTTAAAAATATAGTTAGGTATACAAAGAAAGAAAAATCATCTACTGATCGGTTTGTTTTTGCTTTTAGCCGGACAAGAAAAGCAACTGTACGCCAGTATAACAGTGCATTATTCGTGGTATACATACGTATTGTGTACGTATATAGTATATTCCTTGCTTGCGAAAGGCAAACCAGGGATGTTTTAAGATCCGTATTTATGTATTAATTTGTTCTTTCTTATTATTACAGAGCTGTGGTCCTTGTTGCTAGTCCTAGTCCTGTTTCGAAGATTGATATGATGTACGACCAGTGTTTTGTAAACATCTTATTAGATATTAGTGATAATCGGGGTGCCTCTCTCTGCAATAAAGAAATTGTGTAAACTCATGTGTTTTCTTAGTCTTTTTTAATACAGAACATAAAAAAAACAAAATTTATTTGAATTCATCMATTAACAAGTTTTAGATTAATTTGTAATATTAAACTCATATTTTGTGTTGGAAKTTATAATTTTGCAGGAATTCATAAGCTGTATGAATTTAGGGCGTTAATATAATGCGGAAAAACGTTGACTGGTCAGTAAACTTATTAAATTTCTTGATAAAAAGGTATATTTGGCAACGCTGATTTTTGAGCATCACTTCAAAAAAAGCGGGAAATTTGCAGTCACGGGCGCCAACTGCACCCTATAACCTCGAATGGAAACTAAAAGTAGGGTTGAAGCGCCTGTCAAACCTAAAAGCCACTGCCGTATATTATTTGTGTGCTATTTGCATATCTTTAAAAGGTCGGTGTTACATTTTTATTTAGAACTATTTTAAATGCAGGACTTAATTTTGTATGATTAATAGGGTGATAGTGTATAAAATATCTCCTATGTAATGAAAGTTTTCTCTTGTTATTTTACAGTGGTACAAGCCAGACTATTATGACAGTGAAATATGTCCCAGTACAGTAATGTTAAATCGTGCTATTGTGTTAAATATGTTTAGTAAAGTGTACATACTTCAAGCAGTTGCATTGCTTTTCTGAGATGATGGATGCTTCACCAGATAAGTCACCAGATGCAATCAGTGCAATTGTGTCTCCTTTAGGCACTTCTCGATATGGCAGAACACGCAAGCCAAAGGTATCTCAAGATTTCTGCAGTATAGATGAGGTATTTAATGATAATAAAGCTTCTCGACAAAAATCTCCGAATAATAAGGTATCGCCATCAAAGAAAAGGCTAGATTTAATAAAGAAGCAGAATTCTACTGTACCAGCTCGTTGTTCTCCAGTTATCCAGCTTGATGAACTGTTTACATCTAAGAGTATTCAACCTTTACCAAAAACATTAGGTCCTCTAAAAATCAGTACACCTAAAAAGATGGTTAATCTAAAAGAAAGCATACCTTTGAAAGAAAGGAAATTTTTTAAGACTGTGGCCATTGCAGAACAAGTTAAGTTTGAAAAAGACACAAAAGTAGATGATGGTGTTCTAGGAAATATTGAAGAACCTGATTCTCCCATAGATATGACGAAAATTCTTAATATTATAACTAGTAAATCATCGGAATTACCTATTTCATCTGAGATAAAACCATCCACCAAGCCAGTATTAAAAACATATTGTAATAAAAGGAAAAGCCAACATAAACTAGAAATTATCGAGAGTTTTGGTCTGCCGGATAATCCCATAATACCATTGAACAACTCAAGTTCTAATGCGTTTACTAAACTGGACGAAAAATTAGATGTAATGGATGCCACTGATGAAAATGATTGCAGCGAATCTAAAATTGATCTGGATGTAAGTGATAAAAATGACTGTACATATGAAGAATTTAATAATTCTTATGAGCTTGTTGACGAAATTCAAATGAAAGCGGATGAAAGTGTAGTTAAAGGTAGACTAACCCATTGTACGAAAGAAATTCCTGATTTGCATAGTGATTACAGCAAGAAGTTATCTAAGAACAGTCGGGAAGATAATAGCATTCAGTCGTTACAAGTTACTACTGACCATGTTGATCATGATACATCCATCAAAAGGGTTGCTAATGCCATAGAAATGAAAAGAAATAAGAACATCGTTGCTAGAAAGAAAGATCCCGCTCATACTATTAAAAAGAAGAAAATGTTTATAAATGATAGATCTAATGAGTCTCCTGTCAGAGCACTTCGTCCACGTTCAAGTCCCCTCTTGCCATCAAATATTGATGCTGAAAAAATTAAAGTTCGTGATAAAAATAAAACAAGTGTTTTGAACATTACCTCATGTAAAAAGGATAAATCTGACATTACCTATATTGATATTTCGACAAACTGTGAAGAAACTATCCAACCTTCTAAAGACTGTGTTCCTGCTAAAGATAGTGAACAGCAGACGGAATCACCTGAAAGACATGGTATGGCATTGGAAATTTCAGATTTGCCGGTGAAACAAGAAAAAATTGATGAACCCACTTTGGAAATATCTTCATATTCCAATGCTGTGAGCGAAATGAAAAACATCGTAATTAAACAAGGTAAGATTAAATTTTCTATAATAGCTTAATACATGTTAACAGTTCTGTATATTTAAAATTTGTACACCAACTGTTGATTTGATAGTATTTATTTTTTTGGATCGCCAATATAGTTTTTAGTACTAACATCATACTAAGCCTTTGGTATATAGGCAAAACCAGTTGGTTTGCAATGTAGACAGCATTGCATAGCATAGACATTCACACCAATATACTTTGTTTACTTCAGCTACATTAAATCCAAGTATGTTGTTGGTGAGTGTGCTAGGCATACAACTCCATACCTAAATTTATAAACAGCGGCAGCCAACAGGGCTTCGGGATTTATTTGTCAATGATTTTGTTCATCTTGAAAATGCACTAAATCAGCAACTTTGTTATTTGCAGAAGTAAGAAACTTCTAAAATGCTAACTGATTTTAGTTATAATCTACTTAAGGCATAATATGTCCTAAAAATATTGGTAAAAGTTATGCTTATCATCTGCTACTTCAGTTAAATTCACAGTAGTGCTGCATGTTTTAGTATAAATAATAAAAACAACCGATGGTGGCGCCACATTCGTTAAGCAATATGGCACCTTGATTTGTACACTATTAGTAAAGAATATGAGGTGCTGCTTTTAGAAAATGAACACAAATTTTTGTGTATATGGATGCTCTAGTAGGAGAGGGAAATACAGAAATATATTTTTTCTGGATTTCGAATCAAGATTGAATCTTACGTCTTCATAACCATGAGTAATGTTACACAGTTCAATAATCATTAAATAAATAGCAAGTGTGTATGATGAAATTAAATATGGAAAAACTGGTAACTCCTTTTATGAAAAACTCTTCACTGCATCTACCTTTTACTAAAAATTGTTTTATTTTGCTGGTTAAGTACAGACAAGAAGTCAAATCTGACCTTCAATATTGTATATGGGTGCAGTTGCATTCAGATAGCTACCAGAAAACTTCAAGAAATATGCGAGGTCTTTGTGAATCTAAATCTAGATTGTATGCCAACAATTTTTTACTGATAATACAGTAATCAAGCACAACATGCAAGTGTGCAATATTCAATTCACTCCATTTGCCACATATGTGATTTTATTATGTTTATAACGAATACTCGGAAATCTGGTAGGGTTGTATAGGGACCAAAGTGTGTAACAGATGCCTTGAAATATTCAACAAGCCTAACCCATAAAGGCCACGATATTTTCATTGTCCGCGGCTATACATGTATTTAATTATACATAAATTACTTTACTTGTGGTTATTTCTTGTTAAATTTAGGTTTAATGTTTGTTTTAGAGCCTTATGAATTAGGAGACATCTTGTGGGCTAAAGTTGGAGCACATCCGTATTGGCCTTGCATTGTAATCAGTGAACCGAATTCCAATACGTTTTTCAAGCGCAGTAAGGCATAGATCATGGTTTCTTTTACTGTACTTCTAACATATTTTCCATGAATTTAGTTGCAGGTAAAGGGCATTCATTTCGAAAAATGTATCATGTAAGGTTTTTTGCGGACAAAGGGAGGAGGTCATGGATTAATATTTGTTATACATTTCGTTTTACAAGTGAAAAGGATCTCGAGGTGTTACTGAAGAAAGAAAAAGATACGGTACGTGTCATCTCGTAGAATAAGAAAATGTTTAAATTATTGCTACGCTTTTGATTTTTTTTTTATAAAAATCATATACCAAGCTATCTGCTAAAACTTCTAATCCAGGCATCAAGTTTTTTGGTAGAAATAATTCTAAGTCAATTTGTTTAATTGTTTGGTTTTATTGTGAACAAAAAATATAAAAAATAATCCTCCAACTCTTACCGGAACCGATTGTTGAAATAATTGAAAAGTATGTTTTTGTGTTTTTTTAAATATCTCACGTAATACGGTTCTAATGTTAAAAAATAGCACCAATTTTAACTAGTAACAAATTACCTATAAAAAGGTCATTACACTTTTTTTCTTTCAATCCATATATTTCGAGATCATATTTTGTGGATCTACTGCACGTGACGTCACCTTGCAAAACGGACGTTTGTCTTGGGCAAACATTATTATTAACTGTAGGGTTTCTGTGCGGTTTCAAATCGCTATTTTGTCATCATTTGTATGATACCAAGGCATGCAGTAGTATAGTGCACCAGTTATAGGAGAACAAAAGGATTATGTATTTTGCACCCAAGGTGACATCATGTGCAGTAAATCCACAGAACCTGTCACCTACTTGGTACACCATTGTTTATTCCCGCCACAGTGATACTGAAATTTTTCAAATACGCTGTAGATTKTAAGATGCCTGATTGTCAGAATGAAAATAACTTATTAAAGACAAATAAATTAAATTTGTATATATTTGAATTTATTAGTAATCTAGTACATTCAAAGTAGTAGGCCTGATTTTTTCTCACAGGAGAGTAGTTACTTTGATCATTAATAATTGTAATCAACGTCTCATTGGATGACTCATCTTTATCAAATGTTTGCATTTCAGCATCTGATTCTTCTTCTATTCGTTTTTATAGAAAATTTTCTGTCAATGTCCACAACCTTCTTAATATTTTTCTCCATGTTAATTTAATTTTCAGTATTACTTCCCTTACTTTAACACAAATTGCTGAACAATACAGTCCAATTTTACGACATCCACAGTTTCTGGAACAACTAGTGATTACTGAAGGCAGACCATTTTGCAACTCCTACCAACACTATTCAGTAGATGGTAGGTAATTGGGTATTATCACTTTTTTGAAAATTACGTAAAATGAATCTTGAAGTGAATATATATCGTACGCCATGTTAAAAAAAAACAAAAAAAATATTTGTAGGTAGAGAATTTCAGGTCTGAAATTCGAATCTTAGGAGTCACCGCCAAAACGCTTCTATCCAAGGTTATTCAACTCGTGACGTCAAATGTCATGTAAACATTACCGAGGAGCATGCTGTTTAATGGTGTAGTATCATTCTTGTATTGGAAAAGCTTTTGTGTGGTGTTTGAAGGGACGGTGTAAGAGGTCACACTAAAAAGTGTTTTGTGTAGTTTTACAAGCATCAATTATGTATGCAAAATAAAATAAGTGTTGTTTTGTACATGGTTATAAAAGTACTTCAGTCAGTACAGCTAACAAAATATTTTTGTAACCGGTCCTCGAGATTATCAACGTATGAAAAAGTTGTTTAAGGCCCCTAGACGTGATATGCCGAAATCACAAAGTTTGTTTTTCTGTTTTGAAGATCATCTTAATTCTTAATGTAAGTTTTATTATTCATTTTGTGGTTATAGGTGTTTACCATTCAGTTTCCATTTTGTTATAGCTTAAAGAGGATACGGAAAATTATATGCGTTTTAAGTTGATAGAGGGAAACGTTATAATAAAGAAAGACGTTTGTTTCCCATATATTCGACTGTTAGCCAGACCAGAAACGAGCCGCAAGAGCCCCGAAAATAAATGGCAATTTATATTTATTCTGACTCTAAAATAAATGTCAAGTTTAGGGTACACTTTTGATTCTTACATTTTTATTTTTACAAATAGTATGTGTCCAATAACCCACTGTGATCAAATTATCAATGCTACGTTAATTTAATAAAAAGTTCACTTATGGTGTTGCTTTTACGTTCCTCATCTCTGCTGCGTTGAACCGCTCGTCGTTGTTCACAAATTCCATAACAACGAACATGCCTCATGAAGTCAGAAGTCATATCTCATAAGTATTTCACTTTTTCTTGGCATTTTTAATACGCTTGTCACAAAATGAACGCAAACAACAAACTGATAAATTGACGGGCTGAGGCTGACGCGTGACGCGCTGACGCCAGATGTAAACAAGCGGCCATTTACAAGACACCTGACGTCACGGCCAATATATTCGCATTTTGGCGGTCCCTTTAAATATTCACATTTTTAGTATTAAAAATACACCTTACGATCCATTTTTTCGAATTTATAAGCTGTCACAGCTGTTTTGTGGATTAGATGCTACCTATTAATATGCAATTTAATAAAATATAAATACCCAATTGCCTAACCAGTTTTGAACTTGATGACACATATGGAAAAAGTGATGCCGTATCCATTGAAGATTTCGAGACAGGTTTTTTATATCAAGGATAGCGTTAATTCATTCAAATAATGTTGTTCTACGTTGTCCAATGTAATGATTAATTTTTGTGTTGCAAAATCCAAATGGTCTGGAGAGAATCCCGGTGAAGAAATGGCAGCCAAATGATTTTGAATTCATTAATTTTGTAAAATTCTTTTAGGAAATAGTTTGGCCACCCGGTCACATTACATATCTCTATCTGCATTCGGAATGTATATATTTGCGGGGCAAAATCATTTTATGTAAAATCTTTATTCTGATTGAAATTGATAATACATAATTTAATTGTCAGAACCACATTTCATGAGGACAGAAAAACTTACTTTTCAAGGCACAATGGTTTTTAATCGGGGTCGGCAGATTATTTTTTATATTCTTCTTAACATCAATTTGAAGATTTACAAAAATATTACCTTTTTTTGTCTCTTACGTCAGGACTGTTCTATGAATTTTTTCCATTTAATAAATATTTATGGTTGCATGGTGCACAATATTCTTTCCCAATTTTTTTTCTGTAGTAGTAAAGTTAACACTCAAATTAGGCTTTTTAAGATTACGTCCTCCAACATGGCTTCCAGGGGGCACCCGCCGCGCATGTGTAACGCGCCTACGAAACCGTGGAAACGGACGCGTGGGTGATAGAGCTGGGTCATTCATGACCAAGTCGTTCAAGTTGAATGACTCATGCCATGATTCATTTGATTCGGCTCACAGCTAATGAATCAGTGTCCTTCGTGCGTCAGTCATGGTTGACGGTTGGGTGACTGGCTACTGTTACGGGACACGTGTTGCAGCTGTCACTTGTCTCTAAACAGGTCTAACAACTCAGTATAACTTATTCTCGGTAATGATTCTTGAACGAGTTGAATGATCCGAATCTATGCGATTGATTGAACGATTTGAATCGAATCGAATGTGCCAGCTTTGGTGATTGACGTTGGCATTAAGTAATGGGGTTTCTATGATAGTGCGTTAGAAGCTGCTTCGTTTTGACAGGTGCCCCCTGGCAGTCACTTCGAAAGTTACGTGTTCTAAAAAGCCTAATAAATCTATAAAGTTACAGTCTACAAAAGTGCAATTTTAAATGCTAGTTTTACAGTTCTCAGGTTGTGGCATTTGGTAACACATCTAGCTGTCAGGGGTGATATACGAGGTGTGACAATTAAATAACCAGACCAGTCTTAAAAACTAGCTTTATTGAAAATATTATACAAATAGCTTTTACTCCCCTGCAACATACTCCCCATCCCTATCAATAAATTGCTGCATGTGAGTTTTCCACTATTCAAAGCAGTGTTGCAGGTCATTAGGTGTCACGTTCTTTAGTAAATCTGTTGTTTTTGCCTTCAGCTCTTCTACAAACTGAAATGTGTTCCCTTCAATGCGTTTCTGGAAACATATATGTCGCATGGTGCGAGATCTGGTGAGTATGGGGGTTGCTCGGGCAGAGGAATGCATTTGTCTGCCAAAAATAGTTTCACAGAGAGCACATTGCGTTTTGGTGCAAAAATCCACGTGTTGTGGCTCCACAAATCTGACCTTTTCTTTCACACTCTCCCTCTAAGTTTCCTAAAGACCTCGTTTCAGGATCGTACTGAAAAATTCGTGTTTCGTTACATGTGATTACTTTTTCAATCAGTCCAAGATCTTCTGTGATGTCAGGGCAAATGTTGTTCTTATTCATTTTTTGCTCGCATGTCATGATTTTTGGTACTATTTTTGCATAAACTGTCGTTATATGCAAATCTCTGTCAATGATCCGATATTAACCAAAAATTGAAGCACCAGTTTTTATGCACAATTTCATTAATTTGTTTAATGTTTTCATCAGTTCTTGATGTCACAGGTTGACCAGAATGTTCATCTTCAAATACCTGCCAATCATGCAAAAATCGTTTGTACTATTCAAAAATTTGACTATGTGACATGCAACTATGGCCAAGCACCCCTTTTAACAATTTAAAACATTCAATGGGAGTAAGATAATATATTTTCAGAAGGATCGCTGTCACTATAAAACATTAACAAAAATATCTAACGTTTCGGTTATGCCTGAAATCTTTGTCAACGACAACTGAATTTTAATTTTTAGTAAACGGCAAAATTAGTCATATAGTGGTGGCATAAGATACGAAAAATTGCAATGATTAATAATTAATAATATATAATAATAAATAGAGCAGTATTGCTTATATTTATTGGATATAATATTACAATTGCCACTAATATCTATGTATACATATGTAACAAAAATTTAGCACCTGTTTTTAGCACAATATGAACTGTGCAAACGCTGAATGCATTTCAGTACAAGCTCCTTTAAATATTTATTTATAAATGGTTAAGAAAAAGAAACTGCACCCTAAATTTGTGTATGGTTCTATCCAATTCTGATCACAGAACCACAACTACTGTATAAAAAATTGAATCTGGGACTTTATATTCATTTAATAAAAAAAGCTTAAGAAAACCTTTGATTTATAAATAGCACATATTTTGGTTATTTTACAGAAAACTTAATCATCTTGTTTAAACATAAAAGTACTTCTTATGGAATAACAGATATGTTTTTCAGCAATTCCTTTGCTAACGTTTGGAGAAAAAATGGGCTCGTTATAAAGCCTACTATTTGCAGACATGTAGGGTCTGCTAGAGAAAATGTGGGCAACTCTTCATTGAATATTTGTTTCGCAGCCGATTACATATCAATATCCAGATTTTAAAATATCTTATTCATGAGACACACTTTGTCTTCTGTTTGTTGTATTTCATTTAGTTTAAACATTTATTTCAACAAATAATAACACCTCTCATATGCACAACTATCCTCTTGTCTGAAACAGACAATTTCTTATCTTTAGGAAATGAAAAGTACTTTTCTCTGTTGCCTTTAGTTTTCTTATTGTCATTATAATACAAAGCTACTGTATAGTTAGGAAATCTAAAGCACATTAAAATGTTATCATTACTGCACTATTCTAGCATGAATTGTTTCAAGATATAGTTCCTCTTGTTTACTGGGTAGATGTTAAGTTTTATTTTCATTTCAAAACTGTAAATATCAATCATGCAATTTAATGTCATAAGTATACGATTACCGTATAACAACAGTACCTATCACAATTGATTAATTAAGAAACTTGTGTACTACCACAAATAAATTTGTTGGCCATAAATTTTGTTGGATTAAACGTTAAGAATGAAGTTGGCAAAAGTCAAACTAAAATGAATTCAAAAACATTTAAAAGATTAACAAAACTTGTGAAAGAGTAATCAAAAAAAATAGAACACCTAGCCCATTCCGTTCCATAACTAGCTCAGATTATATCAAATGCTCGTATAACATGTCCTTCTGTCGCATCATCGTTGTGTTTCACTGCAAATAGGATGATAAAAAAAAGAAACAAAATCACATATGAAACCATATAAATAATATTGCAACATTTTCAGTACGATAATACCATCTAAATTGTTTTAAATTAAAATATAATTAATTATTAAGCCAACAGTATCATAATCATACACCTGTAAGCCGCCACAACGTATTGGGAACCTCTCTTTAAAGATAACTACTTTTGTAGCATTAAAATTGGTATAGTGGAGTTATCAGTAGTACCATTGTTTGTAATTACAGAGACTTTCATTCATTTATGATTGCTTGTAGCTTTATATTTCAGTATCTTGCATTTTTTCTCTTTGTTTACTTTTTAATTCCATATTTTTTTTGTAGAAAAATGGCATGAATTGCGGTGCATATATTGTTCGACCGAAGCAGCTACCCTTGTGGAAACAAGCTGTCGAGGAAGCAGTTTCATTGATTCCAAAAACTGTCCAACAACGGCTTGACTTTTTCTCTGACATGTTTGAGAACAAAACTGAAAAGAAAGAGAAACTCCTGGGAATCAAGGCGAGCATAAAGAGGAAATATTCTAAAATCAAAGATGAAGATTTCAAAGTGGCTTCAAATAAAGTTAAAAAAGTTGGCGAGCTTTCTTTTGATTTGAGAAAACATTCATCGAAAAAGAAACTTCACATAAAAGCAAGTTCCGCTGCTCGGCTTGCACCACCAAAGGAGCAGCCATTAAAAACTGTCAAACAAGAAAATATTGTATTGGAACAGGAGTCTGATACAGACTCAAGTTCCAAAATAAGTGTGGGCAGTTCATCCCGTTCATCTTATCAAACACAAGCAGCTTTGTTTAAAAAAAATAATATTTTTAAAGGTGCACTCAAAGATAAAGTATGTCAGCTTTGTGAAAAACCTGACAATGTTCAGAAGTGTGGGGGCATTTGTGGTGGTTATTATCACGTGAACTGCGCTGTCAAAGACAATAACATTCAGGATGATACCGATATTATGAAGGATGATACTAATGAAATTGTGAAACCAGAGAAAAGTGATTTTAAATGTATAGAAAATATAAAGACAGAGAAAGTTGACTTTAAATGTATGTCCCTCGCAGAACAAATAGACATGAAAATGAAAGAAATAATGAGAAAATTTGAAAGGAAGACCACATATGCTGATTCTGCTTCAGACCATAGTAGTTCAGAAGATTCTAACAGTAATGCGCAATTGTCAAATAACAGTACTCCGAAACAAAAGAAAGTGGAACATGTTACTGCTGACAGTGTGACCTTTATATCTACTCAGAACACTAATCATTCTAGTGTGAAGTCAGAAGATTTTGAATGTCAACCTTGCCGGAATAAAATGGATCCTCATTGTTATGTGTGCCATAAGAATGTGTCTAGGAACAATATTGAACTGCGTCAGAAGTGTTCATTAAATTCCTGTGCGCGGTTTTATCACAAAGAATGTTTAAAACCATGGCCACAGACCCAGTGGTCTTTCGGACTGAACGCAAAGGAGAATGTTGACTCGTTTGTCTGTCCGTCACATGTTTGTCACACTTGTGTTTCCGATAATCCGAGAGCTTCCTCTCGATGTTCTAATGGCCAGCTGACAAAGTGTCTTCGGTGCCCTACAACCTATCACATTAGCAGTTATTGTGTTCCCGCCGGAACTTTGATTCTGACAACGAGTCAAATCGTCTGCCCGAGGCATACGGGAGAACTCAATCCTCGGACTGGGAAGGTGGAAAAAGTATCAAAAACCATTAACACTACTTGGTGTTTTGTGTGTTCCAAGGGTGGCAATCTGATTTGCTGTGAAACTTGCCCCACTAGTGTACATGTAGATTGTCTGCATGTTACGATGACAGAAGATGACAAATTTATTTGTGAGGATTGTGAATCTGGAAGGTTTCCTCTGTACGATGAGGTTGTTTGGGTTAAACTGGGAGCTTACAGGTGGTGGCCGGCCATTATACTGTTTCCCAATGATATACCTGACAATGTTAGGCAGCTACCACATAGCGAAGGGGAGTTCGTTGTTAAGTTTTTCGGTACACAAGACCATTACTGGATTGGTAGGGGTAGATGTTTCCTTTTCCAGGAGGGTGACCAAGGACAGGGTCATAACAGTTCCTTTAAAGATAAAAGAGGTGCCATATTTAATAAAGCTGTAGAAGAAGCAAAAGCTGTTCATCAGCTAAAGCAAGGTGAGATGTGTTTCATTTATTGTATTGTATTGTATGTATATGAGAATTGCTTGTAAAGTAGTCACACATACATTTACCACAGTCAGTTAAAAAAGTGAATAATTTGATATGTGACAAATTGAACAAACTGAACAGCTTTTGGGATACACTGAACTTTGTATAAAATTTAAACATATCAGAACAGTCCAAATAAATTAATATATCTATAACCATGCAAATTATCAAATTGTAGTTTTCATCATGCTCTTAAGATAAGGGTGAATATCTTTTTTACTATAAACATCTCATGAATCTATATTATAATTTGATGTATCAACTTTTATAAACTTTGAGTGTGGGTAACCTGGTTTTCTTAAATAATACATTTCAGTGTAATACATTAATACCCTTAGGCGTAATAATAATAATAGTTTACATAATAATACATTAGGGTCTAGAGTTTACAATCATAAACACTATTCATTTAGTAAAATAAATCATATTATATTGCAGCTAAGTAACAGTTCAGTAGATTCTTATATTGTCTCTAAATTTAATTGAAAGCAGTTACAGACCAAGCCAAAAGACAACAAGTACCCAGAGATAGGCAAAAATGATAGGTATACATACAGGGAAAAGAATCAGGACGAAATAATACCTAAAAATACCTAGTACTTCTTACATATATACTCCTTGCAGCTTACATGGAAGCGTTTTTTACTTTTTGTTTTTCTTATGCTAAGAAGCACCAGATTATATAGTTTTGGTAATTAATATGTTAACAATCAATAACTTACATTTTTATGATGTACTGGAATAGTGAGCAGTCTATCAACATCCGCAGTTAATTTCCCTTTTTGAAATCCATACTGGCATCCATGAAGTATATTTTGTGCTGTGAGAAAGTCTAACAGACAGCCTTTTAAACATTTCTCAAAAAAAATTCCAAAGTTCTTCATTAGGCTTATTGGTCTGTAGTTTGCTATTTTGGTTTCTCACCGCTTTTAACTATGGGTGCAATAATAGATGTCTTGAACTGTCTCGGAACATCATCACTTTGAAAAACTAGGTTTATTATATGGCTGAGAGGTGTAACGATATTCATATGTACAGCTTTAATGGTTTCAATAGTTATTCCATCACATCCTGGTGCGCTACAATTTCTCAAAGCTGAAATATGTTTTATCAGCTGAGCTTCAGAAACTGGTGTAAGGAGTATTGATTTGTCATTAACAGGTCCATTTTCTATTATTTGTGTCGGTTTGGCGATGGTTTGAAGCATACTATGTAATACCAATAGTCGAAAAGTATTTATTGCAATAATTTGATATGTGTTTATCAGTGTCGAACGGTTCACCATAGTCATGGAGAATGTAGCAATCACTAGTATTTCTTTTTGATGTTTCATTTCTAGCGTCACAAATCTGTTGACAAATCCATTTCATGTTGTTGATTTTTTGTCATTTAATTTATGTGATATTGGTCAAGTATTTAGATAATTTCTGTAACTTTTGTACCCTTGTTTCTAATTCTGGGGAATATCCTGATGATGCTTTTTTTTTATTTTGTCGCATGTAATTATGAAAGCTAAGAGCATTTGTTATCAAAGGTTTTAGTTTTTTATTCACGTAAGTAGAAAAGGTTCCAGCAATCCTGCTTCGCTCCATGAGGCCATCTAATGTACTTGTAAACAAGTCCTTGTGCTATATCAAAATAATACATGTAAATTGCTGAAATTTGCTGTATTGGATAAGTAAGGTATTTGATGAAACCAAACAGAAGAAAATTCACTTCAACCCTCCTTAACTTCTCAGCAGTGATGACTTGCAGCTGAAGAAAAAGTTCGTTAAATTGTCTTTACTAATGATTTATTGCATTTACCATGAATGTAGGATAAATTTTAATTGTCAGTACTTTAGGGCTTCTTGTACAAAGTGTGGTTAATTAGAGCCGTTGTTAAATTGCAGTTAAGAAGCAGTTGTCATGGAAATGTTTATTAACCATACTTTTTTCAACTGGCCCTGACACCATTCCATTTTAATTCTAAAGAAAAACTCAAATTTTACCGTTTGTTAGAAGGTAGTGATAATGTTTGGCATTTTACATTCTTGTCAAAGACTTCCAGTTGTTTTTGGGTAATCTAGTTTATGTGGTTGTATAGCATTTCTACATGTAAAAACAAGCATGTAACATTTTGATTTCAGATGTTAATGTTTTCAATACTTTGCCATTTGTTTATCAACTGATTTCAATTGTTCTGGTCTTGTGATGATTGATTGGGTGATGATAAAGTACTTGGGGTTTCTATTTAAGAAAATCGTGTTTTCAAACCTTGAATTTTTTTTGATAGGTGGCACATCAATTTCTGAAATGAATAATTTAGATGTTTATAGAAAGAACACTTAAGCAGCCTTATTTTAAAAGCAAAGGTGGTAACTGCAATTTAATGCCTTGTTTTCTTTTGCAGACATTGGCATTTTGAAAACAATAGTAGCACAAATTTTATGAAACAGTTTCTGTATACATCTGAAAAAACTGTTCACATTTAAAGCACATTGTGTTATACATAAAAATGCTAAAATTTTGTGATATATTAAAATAACATAGTAAATGTCTACTTCTGATATGGAATATGCTTTTTTTAATTACATATACGTATGACTCTCCAGTAGTTTACAAATTATACATGTAGTAGGCCATTGGTGGTGAATGACTTGTATATTAAAGTAGCGTTTTACTTGAATATTCTGTTTTTCTGGCAATACCAATCGTTCTACCATCATATTGTGCTATTGTTGTAGAGTTCAAAAATTCCAAGGAGATAGAACGCAGTGCTGCACTGAAACCTCCTAGTTATATAAAAATTAAGACAAATAAACCGGTAGGTAAGGTGCGACAATTTGCCGATGGGAACATAAGCAACACAACAGCATGTGATTGCGATCCAAACAAGCCTTTTCCCTGTGGACCAGGCAGTGATTGTCTTAATAGGTGAGTACTTGAATTGCTAGAATTTGTTTACTGACTAAATTTATGTGTAAACTATAAATGGGGTGCAGCATTTATAACATTCTTGTCTCATGAACATTATAGCTTTATAGTTCTTAGGCCTGGTATTTCACTGCCACAACAAACCGAAACGAAATGCAGTTAGTTCTACAAACGTGAAGTCCTCGTTTCACGGAGTGCGCAGCCTTAATATAAAAAACGGGTTTAACCCTCCTCGATAGGTTGGTTTAACTTGCCGAGGAATTTAACCCGGTTTTACTCGTAATCGAGTACTGAAATACGCTGCGCGACCGGTAAACTAGTTTATCTTAACAATTTTGGTTTAAACCTTGACTGAAATGCTGGCTTTTAGTGAATTAGAGTGTTTCTAAATTGCTACAGAAATTGAGAAGGGGCATATTTATATAATGTACAGTGGCTGCCAAAAAAATCCTGTACACCGCTTTATCCCTAGATTGATAAAGGATTATATAGCTATGACAGGTTTGTCAGTTTTGAAATGTTTGGCTCTTTAGTTATTGTTGACGCTTAAATGGGTCACAATGGAAAAATGAAAAAATAACTGTTACTTGATTTTTTGACTGACACTGTATTTATTATAGATATCTGGACTTAACAAACTAATTAGGATTTTGTACACCACAAGGGCTCCATTGCACAAAGCGTGCGGTCAACAGGCAGTTGTCATGGAAACGTTTCTTTTTAAAGGTTCTTCATTGGTGCAGCCCGTGGTAACGGCTGGTTAACCACGTGTTAACGAGGGGGTCAGGTTACACACTTTGTGCAATGGGGCCAAGGTGTTTCAAAATTTTAGTGTGTCCTTGTTGTCAAAGCATGAAAAAAAGGTTAAAATGATTGTATATTCGGAGATGCAGGATTTAAAAAAATTGTATATTTTTTTGTGGCTTGTGGTTCCTTTTTTAAATAAGGAACTTGTAATATTTAACTATTTTTCAGCTGTATTTTTCGTTTTAGGCTTCGCCTAATTTTTAACAAACTAGAAGAATTAATATATAACACATTAGCAATAGTACATTTGTTAAAAAAAATATACCTTATTAAAGCTTTTTTTGTTGTCAAAATTGATTTATTTCAGTCATTATTATCATTTGTTTGTGGTGGTTTTGCTATTTGTATTATGGTGTTGATTAGTTAATTTATATAATGTTGATGCACAAGATTAGACAACTAAAATATTCCTAATACTACCATATATTATACGATTGACAAAGACACATTAGGCAACCACATAGTACAAAAATTAGGTGCAGACCCATAAATTTCAAGAAACAATTTTATACAAAACTAAAAAGCCACATTACTCTCACAATATACAAAATACCATGCAAAGACCGCTCCAAAATTTACATGGCACAATCAGTCCAATAGCACTGAGGGAACATGTAGAAACAAAGCATAATTTTGATTTTGATAACACCAAAATAATAGACATGGAACAACATACTTACAAAAAACAAATACTAGAAATGCTTTATGTAAAAAAAAACATAAAATACTGTGTTATTATTATTATTACAAGGTTTCAGTAATAAATACCAAAACATAATATAAACTTAAATAATTAACTCTAAATTCAGACATTTTGATCACACCTTAATACAAATAGCAAAACCACCACAAACAACGATAATAATGACTCTGACATAAATCAATTTTGATGACAAAAAAACATTGATTAGGTATAAATTTTTTATTTTAACAATTTCTAATGTATTATATATTAATTCTGCTTCTTTGTTAAACATCTTGTGAACACTAAAATAAAAAATAAAAGAAAATACGATAATTAATCAAGATAAGTTTGTGCCAAGACAAAAAATGGTTCAAAGAGTAGCCAAATATCCTATGTGGTTCATGAGCTCCATCATCACCAAAATTAAACAGAAAAATAAACATTGGAATCTCTACAGGAAAACCAAGTTTCTCTTTCATTTGGATATTATGAAATCATTGCGCAAAGAAATTACACAAGAAATTTCCAGCGAACACAGGAAGTTTATAGAATCAATGGAGAGTTCACTGCAAAGTGATCCGAAGAAGTTCTGGTCCTTCATCATTTCCAAAAGGAAGTCGTCGAATCTTCTGGGTGCCATGCACTTTGAGGACAATTTGTTAATGGATCAGCAAGAAATTGTTGATGCATTTGGAAATCATTTTTCTAGTGTCTACAACTACAACTGTGATAATGTCTATGATGAAAAGATCTGTGATAGTCCTATAAATGGTTGTGAATTCTGTGATAACATAAGTTGTCCATCTCTCTGTGATAAATTTAACTGTGTTAATGTCAACAATGATAACCATCTAATTTTAAATATGTGCTCGATTAGTGAAAATGAGATTTTAACGGCTGTGAAGAAGATGAAAGGTAACAACGTTTGTGGGCCAGATAATATTCCATCTTTTCTGGTCAAGGATTGTATACCATGTTTTTTACTTCCATTGTGTCATATTTTTAATTTAAATTTGTCAACTTCTATTTATCCAATGAAGTGGAAATTATCTCGTGT
This sequence comes from Rhyzopertha dominica, assembly GCA_025024175.1. Lineage (NCBI taxonomy): Eukaryota > Metazoa > Arthropoda > Insecta > Coleoptera > Bostrichidae > Rhyzopertha > Rhyzopertha dominica. Next base: position 27,445,561 of record QCXZ01000138.1, on the reverse strand, counting down.
AGTTCCAATATTTAAGGGAGGTAATAAGACTCATATCAACAATTACAGACCAATAGCATTGTTGTCAAATTTTGCAAAGCTTTTTGAATGCGTGTTATCAAATGTTATTTATGCACATGTTAGTAGTCAAATAATTCAGGAACAACACGGATTTATTAGAGGGCGTTCCACTGTAACAAATTTGTGTGAATTTACACAATTCGTATCCTCAGCCTTGGACAATCGTTTGTAGGTGGACGCTATTTATACGGATCTAACGAAAGCGTTCGATAGAGTGCACCACTGTGTATTGTTGAAGAAATTGCAACGTATTGGTTTCTGTAATAAATTTCTAATGTTAATGAAGTCAATGATTGTTGACAGGGAGCAGTTTGTTGAGTATGGGGATTTTAAATCGGAGGTATTTTGTGCTAAAAGTGTAGTTGCACAAGGTTCCAATCTAGGTCCGTTACTGTTTATTATTTTTTATAATGACGTTGTAAAGGATATGAAAGATTGTAAGGTATTTATATATGCAGACGATTTTGAAAATTGTACATATTATCGATTCTTATGAAAATTGCCTTGAGTTACAAAATAACATTGAGGTATTAAATTCATGGTGTCATTATAATCGTCTCGATTTAAATACTAAAAAATGTAGGAAACTTACCTTTGTTAGAAAATCTAATTTAATTAATTTTTATTATAACATAAATGGTGTTGTGATTGAATCCTGTGACCAAGTTACGGATCTAGGCGTAGTTATGGACAGTGGTTTGACTTTTACTCCCCATATAATGTTTGTAACTAGTACAGCTTTAAAGATCTTAGGCTTCATATTTAGAAGCACAAAAAATTTACTAGTGTATCATGTCTTAAAATGTTATTCTATGCACTTGTGAGGTCCAGACTTGAATACAGCTGCCTTATTTGGAGTCCTTATTATCAATTCTATATAAATATGTTAGAAAACGCTTTAAGAAAGTTTGCAAAGTATCTGTATTACAAAATATTTCATAGGTATCCCAATAAGCATTGTGACCAGAGTGATCTTCTCTTTAATGTGAAAGAAGATAGCTTACTATGTAGAAGGAATGTTTTTTGCGTTGTTTTTCTTCAAAAACTTTTGTCTGGTGAGCTTTCTAGCACTTATCTCTTGGACCACATTAATTTTACTGTACCAAGAATAAACAACAGAAGTTCCTCTACATTTTATTATTCATTCCCAAATACTTTATTATTATTATTATTATTATTATTATTATTATTATTATTATTATTATTATTATTATTATTATTATTAAGATATTCCGCAAAAGAAGCAAATAATTTGTACATGGTTGTAATAATTTTAACAAAAACTTACTTTACGTTGTCATGACACTTGAGGAGGAGAATATTGTGCCTACCAAACTAATATATTAACCTTCACAGTGCATTGGTGATGCACTTTCCTATCGCTTTCATTTAAATAATGACATAGGACATACAACAGGTAGAGCTATTAAAATTAGAATTAAAGAACATGTTGCGAATATAAATCCAAATAAAAGCACAATAGGTTTTGCTAACCATCGCATAAAAGATAATAATTATTTAGATGAAAGCAACATCAAAGCCTTACGTTGCGAATTCACAAATAGAAATTCGCACGTCCAGTACACCTTTGATATTGTCAAAATTATGAAGTCGGCCTTCAAAATCTAGGCGAAAAAATTTTACAATTTAACTTTACAACTCCTGTAAAAAAGGGGATGTAAACAAAATCCTGCACATCTTAGTTTATTTAGTACAACACTGTTATCTTTTTGATAATGACCGTTAGGCCGAAATAATCGTCAGAGTTATCTGATAAATCGAGTGAGACAAAGGTGTTCAATCAGTTTGTTTTCAAGCTACCTAATTGATCCAGAATATTTCCCAATCAATGCACCTTTGGAAGCATTTAACATATAAAAAATATTGGTAACCCACACATTTTATCAATAAATGTCACAAATAAATTACTATGATAAAATCTATCCTGGGTTTGGAAGTTCTGATTTGGTTTTCCAAGTAAAATATTTAGATTTTCTGAATGTTCATACTACTTCATGAAGTAAGGAAGTGCTGTTGCTTGTTAATATTTTGAAATATGTAATAATGCTTCTTTTCACTTTAAAATATAAGTTTGCATTTCTGGAGCACCAGCGCAAGGATAATCTAATTAGACAAAAGTACAACGCAAAAATTCCTTTGAAGGTCCTAAGAAATACCCCTAGATTTTTGAAGATCACTGGGTATCATCAGAATAAATGCACTCTAAAAATTTTTAGTTGTTTGTCCCTTGGTTATTCTCAAGTTCAATTTACTATTTTAGTAACTTGTATTGTTTCCATTGATTGATACTGTTTTAACTAGCAATATATTATAATATTATACAAGGATTGTTTTCGTTGATAAATTATTGACATGGTACATTCTTATATATACTATTACATTTGTAGACTGTTGCTGACAGAGTGCAATCCAGAAGTATGCCCAGCTGGTAAAAGATGTAACAATCAACGATTTGGCAAACGCGAATATCCCCCACTGGTTCCATTTAAAACTCAAGGCCGAGGATGTGGTTTGAAAACATTAGCACCGATTCAAAAGGGTCAGTTCATAATTGAATACGTTGGAGAAATAATTGATGAGCACGAATACAAACGAAGAATCAAGAAAATGCATGAACAGAAGGAGGAAAATTTTTATTTTCTCACGATTGATAAGGATCGCATGTTGGATGCAGGCCCAAAAGGTATAATGGTGGTAATGTTGCTTATTTTGTACATAAAATGTTATTTCGTCTCAGGAAACGCTGCAAGATTTATGAACCATTCCTGTCAACCAAATTGTGAAACACAGAAATGGACTGTAGATGGCGACACGAGAGTTGGTCTATTTGCATTGGAAGACATTCCTGCTAATACTGAGCTCACATTTAATTACAATTTAGAATGTAGTGGAAAGGAAAAGAAGATATGCCGATGCAATGCACCCAATTGTAGTGGATTTATAGGTGTTAAAAGTAAATCAGTACGTATAAGATTTCATTTGGCACCAGTTTAATCCAAGAATCTAGTGKAATTACAGAWTATTCTTATTCTATATATTTTGCAGGAGGAACCTCAAACAAAACCAAAGAAAGTAGGGAGAAAGCTCAAAAAGAGTAAACAGAAAAGTACTCCCTCTGATCGAGTTGAAAAAAAGAATGCATGTTTTGTGTGCAAGAAAGAGGGTGAAGTTTATGGTTGCAGAAAAAAAGTTTGCCCTAACTTTTACCATTTAAAATGTGTAAATATGAGACGCTGGCCTGCCAATGGTAAGTAAAAACTTTTCTGTTGGTTTATATTGGTACTGGGTGTAATATAAACTATACAGGGTCTTCTAGTTTAGTATATTTAATTATATACTATTATAAGAAACCAGTTAAGGGATATTGCCATAGAACTTGTTTTMTAGCAAGATATGAMCAAATAAATAGAAAAAGTATTATTACAACATTTTTTCAMTTTTTATTATTGGATTACATTTCAMTTAATTCAATAAATACATTGCAATTARATCAGCCATTACAAGCTTAMAATATTTTTAATAGCTTTTCCAAAAATTAAGGTAAATGTAGCTTATATGAGATTCTATTATAAAACCTTAATAAACTTGTATTATTATTMCATTTGAAAATATCAAGCAATTTACAAAAATTTTTAATTGTCTGAGAATAGTGCCCTCTTGCTGAAAACCCTTGAGGTAAAACAAATTTTTTTAATATTTTTAAGTCAAATTTGCTCAACACATAAGAAACAAACCCAGATAAAATGTGATTATTCAAACTGATACGGCAGATATCATATATTTTTACATAAACTTTACACTTACAACTCCCCCACTCCTTTACACTCATATTTGAGTAAATCTTTTTATCACACAGAAATTAAGTAACAATAATTTGAACATATCTTTATTTGAAATTTTAGGTTAAAAAATGGAATTTTATACTTGACATTATCCAGAGTACACCATCATAGTAGTTTTAGATACTTGAAACTATTTCTAGTGACCAAATTTTCTTTATTAACACTTATAAGGCAACAATCCAGAGATTTTTTTACACATTGAATAGAAGTGAAAGTACTTCTTGCTTTATTTTTAACGAATTGATTTATCTACTTATGTGCTTACATCTTAATTAAGTCATTAAAAATTGGAACGAAATGTATGCAACACATAGTATATGAGCATCATTCATTAAATAACAAGACAGTTTGCTGTAGCTCAAAAACTTTGGTTACTTTTCAGCATGGTCCTCAGCAACTTTTATACACTGGTCCCATCGTTTTTCTAGTTTTTGTATATCTCTGGCATAAAATTCTTTGGGCTGATCAAAAATTCCCACAGAGAGCCTCTTTTAAGTGGTCCAAACAAATGGATGAGGCAAGGTTGGGACAGTAAGGGGGATGTGTGGGGATTCTCCACACCAGTTTTGGAAGTGTTATATTGAGATAAGTGGGCGTGCTTTGCCATGACGTAAAATAACACTTTTAGTCAAGAGTCCACGATGTTTTGTGCGAATCGCAGGCCTAATTTTGTTTTCGAGCGTATCACTATAATACTAGTTGTTGATAGTTCGTTGGTCTTCATGATAGTCACGACAAATAGGCCCTTGTGAATCCCAGAACATTGTCAGCAAACTTTACCTGCAGACGGGTGGCACTTGAATTTCTTTAGAACAGAAGAACCTGCGTGCTTCCAGTGAAGACTTTGCCACTTAGACTCTGGCTCTAAATGGTTGATCCATGTTTTGTCACATGTAGCAATTCTTCTAAAAAGCTCCTTTCAGCATTTGACAGATTTAAAGCCTGGTTTCTTTGTGGGTGCACATAAGTCTGTTTTTTTTTCTTGTACTACAGCTTATTCTAAATAACATTATGCACAATTAAAACATTCCCGTGCATTTCTTTAGCTATCAGTTTGTGGTGACCTAGTTAGCGTGAGGCTAACCGGAACAAAACAGTCGTAAGCAGGTCAGCAAGAATGCGACATTTGCTGAGCTTGCAGTTCCGTATTTATCTTCCGCGTAAACAGCGCGTAGTAAATAGTTTGCTATTAGATACAAACATAGTGGAAAGTAAGCCAGTCAATGGTATAAATAGGAAATATTGTTAGACGTAATTAGTCGATAAGTCGGTAAAAGTCTAGTCTAGTCTAGTCTAGTCGGTAAGAGTAGTTAGTAAGTAGCCACTGTGATACTGATGTAAAGTCGTAATAAAGTGTGTAACTCGCCATCTGATGTTTTCATCGAAACATCCCTGCTGGATGGAAGAACTACGCCACACTGGTAACAGCAGTGGTAACCAACTACCACCGCATTGGTAAACTGTCTCTCTACCTGCACGAACCAAACTTCCGGGTCGGCTGGCCAAAATGGGGGTATTTTCACCCTTAGTCACTCTATTATTGGTGCAGGATTCATTTTTGAGAGGCCGGCATTTGTTGGTGGAGGCTTCGTTACACTTCTTGGCACGCTCTTTTCTCCACTTTCGTATTTATCTTCCGCGTAAACAGCGTGTAGTATTAGATTGTAATGGTATATATATACATATATATATAGGAAAATGTTCAAGCTTCAGAAGTAGGGGGCATTCGACCTTTTGATTTAATAAAATTAAGCGAACTCTTTTTTCATTGCCAAGCTTTCGTCTTTATTTAAGACATCATCAGGGCTTCTACAATAAATTTACAATGGAGTAAGCATATCATAACAATACTAGGTTTTACGTAAATCTTACCGAAAGTGAGATTAATTAAAAAAAATGGCACAACCAAAAATTTGTTTGTAGTATTTTTCTTGGTAAGTAAAATAGTTATTGTCTAATATGAAGGATATTAACTCTAAGAACAACTGTCTTCTTTTATCAGTGGTCGAAATTTTGGGACATACGAAAAAAGGGTCAATTTTGTACCAGTGTTCACACAATACTTTGATAACTAACTGTTTTGAAATGTTTCCAAAAAGGTTTACTACATCCAATGATACTACTTCATGATTTGGAGGAACTTGTATGTCCTTTATAGATTCAACAAAATGGAAAGTATCTTTTATATAATAGCTGTTATTGGTATCATACGCTTTGGTTAGAATATCACAAAGTAATTTGGATAAGTTTGTCATTGGACTTTGAATGCTGAAAACTATTGGTCTCAAAGGTACATCAGGTTTGTGGATTTGTTAATTTGGCCCTGTAATAATCCCTATGTTCCTCTGTTATATTTTCTAGAATGTTTTCAATATCCGCTACAAGTTTTCTCATGTGAATGTCTTTAACATTTGTTTTATAACTGAATTTTGGACCTAAAGCTAAAATTGTTTTAATATTTTGAGGTACTGTGGTCGTGGATAGGTTCACAAACCATTTTTCTTGTGTGTTGAATTTAACGTTTACATTTTGTTTAAGTTTATTTAATTTATTTAAGTTATTTGTTTTTACCTTATGAAAGTGATTGTTGTATTTAATTTTAAGTCTTCTTTGATATTCATTTTGTATATATTGTTGTAATTTATTTTGTAATTCCAATATTATGGAATTTATTAATTTTGAATTTCTTTTAATGAGAAAATTAACATGACTAATTTCTAAACTAATAACTCTAAACATTTCTATTCTATTTATTCTATTAAACTCCAGAATTCTTCTTTCTAATGGTTCGTTGTTTTCACCAAAAAGTTTATAAAGATTTTTGACACTATTTGATACATGGTTTGGCACCACTCCATTGTTCTTACATTGATGCAGGAATATTCTTCTGTTCACAAGATTGGCTTCCTTTATATTCAGCTTACTCCATTGCTTTAATAACAGCATTGTTTGAACTCCATAAGATGATTTTATTTCTTGATAAAACCCCATCAGTGGTTACAACTTTGAATATGAATAACGGTCGCAACTTGTTGAATGTTCAAGCTTCAGAAGTAGGGGGCATTCGACTTTTTGATTTAATAAAATTAAGTGAACTCTTTTTTTATTGCCAAGCTTTCGTCTTTATTTAAGACATCATCAGGGCTTCTACAATAAATTTACAATAAATAAATAAATAATAGTTTATTGACGGTGTATATACCGTGACATTACATATGGAAGCAAATATTATATAAATATACTATTTATAAGTTATAACAACACAATAAAGTATACATAATCGATAACAACAATACACATATGAAGGTGAACATTTATAGCGTTTACATTTTTTATTTATTTATAGTCAACAGTCTAGAATCAGAAACATGGTTTCTAACCTGAGTGCAATGAGAACATATACATATTATATATTTTTGATGTAAACATCAAATGCCCAAAACCTCTCTAACATGCAAATATATCAATGTCTTTGCTGTAATCATTGCATATTCGCAAGATTGTGTTTAGAGATGAATGTTGAACATAATTGACGTTATTAGGTTCCAAACGGAAAACCGGGACATGTCTGGTGGGATAACAAGGGACATGAAATTTTAAATAGGCAAGAAGTTCTGGGGCATCAATGTGATTGTTGACGAGCTTATATATGAAACATATCGCGAAATATGTTCGCCTCTTTTCTAAGCTAGGAAGATTAAGGTACAGCATGCTTAAGCCAGGTTTGGAAGTAATTTGCCTAGGAAGCCTCCATCGGATTCTTTTTAAAAACCTATGCTGAATGGATTCAAGCCTGTCACAGTGAATCTTATAATACGGTGACCAAACTATTGTGTTATATTCCAGAACTGGTCTGACTAAGGAAATGTAAAGGAGTTTTATTATGTTTATGTTGTTAAACACTCTGCCATATCTTAAAATACACCCCAATGTCCTACTGGCTCGGCTGATGATGTTATTATGATGAGTAGCATAGTTTAGTTTAAGGTCCAAAAGGACTCCCAGATCTTTAACAAAGCTCTGAACAGGGATGACATTTTCATTAATATTATACTGTAGAACTGATGGCTGAATTTTTCTGCTAAAGTTGATAGCCTGGCATTTATTAACATTTAATGACATGTTGTTATCAGTGCACCACTTATGCAAGTGATTTAAATCGATTTGCAATAGAGCCATATCATATGCGTCAGATACTACACGATATATTTTCATATCATCAGCAAAAAGGAAATAATGGCTGGTGAAATTCGACCCAATGTCATTGATAAATATCGAGAACAACAGTGGTCCGAGAATAGAGCCCTGAGGAATTCCAGAAGATACATTAATAGTTTGTAAAGGTAAGTTGTGAATTTTCATTTGCTGGGTCCTACCAATCAGGTAGCTAGCAAACCATGTCAGCAAGGAGGAAAATAGTCCGTAAGCACTTAGTTTTTGCAGAAGGATGGAATGATTGACCTTATCGAAAGCCTTGCTGAAGTCCGTGTATACTAAGTGCACCTCGGATCCTCTACTCAACGAGGTAGTGATAAAATTCACATATAGAAGCAGATTTGTGGCTGTTGAGCGATATTGAAAAAAGCCATGCTGCTTAGGAGAGATAATATTTTTAAAATAGGAATAGACTTTGGGAAACACTACACTCTCAAACACCTTGCTGATAGAAGACAATATAGAGATTGGTCGATAGTTTTCTATGCGTGATAGAGAACCAGATTTGTAGACAGGCACTACATATGAGTGTTTCCAAAGATGGGGGAAAACTCCATGTTTTAGAGAAAAATTAAATATAATGTGGAGAGGGAGAAGTATAGAGGGAGCACAGCTACGGATGAAGATAGGAGGTAATCCGTCTCGGCCGGGTCCCTTATTTGCAATAAGTTTGTTGAGTGCTTTTTGAATGTCCTCGATGCTGACACAAATGGAACCCATACTATCACCAAGATTAGCAGAAAAGCTGGATTTAATATATTCATTGTGATTGTAAACACTAGAAAAGTACGTAGCAAATGAGTTTCCGATTTCATTAATATCATTGATTTCTGAGTTCAGATATGACATTGAAGGTGGCAAAGAGTTGTTAGAGGATTTTGTGCATATAAATTTCCAAAAGTAAGTAGGCCTTGAAGAGAGTTCGGCTTCAYTGTTTTGAATATAGGCATCATAGGATTCTCTTATTTGCCTTTTACATTGAGCACGCAGGTTGTGGAAGATCAAATAGTCTTCACGTCTACCAGACGATTTGTATGTTTTATGAGCAGCTTTCTTTGATTTGACTAAAGATATACATTCTTTGTTGAACCATTTGGGGTATCTGGAGTTAATCTTACACTTTATAGGTACATACTTATCCCTAGCAGCTAATAAGTGGAAATAGAAACAGTCAACCATCTCATCGACACTCGTGAGATTCAGGGTACTAATCCAATATATGTTAAATAAGTAGTCATTGATGATATCATAATTAGCATTCTTAAATTCATAATATGTATGTCTGGGATCAAATGCAACACTAGCACATGTAAGCCCTAATCTAACGGTGAAAGGAGGATGATATGAGTCCTGTGTTATCAATGGATCAGTCTTATCCAATTCAAGAGAGTTGCAATTTGAGAAGCAGAGGTCCAAGATTCTCCCTGTAGAGTTTGTAAAGCAGTTAAACTGGTCAAAACATAATGCAGAATATCCATCACATACACATTTCTCTGAACTAGAGGTTACGTTGTAAGGCAGAAGACTAGGAACATCATCAGTTCCCCTCCAGTCGAAGTCAGGAAGGTTGAAGTCACCCACTACTATTATGTCACAATCAGGATTATTTTCACTAATGGTCTCCACGGACTCCAAGTGAGAAAGGTACACTGAGGGGTCCCAGCGCGGAGGAATGTATACACAGCCAATAATGTGGCAACTATTGTTTAAATGAAATCGCACCCACACTTCCTCTAGTTTTGAATCGATGGGGACCCGACTGGGTTTCAGCACTTCACTAACAGCAACTAGTACACCTCCACCCTGGAGTTTCGTACTATTAAGCTCATTTCTGTCATTTCTGTAGATTACATATCTGTTATCCAGAACTTCACTGCCATGAACACCAGAATCCAGCCAAGTCTCCGTAAAGGCTATAGCATCATATTCCTCACACAGTGCTGAACAATGGAGTTCTTTAAGTTTCGTTTTGATACCACAGACATTTTGATAATAGATCAGTAAGGTATCACTTGTTGATCCTGAGCCTCCTACAAGGCGGTGGGCTGCTTGCTTTGAGTTTTTTCTAAAAAATAAAACTTTTTAACTCTGACTCCCTGAGCCCAGTTACTACCATTTAGAAGTTGAGGAAAAACGGATTCATCAACCGTAACTTTGAAAGTAAAGCTTTTGGCACTATCACGTTTAGGAAGACTTTCTACCAAAAAGTTATCAAGGGAAAACTTGGACCTAAGATGCTGTTCCAAGTCATGGACAGTAGTGGAAGAGCTCAGATTGCCCACATAAACATATTTTTTGTGTGTAACAGCCTTAATTAGAGAATTTGTACTGTTATCAGTACCAACGGTGTAATTTCGATCTTTTCTGCTATATGTTCTTGTCAGTTTTTCCTCATTTGTGGGACGCTGATTCGTTGTATTGGAATTAGATATACTGTCGCCGGTGCCAATTGGAGTGATACTGCTAAGAGGAGACTGCTTATCCCCATCAATGAGTATATTTTTAGAATTAGCTTTTGACAAAGTTTGCTGTTTATGTAGGCCCTCAAAGTATCGAGCCACCTCATTTTGAATTGTAATTGATTTTGAATTTTCTGCCATATCAGCTCTTTTTAATGGGTCCACAGGTACGGAAGTTTTTTCAACAGGTACAGAAGTTTTTTGTGCAACCATACTGTATGTGTTTTTATTATTTCTTATCTCCGAAGCTGCTTTTTGTGGAGTATTGTTCTCAAGACCTTTTATTACATTTTTGAGTAGAACTATATTCTCCTTAAGGATGTTATTCTTATCCTCCATTTCAGTTAATAATTTCTTCAGTAGCATATTCTCCTTTAGGAAACCTTCCCTGTTAGAGACCCCAGCATGCTCCTGCTCATTCACCTCCGCTGGAGTAACCTCACAACACAAGATTCTATTATTACCAAGGTATTTTAAACCATTTATCCGTTTGGAACAACTTTTGTGATATACTGCCAAGCAGTTTATGCAAACATATACTGCTGATAACTTATTGCAGCATTTGGTATGCTCTTCATCACTTACTACATCGTGCTTTAAATCGCCTGACACTTCACCGTCGGCCATGTTTGCAATTTACAATTTTACAATGGAGTAAGCATATCATAACGATACTAGGTTTTACGTAAATCTTACCGAAAGTGAGATTAATTTAAAAAAATTTTATGATTTACGTAAAACCTAGTATTATTATATGCTTACTCCATTGTAAATTTATTGTAGAAGCCCTGATGATGTCTTAAATAAAGAAGAAAGCTTGGCAATGAAAAAAGAGTTCGCTTAATTTTATTAAATCAAAAGGTCGAATGCCCCCTACTTCTGAAGCTTGAACATTCAACAAGTTGCGACCGTTATTCATATTCAAAGTTATATAGGAAAATATTATTAGACGTAATTAGTAAGTCAGTAAGTCCGTATCAGTTAGTAAATGTTATTAGTTGATAATAAGTCTGTGAATGTACACTATATAATGTAACCTGCAAATAAATCGACTGCACATCACTGATGTCTTCGTCAGCCTACCTGCCTGGAGCCCTCAACTCTACACGATGGTAAAAATATCATTTTTTACCATAAGTTTAATGGTAATAAGCCTATTGTCCCGAATTATTAATTGGAGATTCGAGGGAAAATGTTGCAATTTCGGCCAGCTGTCCAATTTGTTATTCATCAGAGACACTTACACAGCCACTTTTAAAGTGTTCTATTCATTTATAAACATTCGAATGATTCGAACAATTATTTTCTTACCCTTTTGACATTCTTCTGTGAATTTCACTAGCTTTGACAACTTATTCAACTAAAAATCTAATCAGTGCATGTTGCGTATATGTTTAATTAGTCTGACTGCATGTGATTCGTCATCATTGTTGAATGATGAATTCTCATCAGCTGCAGCTTGCTGATCCACTTGTTGAATTATCTCATTATCGTTTAACGTAAAAGCGAGATTTTAATTCGATTTATTTCTGAGGGTTATTATGACACTCGCAGTTTTATCATGAAACTCATTTGCAGTACTTTCCGGTTTTAAGCCATCTCAGATAGGGAGATGTTCTACCCCTTCATCTTCTATCAGTGAAGAAGGTAAGATTTTGGACTGAGATTTTTTATTAGTTCAGGAGAGACCCTTTGTCAAACTTCATTCATAGTGAATACCACATCTTTCAATGTTGTATGAGTGATCTATTCATCAGATTCTACAATAATTATTGCCTTCAATGATTTCTTCCTATACAATAGTTTACAGCCTGAATCATGTTCTGATTTATTGGCTGTAAAAGACATCGTGGTATCCGCAAGTGTTATCTAAGATAACCCATACTTTTGGACTCATATTCAGTTAATTCATTTTTTGTCATACTTTAGGCACAAGTTTGCTATAAAACTAGTTAAAAATATTTACCGTGCCTTATTCAGGTCTTTATAAGAGACAGGAGCATGCAACTTTGTTTTCTCAAATTTTCTTAACACGAGCAATCTCATTTTATGTATTCCAGATGCATTTGCACCGGTCAAAAACATAATCCACCTAATTTAATGGACAGGTGCAGATTTTGGCCCCTTTACGAGCCTGCATTTTATTAGTCATGGCTCCTCAAAATTATCCACTCTCATATGCATTATATAATTGTTGATCTAATGTATGATTTAATTAATTTCTGTAAGAAGCCTTTCCTTAAATGGTCTTGCTGCCACAAAATGACTAGATATCATTTGCCCTATTATAGTTAGATGACAAATTACAAATATTTGCTACAATTTTTGTAGCGATTAAGAAAGGGATTTTAAATTATCTTTTCCAGTAATTTTATGGTAAGAAAATTTCGCCTTTTGACAAGGGTATCACTTCAGAAAATGTGTAAAGAGTGCAGCTATTGTTTCATGGCAGGATAAGCACTTAATTTTACAGTTTTCTGCTGCCTGGAACCCAAATCTGTGGAATGCACAAACTCCTTATTTTCACTATTTTCTATTGTTTGTTATTGTTTGAAATTTGGTAAAATTTTCATATACCAGAAGCACTTCCACAACAAATTTGATTTGGTTAATGTTTACTTGAACACATGTCTTCGCAGAAAAATCCAGTCTACCACCTGTGTAGTGTTTTGATCCGATTAACAGGATAGGTCTGGACTATGAAGTGCATAGATTTTTGTATATCTGAATTAATATGTATTGGGATTAAAAAGGTTGTACTATATTTACTTATGCTAGAAGACCATGTTTTGGCTATTTTATGTAATCGATAAAGACACTTTACTGGCGTGGTGCATACAATGTTTTTTCGGCTACTACTATTATTACTATTACTACATCAATTTGAAGTGTTTAGAACTTCTGGACTCACAGTTTAGAAAGTACATGACATTTGAGGTTTAGTTGTAACATTTGACGTTTGCATTACGATAAATTGTTTCCTTGACATTTAGGAGCGTTGGATTAGTTACCAGTCAAGTAAAGTATTTTACTGCCTAGGCAGGTAAAGAGCTGCTTTCTCGCGTCGGATGAGTAGGATAAAGTTGTACTTTCGAAAGTAGTAGCCGAAAAATACTTTTCCTACTCCTTTATTAGTAAATTGCTCATTACACACTATGTACTTGATTAGTAAATTCACTATTACACAGTGTTATGTAATGACTAGCACGTAATTTTTTTAATTACGTTACAGTTTCAAATTCAGTATTGTGCTCATAGGATGTTATTTAATGTCAGTTAATTCTTAGAAATATCGCAAGAAATAGTTAATGTTTGTACAACATTGTCGTGAAAGTGCAGAGTTTTAGTTGATGCTTTCGCTTTTCGAAAGGTACTTAGATTATATCCAAATAACATTAAATTAGAATTAAAACGTTCCATTAATTGTAAGCAGTGGTAAGTGATAATATCCCATGAACCCCATTCTCCAAGTCGATCTGACGTTTGTCAATATTTTGTTGTGACTGTCATATACTATCATACTTACTGTCATTAACCTATTCGTTTTTGCTGAAATAAGACAATATAAAGTTCTAAAGATATAGACGTCGTAGAAAAAATATAGTACATTACTCGAGTTGTAAGGCAATTACGCACTCATGGAAACAGTTTCCGCCCCTGCGTGATATGCTTCTTGCAACTCTCGTTATGTAATATAATATTAGTATTTTACTAGAGCCACTTTCTCGCGTTGGAGTAGTAGGATGACGTACTTTCGAATGTAGTAGCAGAAAAAACATTGATTGGGCTACGCAAGTAAAGTGTCTTTATCGAACTCGTCTGGTTGCTCGCTTCGGCTCTCAATTTCCAAACTCGTTCAATAAAGTGCCACTTTACTTCCTTGTTACATAAATAGCTAGTTTATTTATGGCTGTTGTATTTCACCTGTTATTTTATAACATCATATCTTTTAGGCACATGTTACACAATTTTAATAATTTCAGACGGTTTTTAGTTAAATATTGAGAAAAAAACTTACAAAAATCATCGTATCAAAATATTAAAAATTTTAATACTTATTCGTTTTGTAAATTGAACTTATTACTCCAAATATAATCGAAGATATAATTTACATGTAAGGCCGAGTGTAAAGCAAATTAGTTAACTTGAACAAATTTAAAATTCGATAAAACATAAGTGTCATATTTTCAATAATGGGCCTGTTGCCCCCATTTTTTTTATTGCAGAATATGAATCTACATGAAAAAATATAGACCCCTGTTATTTTTATTTTTTTTTCAAAGCGCTTAGTTAATTTTAAAAAAAAGGTTGTTTATGTTTAAAGTTTGAATCTCTGACGTCAGCGTTCCCTGGCGTGCTTAGTGCGGTGTAACTGTGTGATGTTGCCACGCCATTTTCTGATCCTGGCATTCCTATCGGCCGAGATGAAGTTTCTGAAATCGAAGTCGCAGCAGCGTTGCCATTTTATTCCAAACTCGCAATCGTAATAATGAATTATAAAAACCTACACGCGAATGGATGTGTTAAACGCGATTCGTTGTTAGTCGTTTTCCCTGTAAATATTAAAACGTAAAATATATTAAATTATAATTATAACTTGCAGCGGATATATCGCAAACAGAATTCATTTTATGGCAGCCGAAGGATAAGTTCATATTTCAAGGGTTATTAAAACTGGAACAACTATTTATTAAGTAGGTAAACTCGATTAAACCTGAGTTACAGCATGTATAGCTGCCATTACATTACTTTATTCAAGTCGCAACCTTTAAATAGCAAAATCGCCTAATTTGCGTAAAATCGAACGATCTGGCTACACGAGTTTCCATTCATGTAAAATTCGTCAATTAAGTGTAAGTTAATTTTTGGTAAATTGTCCGAAGATCCCTTCACATAATCTTGCACAGTCTTATGTTTGAACAACAATGTACTAAGTAAATAAAAAAACTTTAACGCGTCCTCCGTTCTCAAACCAAAACGTAAACAAAGGTACAAAGGCACAGAACCACAGAACATACGCGTGTTCAACAGCGATAAAGGTGTTAAGCATGCAACAGGGCATCCGGCGAATTGGCGCAATAGCGGAGTGCGTCTCCAGGAACGGTGACGTATCACGAAATATTTGAATTTGGCGGTAAACCTTTAAAGGTAAAAATAAGATACAAAAACATTAAAAATATTTTTTCTATTGCCAGCTTCTAACTGCGTTAGGTCCAAGCAAAGTCGCACATGTGTTGTAATAACGATTTATTGTCAAGGGCAACAACCCCATTACAGGACTTGCACAATTTTGGTATATTGGCAGTCAACCTCTAGTAATTCATAGGCTGGTGTGCCTTTAAGGTACTGAAAGACATTATTTATTCTTATTTTTATCAGAGTTGTTTTTAAAGTGAAATACTGATTTGGGCATGTCCTGTATAATGAAGATATGCTTTTGATGGTGATTAAATGTTATTGGTGAAACTTTATTGCACATCTTCCTTGAACTAAATCAAGATTAATACCAAATGGTACTTTGTATTGTACATTAGTGTGACATATGTGAATAGCAACTATCACTTAAAGCACTGTGGATAGGTACATGTGATTAAGATTTGCTACTTTTTCCAGGAAAATGGGAGTGTCCGTGGCATACCTGCAACATCTGTTTTGAGAATACAATAAGATGCTGTGAAAAGTGTTTAAACTCATATTGTGTAAACCATTCGGAGGGGAATATTCGTCACGATAATCTTCTAGGCTACATGTGTACAGAACACGACCCTGTAAGTTTAAATTAGACTTTCCTTTTTTCGAATATTACTTTAGAAGCTGTTGAGAAAGAGTTCCCTTTTGTGACAGATTTTATTTGGTTTGAAAATTATTACATGCAAACATTTATCTAGTCTAATTTTATACACGTTATTTACATGAACATGAATTAATGAATTTTCTGATTAGTGGTAGAAATTATACCGACAGCTCTTCATAATGTCATTTATTATAATGGCAGGTTTAGATTTTACAAAATTATTTTCGTCTAGACAGATGGTTAGAAAAAAGAGAGCTTGTTGAATGTGTTGAATAGGCATAAGCTTACTTGTAAAAAAATTCAACAGAGTTTTTTATTGTACAGGGTGTCCCATTTTCAGTGTAATTGTACGGTATCTCGGTAACTATTAATGCTAGAGCGTTGCGGTTTTATTATTACTGTATTACTTTTTTGTTCTGAGTTGATCTGTACCATTGCCATTTTTGTATCGTCTTTTGGTTTAACTTTTGAAAAATGTAACATTTCTTCAGCTTTCAAAATCTTGCTTGGATATATAGATACAAAAAAAACTGTAAAGACATTTTTTTATAGATATTTTTATTTTGAAACCAGTGGCGTACACAGAAATTTTTTAGGTCACATTCATGAGATATAACACAAACTTGAATTTTTTTAAGTAGGAACCATAGTTGGTTTTGCTTTGGTTGAAAAGGCCTTTTTTTTCTGATTAAAAAATATATACATTGTTAGGTTTATTTTTACTAATTTTGGTATTATTCCAATTTTTGTAATAATTTAATGATATTTTACGTTTTTGCCAAAATTAATGTAAATAATTGACTATAAACAATGTATAGGTATTTATCTCCAAATAAACAATCACTTTCATTATTTACATGTCCTCCTAGATTACCAATAAAAAACTCCATGAGCGCTCTTAGGAGTCTTATGTATGTATTAAAATATGCATATATTATTTTTCATGGGTTAAAAATGTTACTTAATAATATAAATTATATTGTGTATTTTCTAATTCCATAGCCTCCAGGATGTAAACGTAGTCTGATTGAATTACTAAAAAAAAATTGAATAATTCCAAAGTTAATAGCAATAAACCTAACAATGTATACATTTTTTAATCAGAAAAAATAGGCCTTTTCATCCATAGCAAAACCAACTATGGTTCCATTTAAAAAAGTTTGTTATATCTAAAAAAATGTGTCCTCCTAAAAAATTTCTGGGTACGCCACTGGTTTCAAAATAAAAATATCTATAAAAAACGTCTTTACAGTTTTTTTGTATCTATATACCCAAGCGATATATTGAAGGCTGAAGAAATGTTACATTTATCAAAATTTTTCAAAAATTGTCATCATTATTCTAACCTTAAAAATAACGTACATGTTTATTGTTCTATATATTGGTGTATTTTTATTAGTTTAACAATTTTATATTCTTCTGTTTAGAATGGCTTAAGAAAAAAAATATTTGGTACCGGCATATGCAGTATTAAAAAAATTATAGGTATCCAATGAAAAATGAAGGCGAAAACCAAGATATGTGAAAACTATGATGTGAAGTAATCAAAATATACTAATGTATATTTTAGCATTTCATATATATTATTGCACTAATAATATCACCCACCATGTAGTTTTAACATTATGTCGTACTTCGGAACCCTTGAAGTCCAAATTGTTTATGTAGAAGTCATTGATCAAATGTAAATTGATTTTCGGTAAATTATAGAAATATTATCTGAAGATACAACGAAAAATAAAACTATAACCCCCTCCCAAAACATAAATGCTTAATAAATGTCAAACATGAAATGGTAAAACGCATCCCATACCATACCCCACTGATCTCTAAATAATTGGATGTCGCTTACATACTAAAATGCATGTAAATTATTTGTGATAGATTTATGCCACTTTAGCACCTAGCCGCTGGTCCTTGTACTAAAATTTTGACAAGGGTTCGCTTCTGCGGTAAATATAACGTTAATGATTGACGGTTAAAATCGTGTACTCATCATCTGTCTGCAGATTTCCAAAAGATGATCATTG
The DNA here is from genome assembly GCA_025024175.1 of Rhyzopertha dominica. NCBI lineage: Eukaryota > Metazoa > Arthropoda > Insecta > Coleoptera > Bostrichidae > Rhyzopertha > Rhyzopertha dominica. The sequence goes on along the minus strand of QCXZ01000138.1, from coordinate 27,427,140 downwards.
TAGTGTTTGAGTAAGAAACATGTACCGTACAAACTGGATGTTACGTTTACTCATAACCATATTATATAATTAAGGATCTAACCTAAAATTTGAATGCGCTGTTAAATTGATAGTACGAGTACCAGCAGCATGGTGGCTACTTATCACAGTTTTGAATGACTTATGCGACATCCAGTTATTTAGAGATCAGTGCATAACCCTCAGTACTTGCACGACCTACATTGTAACGAACAAAATGCAAATTACGAGGGAAACTTTTAAATGTAAAAATAATGCTCTAAAACATTATAAAATTTTTTTTTTTTACTGGTGGCATCGTTATCGATTGGGTCTAAGCAAAGCCTGACATGTGTTATAATAATGATTTTCGGTTGAGAGCAAAGATCGCATTGAATGAACGTGGTAACTGGACCACCCTGTACAATGAGAGGTAAAATGATTTGTATTTACAAGGCTCATTTGAACCCATCACCTGTTATTATTACATAGATAAATTAAAAATACTGAAATGACCTACTTCAAGAATATGCTGTACAAAAAATGTCTTGTATTTTTTTTACAAAATTATTGATAAATTTACAGCTACTTGGAAATTGTTTGATTAAAAATCATAGCCCTCCCAAAATTTTTTAAATTGCATTTGCATAAAGTTTTATAACTTTTGTTTTCTTGTAACTATATTGCAGAAATAAATCAATAATTGTTTTAGTTTAAAGAATCTCCAGAAACAGACGGACAGAAGTCGTTTCAAAACAAATTTGAACAATCTCTTGCACCTGTGGCGACTGGGGAAACAGATATTACGTCAACCACCTCTGAGGAACCGGCAGAAAATCACACTTCTGCTTTGGAAGCCAGCCCTAAAAAGGACCAAAATGTTCAGAACGAAGCTGATTTCAAGGATGTGGTGTCTTCAACTCCTCTGAAAAAGAGGAGCTCAAAACTGGAATTGATTGCTTCAACATCTGACGAACAACTAGTTGAAAAAAGAAAGAGAGGCAGGCCTAGAAAGAAAATACGGTCCAGTATTGCCAACAACGCCAACCCTGACCCTGAGAACAGTACGCGATTAAGCCTTCCAGCAAAGTCCACTGCAGATGCCATTGTTGCAGTACAAAATGAAGTCAAGCTGACCTCCACTGTACCCAGCAGACATTTAAGAGCTAGCAAGAGCAGTTCGGATGGCACAGGATGCCGGTACATATCTGAGTTTGAACGTTTCATAAAGAGGCAAATACAGTTTGAAAAAGACTCAGAAAAAGACCTGCCCATAAGAAAACGCTCAAGGTTAAGGTGTGAAACAAGTTTATGAATGTGTATTTTGTATACAGATTTTATTTAATTCATATGATTATGACATATTTTTAATTATGTAACAACAACCTTACTTTCAATTTGTACCTTTATTATCTTTATGAATAAAAAAGTGATTTGTTTCTAGCTTATATCTTGCACTCTCAGTAGATTTTTGTTAAAAAGCAGAAAGCATGAAAAGGTAAAATTGAAAAATAAAATAGTATTGTTGCTAGAAACCAAACTTGAAAACATTTGCCTGAACACCAGCTAAAAAGCATTTTACGCATAAGATCTAATAAAACTACGCAGAATTTTTTACATGTATGGCAATAATTTTAATTAAAACATTTTCGTATTTTTCAGAAAATTTGAATATCTAAACACAAATTATTAAAGGGGATTTCGTTCTGGATAAAATGGTGAAAACCACGTTTTTTTATCTTTATTTAATCCAAAATAGTAGCAAAAAAGCTGATAATGGGATACTCTGCCTATTCAAGCATAAACTAGGGAAACCATGGAAAGTTGTATTAATGCACGAAACCACAGTGGTCTTTAGTAAAAGACCAGATTCACTGCAACTGGCAACAGTGCACTTACGCCCGATCAACTCAGAAAGATAATATACAAGTACAAATGTTGCAAAACAATAAACGAAGGTACTTTTTTACTTATAGTGATAACCGTATAGAAGCGTTAATACAAAATACTATTTTATGCACTAATATAAATTTGGTGATTCTTGATTCTTACCGACCATATGCAATATTCAGGGTGATTAACTAAGAATATGGACGGGTTGTATCTTGAAAACCATTCACGCTATCGCTATGAAGAAAAATTTTTTAGATAATGTAATAGAGAAATTTCACTATAAATGTTCTGTGGTTTCTAAGATTCCCACTAGGGGGCATATTTGACATCACAATAGAAATAAATACATATATATCCAAAACTTGAAAATAAAATGTTGGTGGAAGATAAAATTCTTAGAATATCTATCTAATTACCTAAAGGTTTTGTTAATTTTTTCTCCGATTGCCATGGTAATGACACTACAAAGCAAAATAACTTCTGAACTCTACTATAGATGCTGTGTCTTCTAAATGCCCTAACCAAATCCACCGAACTAGGACTCATTTTGCAGGATTTTCAACCAGATTAGGATTTATTATAAATTGTACCAAACATGATTTCTTTAAACAGCAGTAAGGGGCACCATTTGCACAAGCATTATACTTCCTGCAATTTCTCAAAACATACAAATAGGACAGTATAATTTTTGTTTTGTAGGCTATTATGTAAGAAAGAGAGAGAGAGAAAGATCAGAAAAGCCAGTGCAATTGTCATTTTTCGTTTGAAGTAATAAAGTTAAAAAAGGAAAACTGAACAGTTCAACAAACTTTATTTTGATTTGGAGGCTATTATTTAAGAAAAAGTGGTTGACAGCTTTTACTGTGTGACGCCTTTTTCGTTGAGCGGCGGAACGGGCCTTCGGATCGGAGGGCGGACGGTCGGGCGGTTACGTAATGAGCAGTACGGTGGTGACGTAAGCACTAAGCTCGGCGTCAAAACGMTTTCTCGGGCGCCAGTTTTTTATTATACTGAGGTATGCTCCTCAGATTACTGTGCCCTATCCCCCTTCGTGCACAGACCAGGGCAGCTACAGTGGAGATCGGCACTCCAGGGCACAACCCCGAGGGCGGATGCCGCAAGCTGAAAAAGATGTTAACGGGGTGCGGATGGTGCAGCAGAAAGAAAAACCATCAAGAACCTATAAACACAGTTTATTACTCTTAAATAATTTATTACACATGCAACAGAGGAGTCTTTACTAAATTATATAACGGCCCCCCCCTCACCTGCGGTGCCCAGCCAAGGAAAATTACGGTTATGCAATACGGTGATACGAAAACGGTCTACTGTTATTACGGTTACGGTACAAGTAACGGTGCGGTGGTTGTGATGAAATAGCGGTGCAAGCGGTAACCAAACTGAGTGAGCGTGTTATATCTGGTGACGKCGGTGGGTTATGTTCTCAGACAGGGTGATTGGTTGGTTGACGGAGTAAGTAAGAAACGGACGGAGGCGTAACAGTCTACAGTCGGTGTCGGGTGTCGGTAATAACGGTTGGTGACGTAAGGAAACTGTTCACGAGGTATGGGTCGCCTACAAACCTAGCATGCGGCGAACACCAAGCGGACAACTCTCCCTGTCTGCTACGGGCGAACCGCCTACAAATCTAGCATGCGGCGCACCCACAACAGACTGTCTCCACGGTCGGGGTCGGTTGGTGACGTAAGAAAGCCGTTCACGAGGTACGGGCCGCCTACAAACCTAGCATGCGACAAATACCAAGCGGACAGCTCTCCCTGCCTACTGCGAGCGAGCCGCCTACAAATCTAGCATGCGGCGCACCCACAACAGACGGTCTCCACGGTCAGGGTCGGTTGGTGACATAAGAAAGCTATTCACGAGGTACGGGCCGCCTACAAATCTAGTATGCGGCAAATACCAAGCGGGCAACTCTCCCTGTCTACTGCGAGCGAACCGCTTACAAAGCAAGTATGCAGCACGCTCCACAGTCGGTGACGGTGGGATATCAGGGATCGGTTATGGATGTGATAGATAGGAGGGCCACCACAATACAAGTGCTAAGCCTAGAGCTCACTCACCTGGTCTCTTATCGGTTTGCACCGGAAGACGGCTCGGTTAGAACTGCCTGAATACGGAAAACCGGCACGCTTTATCCGCGGCAGTCGGACTGATTAGCGGGAAAATTTGATGGCAGATGTTCTCAGTGCCACCTACGCGGGTTTTAAATGAACAGACGGACGCGGATCGAAACTTGGCTGAGGCCGGGTTTGTAACTTCGTTACAACTGTTTTGAAGTTATTACCAAAATAGCACATATAAGACATAAAATAAAAAAAAAGTATTTTCTGCTATCTGAAGATGAAACGAACACTTTATTTTGTAGACTATGATAAAGAAATTGTAGTAAAAACCTGAAGTTGATAGCTTTTCTGGTTTTGAAGTTATTACTAAAATAGTATACATATACATAACCGAACAGTTTATCCAGCAATGGTTCAAATTAATTTGATTTTGCAGTGACTACTTTCTTAAAAGTACTTCACTAGATATAATTTTATATTCAAGGTTAAAAATGTATTCTTAGTGGTTACAATTAGATATCTTGTTACTGTTATGTTTGGAAGTTTGGAATAAAGAAGGCCATGCTCTGTTACAATCGAGACAAATATCAACGGTTTGGTAGTTGAAGATTGTAACTTCTGAAGAAAATATTTATCTATTTATTAACAATTGTATGAGTTATTAGAAATGCAAACTAATCTACTGTTGAATAAATTAGGAAATGAGTCGCTTGGTTATTATTTTGCTAATAATTTCAAATTGAGAAACGCTATCAGCCATCGGGTGTTTACCACCAATTTTACGAATAATAGCCTACAAAACAAAGCTAGAAATTGTATATCATTCTAATTATTTTTTTCCGGAAGCAAAAGGAGAACGGTACTTTTTAAATTTTGTATGCATCTTGTGGTACTGTTTTGGCTGTAACTTCAAAACAAGAAAAGCTATCAACCTCAGGTTTTTATCAATTTTTTTTAAAATAGTCTACAAAACGAAGTAAAAAAAGTGTTTCGTCTTGTTTAGTTTTTTTTCAGAAATCAAGGAGAAAATTCCTTTTTTTTATTCCGTGTCTTGTATGTACCATTTTGACATTAATCTCAAAAGGAAAACTGATACTCACCTGGGATTTTCTCCACTCTCTTACATATAATAGCCTACAAAAAAAGTAAAAAAATTATATCATCCTACTTAAATTTTTTGGGTAATCAAGGAAAGTGAAAATTTTCCAAATGGCGCCCGCTACTGCTATTTGGAGGAATAATTTATCATTAATATTAATCTTCTTGAAACTTCCTCTAAAATGAGTCCTAGTTTGTTAAAGTTGGTTGAGATGTTTAAAAGATATATGTATATAGGAAAAATCTTATCTCTGAGTGGCTTTTTTAAATAATTAAATTATCTTTAAGAAAACATATTTGAAGTTACACTCACGTTCACGGTCAAAAAGCTACCTATAGGCCAGCAATACAAACGTTATATTAATTGAGATCAAATAATTTAGAACTGGATAATTTTATAAATTTTGTAAACTCTTTACATGCTTGTATAGATTTCAGTTATGAAACAGAAATTAATAATCAGATTTCCTTTTTAGATTTATTAATTTTACCTAACGAATCTTCTTTCCTTTCTTTTGAAATTTTAGAAAATCTAGGTACTTGTACAGACAACATTGTTTCTTATTTTTCTTTACACCCTTATTCACACAAAATGCATTAATTGCTTTCGAAAAAGAACTGTATAATTCTCCAAATTGCTTTCAATAACGATTTTCCAAATTATTTAATAGAAAAACTAAATATTTGACAAAATCTACATTTTCTTTCTGTATCATTAATTTTGTGAAAAAGTTAAGGTTTGGTTTCCTTTTAAGTTTGCTGGTCAAGTCTCAGTTAGCCTGTCTAGATTATTTTCTTCTCATGGATTAAATATTACTTTATCTTTTCCCATTTTGTTCATAATTTCAGATTTAAATGATTCAGGCATTTATAGTTTTAAATGCAATAATTGCATTTCAGTTTATGTTGGACAAACAGGTAGATCTTTTTTAATTAGAAGTAAGGAATATTTAAAATAATTCATAAATATAAAAATACAGATATAGATTCTTCGTTGGCTAATAATTTATTGTGAAATAAACATACTGCTATGCTAGGCAATTTAAATTAATTAGATTTGTGCAATAAATCATCAAAATTAAATTATTTGGAAATTTTATAAATTTATGACATTTTTAATGAACAAAACTTTACTTTTCTAAATGATTTTTGTAATTTCAATTGTCCAGTTCAAAATTATTTATTTGATATGTTGCTGGCCCGTAGGTTCCTTTTTGGTTTGAGGTAAAGTTTGCAGTTTGCTTGTTTCTGTATTTTTGACGAAGTCGAAATATTTGTAAAATTTTTCCTTTTCTCTTTGTAATACGAGTATATGGTACTGACAAGTGCTACTATACCTTTAATTCAATAAAGTAGATGTAACTTCAAGTATGTTTTCTTAAAGAAGATTTAATTATTTTAATTAGTAGTGTCGTTACCATGGCTACTAGAGAAAAAAATTGTATTGGCCATCTACATTTCATTGGGAAATTTTGAATCTATATATTTGCGTTTATTTGTAATTTACGCCTACCAGCGGGAACTTAGGAGTGGATTTCAAGCACGGAATTATATTGTATATTATATTTCTATTATATAATTCCGTGATTTCAAGATGCAGCCGATACATCGGCACCGCAAGGTGAATTACCCTGTATAAATGGAAACGGCAACGCTGAAAAATAACGTCAACAATATGTCATTCCTCAAAAGTTTTTCTGATTTCACACGTCACCTTCCTGCTGTCATTCTGTCATCGATCAGGTGTTAACGCAACGTGTTTGACGTGTGACGTGTCTAGTAAAACTGCCACTGCCCGGCTTTTATTGTTTGTATTTTTATTTTGCTGTAACTAGTTCTAAATCAAAAACTTCATGTTATCCGCTATGAAACAATATAACAAATGTGAAAGTGGTTATGCGTGGAATAATCTACTTAAAAGTTACTAGCAGTCGTCTTATTAGGGTGTAAAAGAAATCCCAGTACCGGTTATCACACATACTAGCAAATGTTGCGGTGATAAAGTTGTAGATATCCTACAGTTGTAATTGTAAATATGCTTATAAAGGATTCCTCCGTCTTGTTAAGTTTGCAACTTTACCTTAGTATTTATTTATTTGCATATGCAATAGTGGAGGTTGAAAGTTTAGGTCCAATTATCTATGCAATTAATTGTGGTGGTGAAGCACACACAGATTCATTTGGAATTCATTTTGAGAGAGATCCACTTCATGGAAAAGTTGGTATTGCTTCGGATTATGGAAAGAGGTTGCTGATTGGAAGGGCTCATCCAAATGACCAGATCTTGTATCAGACTGAGCGGTACCACACAAACACTTTTGGATATGATATACCATTGAATAGTGATGGAGAGTATGTCTTGGTGTTGAAATTTTGTGAAGTTTATTTTAACGCGCCTGACCAGAAAGTGTTTGATGTTGTCTTAAATGGAGATCATACCATAGTTTCTGACCTGGATATTTTCGAGCGGGTAGGAAGAGGTGTGGCCCATGATGAATACATACCGTTTAAAATATCTAAAGGTTCGTATATTTATAGTGGGTTTCGATTAAATTTACTGTACCGACATTTAATGCTTAATCTAAAATACAGTTTTTGCTGATATTTGATGTTAATATTATATGAATTTATCTTAAAATTGTGTATACAAGGTGGCCACTCTTGCAAAATGACAAAATAATAATAATAATAATTTATTTAAATTCTTGCACCATACAAATATTTTTGCAAATGATCAGAAAATAATCAGAAACATATGTTTCTTATTTTGCATGCACTATCCACTAAGATTACACACGAGAATAAATAAAAGACCATAAATGCATGAATAACTCGCTTAAGCATAGCTTGGTGCAAGTATAATATAAATTCTCTTAGAATCCGTAATGAGAGAAATAAAACATCTTATGCTATTATAACTATAAGGTTATCTTCAATCTTTCTATTTGTAAGCTATAGTTAACCCATTATCAGTAACTTAAGAGTTCATAGACTAAAACCATGGTGGAGGCGAATAAATTTAATAACTTGGCCCACCTATGCGGTTCGTTCTGTTCAAAATGTTAAATTCCTAAGGGCCGCCTGCTTTTCTGGTGCGCACTATACATACACCCATCAGTTTTCTAAAATTAATTTTCATTAAGTATCTCGCTTGATGTGTCTTTAAAAAGAAAAAATGAGGAATTATCATCATCAGTGCATATTATCTACTGTTGGTCAAAAAATGACAATTCATATTATGTTGTACAGTAAATCTACAGTATTAAAACAACTGTTTTCTGATAGGGCTTGAAAATGCGTAAACTTTGGTATTGACTGTTTATCTCTATGTCTATTACGAGAAAATATATTCCATTAAAAAAAACATGATTTTTTGAGTTTTACTTGAATAACTGGTAGGAAAAGCATTTTTAACCAAATATCTGAACATAAAAAATATGCAACATTCATTCAAATAAATCTACTTCATATTAATATTCTCTAGTTTACGGGATTATTATTAAAGGTTCTTTAGAATGGATACGGTGTATTTGCGATATGAAAACATAAAACTTGCATATTATTGGTGTTGATTATTTTGTTTGAAGACATAAACTGCAAGGAATAAACTAGTAGGGTGTGAGAAGTACAAACATTCACTGTCAAGCTACCTACAAAGGCTATCTCAGAAAATATCTTTGTCACATTAACATTTTAAGGATAGCTAATATAATAGTCATAATATAATATACATATGATATGTAATAGCCAGGACTTCCAGCGGAAAATAATTGGACAGTACCTATTTAAGGGGACAAATCCTGAAAAATATTAGTATAACTATGATTATGGTCAGATGTAACAGTGTCTACATAAGTATTATATATTTTACAAAACTGGCAATACTAAAAATTGTGGTAAATTGTTTTGAAAATTCAACAGAATTAACAGAAAGGGATGGAAGAGCATTTATAAGAATTCTCAAAAGTAGGCTACTTTGTGGAGTATTATGTCCCTATGGAATACCAAAACGGGTGTAGGAAATTGACCCAATGTTTTTAGAAAGTTAGAGTTTTATCTTAGGTTTTTATTTATAGAACTATGTCCAACTTACTACAACTAAATTATGAGAGTCAATTAAAAATGCTACTGGTCTGGACAGTCAATTTCAGTCATTGATCAAGAATAATACTTAGTGAAAAATAGAATATCACTGTTGGTATTAGGGACTTTAGAAAACGAATTATAAGGAGCAAATATAATATTTTGTATACATATTGTTTTGAAAGGCCTGTTCATTGTGCAAAAGGTTTAACGGTTTGGGTTTGCTTATCTGCAGGTAAAATGGGAAAATTTGCTTTTAGCATTTATTGAGTTAAAAAGTAAACATCTAAATATGAAGAGCAAAGTAGTTTAGCTTATCATACTGTTAAAACCACCAAGTAATAATTTTCGGAATATGATATATTTTCTGTTTTGGCCTTCTAACAACCCAGAAAGTGACACTGAAAATTTGTGGCGTAAGACAAAAGTTGAATTAAGAGCTTGATCTGCTTTTAAGAAAATAAAATGCAGAAAGGGAAAGGATTAGTGTAAGCAACCTGTTTCTTATTTGTCAGTAGAATAAAGGCACTAGGCATAATGAGAATTGCCAAATAGCCAAAAATTTTGTTTAAGTTACTTTCATATTAGCAACAAAATTATTACGAGCTCTGATAATATTTATTCCACCATTCCACTTAATAAGCATGTTACCACATAAATTTGTTTATTTATTTACAGATAAAGTGCTAGGGTTTGTAGTTTGATAATAATAGCTAATAATTGTACATTAAAAAAAAATTAGGTAGCCTATTGTAGTATAGTAGTGCATTTTTATTGGATTTTTCTTATTTCGAACTTCGGACCGGTTTCTATTCTCTATATTAAAACAACAAATTATATTTTGTAGCACGTCTATTATTAATTATTTTTGGAAACATACAAATGCATTGATGCTTATGGGTGAATTCATTTTCAAATAACTCGGAATTCCAATCTGAAAAAGATAGATGGGCTATACATTTTTTTTTTGGTTGGATATATTCAGGGTCCTCGCTTCTTTACACCAACTCCTTTCTGGTTATAGTGCTCTTCTGCACGTTCTGATTTTTAACAACTTCGGGATTTCTGTTAAGATCATTCACATCTTTGTGTAAAAATTTCAGCTTGTAACACTGAAATCCTCACAGAAGTTAAAATATCTATCTCCAGGCACTCTACTATATAAAGAACTTTCTTGTAGGAAAACTTTATTACAACGGGGAGGAGTCTGATATTCGGGCTGGTAAAATAAGAGTGGAATTCATTAAGGGTTACAAAGATAATCCAAAGATAAATGCAATGTATGTGATGAAGGGGAAATTAGATATCGTACCCCGTTTGCCTCCTATTCCTGTGGAACCAGAACCTGTTGAAGAAGTCAAGGAAGAGCCTGAAGTTATTCCTAAAAACAGACGTCCCAGCGGACCTAAGCAGCCGGATCCTTATTCGATGGACGATTCGTCTCTCATGCTACCTGTATTTATAGCTATTGGTGCTTTTATACCTTTATTGTTTTGCCTTTGTAAATTGTGATCTCTAAGACTAATGTGTGAAGTTCAGTTCAAAATTATGATTTGTTGTGCTACTTGGAAAAATGTTATTGTTTTTTTTTAGTGCTGTAAGTACTTAATATAATTATTGTTATCATGTCTTAATGAGAGGAATCACTTAATTTTTTTACAAGTATGAGGTAATGTTGTGATTCACAACTTACATGACATTGAATATGATTGTGTGAATGTATATTTTTTAAGTTGTTACATTTTGATCAATTGTTTCAGTATTTTGAAGCCGTTTCCATTATGTGTAGAATATGAAAAGTAGGGGTAATAATAAAATATTACATCAGAATACTAATTCATTTTGTATATACATTAAACATAGTGTGCATCTGGATGGATGCTATGATATGTACACCCAAAGACTTAATTGAAGGAATAGTTAGTCTTGGCATATTAGTTGGGAAATGGTAGATGGTGGTAACCAATGCATTACAGAGCCGATTCGAAGGACTTTGTGACTTCCTTAATGCCAAATTGCATTTATATTTTTTTCGGCTTGGTTTTTGGCCACTAATGATATCAGAGGGTGAATGCTTTCAGCGTCCATAATATAAGATAATATTTTGTCGGATAGATCGCTGTCTCTTGAAAACACTGACAAAAAGTTAATAGTCTGACGTTTCGATTACACCTGTAATCTTTGTCAAAGACGAAGAACCTCAAAATTTGCCTGACACAAGTTCAAACAAAATTTTGAAAGTAAATAAACAAATCACCAAGGATGCGAGACATAGAAACAACGTGCCGCCAACCTGATAAAAAGGAACCTAACGATGAAAAAGGAACTACCTACCTACTATATATACACGAACTACTTGATGAAAGATAACTACAAAATAGCCTTCCCAAGGTGGTAAATTCTGGTGTTTCAGCTTTGGCCATTTTAGTTCAAATGTCGGTTCCAAAATCTGAGTACACTTCAGATGGCGCCAGGTTCGTTGTCTCCCAGGCCAAGTTGATTAATATCAAAAGCAAAGCACCGTGACAGAACCAGCGAGCAATGGTCAAATTGTGAAATTGTCATTAGCATTATGTTTTTTTGCATAAGAAAAGTGTGGCATAAATGTTCATGTGCAGATTTTAACCTTTAAGACGACAAGTCTATACCATGTTGTACATACCATCAGTATGGGCGGTAATGGTGACAGATTAAAACAATGGGAAATGGGCTTGCAGATTGCAATTACAGGTAGGTATAATTCATCAATACAAAGTGATGCACATCAACAAAAGGTGAAAAATATTTCGTTGATTTGTTTATTTTTAGTGTGCTGCCTTGCTGTTGTCCAACTCCGAAGGTGTAACTGATGGTTAGAAAGTACTTGTCCTCACGTATACACAGGAGTACAAAAACCTGCTGAGTCTCATAAAGAATCATTATTAAATTTAGACCCACAATAGAGTATAGTTGCAAAGTATTTGAGCAGTCCAAGGGATTGATGTCGTTGTAGTGCAGTGCACTAATCCTTCGTGGTGTCTGCTATAGAAGTGTCCGATGTCCAATATTCTGGGCAAATGTCTCAGAGCTCAAGGCGCTGGTGAAAAGACTGAAATGCCTAGAAAGATCTGACAGTTTACATACAGAGCCAGATGATATTACTCTTATATATTAATTTAAAACCATATTTTGTAATCTTTGTAGCAGAACTTATGCACTGATTGCAGTAAAATAAACTAGTGTTAATATATTGATTAAGATATAGTTTTGGTGATTTTATAAAACTGACGTAAAGGTGGACATAGCCGTTGTTCGTGTTGGACGGTTTTAGCTAAACAGGTAAAGTTGTGCAGAGAGGAACGAAGAAGGGATGCGTCTACACATTGCAAACTGAAGACTGCACTCTTGTTCTACTTGTAGTGATATACAAAATCGAACGTGGTAGTAATTTACTAATAGTGGTGTCTGCATTTGCAGTAAAAGTTAAATGTGAAAGAAAGCACAAACCGTCACAAAGGGCATTTCCTTTTTTTAAATTTCTTTTGGAATTTTTCAAGAATCAATTTTTTCTTCACACTACCTCTGAATATGTTGTTATCAACTTCTTTTAACTTATTTATTAATTCATCAAATGCATTATTTTTAGCACATTTTCCAAAAGTTACTGTTGTCCGTCTGTCACACTTATAGCTCGAGAACACCTCAACGGATCGGAACCATTGCATAGGTGTTTGGCCTAACGATGATCAACATGTATGTATATCCTATACTCTGGATTTAACTTTACATAAATACTGATGGTTCTTATAATATTACTCCGTGGAATCTGAACTGTTGTCCTGGTTGTTAGGGTTGCTTCCTAACATTTAACTAGTACGAGTGGCAAGCTTCTTCAGAGGTTTTTCCGTCTCCGGTGCTGATCGTAGACTGTCTATATGCAGCACCGGAGATGGAAGGACCTCTGAAGAAGCTTGCCGCTCGTGCTAGCGAAACGTTAGGAAGCAACTCCAACTGACGACGGCCTACAGACGCGAATCAGATAATAGTTCTTTACCTGGCCGCAAAAGCTTTAACCAATTCGTCAGTTCTGCAGTTTTATAAATGTGACATGGTGTTCGTTTACTATACCTATATAGGTATTCTACTTCCAACAGAATTAAAATAGCACAGTTGTAAATGTTCACATCCAGACACCAGCAATTTAAAATCAAGTGCCAACAAGCAAAGCTGGCGGTTTTGTCCATAAACTTTGGTTTTGCCACAGTTTTACTTGTCTGGGTAAGGCAGTAAACTTATAAAATAGACTTGTCTACTGAAGAATATGAATTAGTCGTATTACTTAAATGTGGGCATTTTGAATAAGTACTTTAAGTATAAATTAATATTTTACAATAAGTATTTTTAAGTTAGCACAAATATTAGTATTTGCAAACAAATTCCCGCAGGGTTAATCACCTCATTTCACATGAAATAGTAAATTAAATACAAAGAGCCTCAGGTATATGGTATGACATTTATTTAACATAATAAGCATGTAATAACAAAAGCTGTCATGATAAATATAATTTCAAACTTCTGAAACATTGTTTAATATTTATAAAAAATAATGTATCTATTGTCTTCCAATTTATTATCAACAGGATTTAATAGATTATCATGTGTTTTTCTTTAATAATGATTCCTGTTATTAATATTCCTTGTAGTTACGTTTTACATTTTAAATACTATTTCATTTTTGCTTCAGCAACTACTAGTTCTATAGGAATACTGAGTAGATATATACATAAGCTCAGAAAATACTTATGTAAAGTGAATTTCTCATTGCATTATAACTGGCACCACTATTATAGTGGACTTATTATAACAATTGCTTCAGTCGTTCAGTTTAACTTTTTTTCGTTTATTTCCCTGTAGTCTTGGCCTTCACCAACATTTTATTGTAACCAACAGATAATAATGCTGAAACAATAGCATTAATGACTGCACAATATCTTTGTAGCCTTTATTTACCTGCTTTTAATATAGTTCATAGTATCTTGCATAGACAACTCAGATGTGCTTTCTATCGTTCAGGATCAATATTATAGGAACTAGGTAGAGTGTAGCTACAGGCTACATGTTAAGCAGATCTCGTCAAATGCCTTATTGTGTGCCTTTCTTCTTAAAGGTAGTGTACATTGTACATATATGATAATTAACCACTTCAAACAAATTTGTGTCACATATACCTTACTGAAACTGATCCAGTTTCAAATAATACACAAACTGCTAATGTCATAGGTAAAAAACMCTGTGCATACATTTTCTTGAATATCATCCTGATAAAATTACAACTCATATTAATAGTTCTTTGACMGTTTTGTGATAATCTATTTGTCAATTTGACAGAGACAACAATCTGACACAACAGCAAAATCAAGTCGACCTGGGAGACAACGAACCTGGCGCCATCTGAAACGGGCACGCGTTTTGGGGTCAGTAGTTAAGACGAGCTGTAACACCAGAATATACCACCTTGGCCTTCCAAATGTCACCTAACTCATAATTTCCATAATCCCTATTAAAATTATTAGTATTCCTACAAATTTTTATAGCTTTTATTAGACGTTTGTGATAATATTTTTCTCTATGTAAAATTTTTGTTTTATCAAAATCAATCTTGTGTTTAGTCAAATATGAGTGTTAAGCTACGGAAGATTTATCTATCTGTTGCAACCTAGTAGCACGTATGTGTTCTTTCAAATGCGTACATACTTTTCTTTTAGTTTGACCTATGTAACACTTTCTGCAAGAACAAGTAATTTTGTAAACACCTTCACTCTCTAAATATACTTTATCTTTAGCAGAACTTAAAATTTTATCTAAATTATTATATGTACTATCAACAACTAAAATATCGTGTTTTCTAAGCATACTCTTTAATTTTTCCGAAAGGCCTTGTACATAAGGCAAACTCAACTTCAATTTACTTTGTCGTGGCTGAGAATTTACTTGATTTGGATGAGCACTTTTATTAAAAACTGACTAAATATTCTTACTACTATAACCATTTCTCACTAGCGCTGATTTAAGATGATATATATCTTTTTGTACAGAACTTTCGTCTGATATCCTTTGTGCTCTAACAAATAACGTCCTAATAAGACTATTCTTTTGAGAAGGAGGGTGGTGAGATGTGGCATGTAAATATCTGTCTGTGTGTGTTGGTTTTCTGTAAACCTTGTGTCCTAACTGTCCAGTGTTTGTTCTGTAAATTTGGACATCCAAGAAAGATAAACTACCATTGCTTTCTAATTCCATAGTAAATTTTATGTCGGGATTTTGACTGTTCAAATGATTTAGAAACCTACCCAGCTCTTCTATACCGTGGGGCCAAATAACAAAAGTGTCATCTACGTACAACATACTAAAAAACCAACATTTTGGTTTAAGCTGAAAACTGTTTATCGCTACATGTTCAAAATTTTCCATAAACAAATTGGCTACTACAGGACTTAGAGGTGAACCCATTGCACAACCTGATTTTTGTTCATAAAAATTATCGTTCCATAGAAAAAAGTAGATTTTAAACAATGTTCGGATAATCTCTCTATCGTGTCACCTAAGGGATCGCTATTAAGCTTGGATTTGATGATATCTATCGTTTCAGGAATGGGTACTTTCGTAAATAAAGAAACCACGTGGTCAAAATCCCGACATAAAATTTACTATGGAATTAGAAAGCAATGGTAGTTTATCTTTCTTGGATGTCCAAATTTACCGAACAAACACTGGACAGTTAGGACACAAGGTTTACAGAAAACCAACACACACAGACATATTTACATGCCACATCTCACCACCCTCCTTCTCAAAAGAATAGTCTTATTAGGACGTTATTTGTTAGAGCACAAAGGATATCAGACGAAAGTTCTGTACAAAAAGATATATATCATCTTAAATCAGCGCTAGTGAGAAATGGTTATAGTAGTAAGAATATTTGGTCAGTTTTTAATAAAAGTGCTCATCCAAATCAAGTAAATTCTCAGCCATGACAAAGTAAATTGAAGTTGAGTTTGCCTTATGTACAAGGCCTTTCGGAAAAATTAAAGAGCAGGATGCTTAGAAAGTACGATATTTTAGTTGTTGATAGTACATATAATAATTTAGATGAAATTTTAAGTTCTACTAAAGATAAAGTACATTTAGAGAGTGAAGGTGTTTACAAAATTACTTGTTCTTGCGGAAAGTGTTACATAGGTCAAACTAAAAGAAAAGTAGGTACACGTTTGAAAGAACACATACGTGCTACTAGGTTGCAACAGATAGATAAATCTTCCGTAGCTGAACACTCATATTTGACTAAACACATGATTGATTTTGATAAAACAAAAATTTTACATAGATAAAAATACCATCACAAACGTCTAATAAAAGAAGCTATAGAAATTTGTAGGAATACTAATAATTTTAATAGGGATTGTGGAAATTATGAGTTAGATGACATTTGGAAGGCTATTTTGTAGTTATCTTTTATCAAGTAGTTCGTGTATATCTAGTAAGTAGATAGTTCCTTTTTCATAGTTAGGTTCCTTTCTATCAGGTTGGCACGTTGTTTCTATGACGTCTCGCATTCTTGGTGATTTGTTTATTTACTTTCAAAATTTTGTTTGAACTTGTGTCAGGCAAATTTTGAGGTTCTTCGTCTTTGACAAAGATTACAGGTGTAATCGAAACGTCAGACTATTAACTTTTTGTCAGTGTTTTCAAGAGACAGCGATCTATCCGACAAAATATTATCTACTACTACTTACTAATGATATCAATTTCACTGGAGAAGAAAAAAATGTTGTTGGAAGTTAGGGATGTAGAAAAAGTGATGAATATATGTCGGGATGTTGTCTTCGCGCTGTAAGATTTCCAAGTGAAATGTTGTACGTTAATTAATTAATACTTTTTGTTGCTGTGGGAGTGGGAAGATCATTACCATGCTAAATAAATATGGCAGCTGTGTTAGTTATACAGAGGCACAACATTTTATTAACGTTATAGCAATATCCATGGATGACAAAATAACTAAAAATGAAGTGTTCATTCCATCCAGTGCATCCCTCACTCAGAGCTGTGCCAGGTACAAGCAATATGTGTTTAAGTATGAAGTACAAGCACATGGTAAAATATGTACTCCAGTACAAATAATACAAACACTTAAAATTAAGTCAGAGTATAAGTACTCCAGTACCTATTACAATAAGGACATAAATAAAAATGTTGTAGATTCTAATAATAATAATAATAATGTTTAAGATATATCTGTGATTTAAACATTTTATTTACACATATTTATTTCTACATATTGTTAACATATTTATTTCACTTGCTTTTAAAATCACTAGTTCTGCAAAATTTTAATTAATTTTTTAAATTTATAATTACGTTGTGCGAGTGTTGAGATGGAAGGCATGTGTTGTACCGTAAAAACTTTATTTTATTTCTGCATAATCGTGAAGCATATTTAAGGTGCTTCTTTTGTCACCTAGTTAAATACAAAATTTTCATCGCTAACTCAGTTTTCGGCGTTTTTAGTTTGTCCTTGCTGGTGTTGTTTTTGTTGTTGCTGCTGCTTTTGCAAACAATGGTGCAGTATTCCACTTAAAATAGCAAAGTTATTAACCTCCAGTATAATCAGAGATCTACCATCTACCATTGTAGTTAGGAAAGAAATGTGCATATGTGGCCACCAGTTATTCTGGGTTATGAAATATTGTTATTTATATTTAAACTTTTTTAATTTGTGGTAGTTGCAAAGATAAATTAAATAGTTATTTAATCTTCAGTAGTATAAATGTAATTCTACTGTATAGGGTGTCCCATTTTCGTTGTAATTTTAGGGTATCTCGGTAAGTATTAATGCTAGAGCGTTGCGGTTTCGACATTACTGTATTACTTTTTTGTTGTGAGTTGAGATATACCATCGCCATTATTGTATCGTCTTTTGTTTCAAAGCCATGGCCAACTTTTGAAAAATGTAACATTTCTTCAGTTCTCAATATCTCGATCAGCTATGTAGATACAAAACAACTGTAAAGACTTTTTATAGATATTTTTATTCCAAATTCAGTGGCGTACTCAGAATTTTTTAGGGGGTCACATATTAGAGATTTAACACAAACTTGCATTTTTTAAAATGGAAACCATAGTTGGCTTTGTTATGGTTAAAAAACCAATTTTTTCTGATTAAAAATATGTATTCATTGTCAAGTTTATTTTTTCTAATTATGGAATCATTCAATTTTTTTTATTTAATCAGATTTTACGTTTACGTCCTGATGCTATGGAATAAGAAAATACACATTATAATTTATATTATTAAGTAAAAATTTTAATCCATTAAAAATAATATATGCACATTTGAATACATACGTAACACTTCTAAAAGCGCTCATGCAGTTTTTTTATTGGCAATCTAGGAGGCCATGCAACTAATGAAAATGATTGTTTATTTGGAGATAAGTACCTATGCATTGTTTATCGTCAATTACTTACATCCACTTTGACAAAAAAACGTAAAATCACATAAAATTATTACAAAAATTAGAATAATACCAAAATTAACAAAAATAAATCTAACGATGTATACCTAATCTTACTTAATCAGAAAAACTAGATCTCTTCAACCAAAGCAAAGCCAACTACGGTTTCCATTTTAAAAAATGCAAGTTTGTGTTATATCTCTAAAATGTGACCCCCTAATAAAATTCTGAGTGCGCCACTGAATTTAGATTAAAAATATCAATTAAAAAAAGTCTTTACAGTTTTTTTGTATCTACATAGCTGATCGAGATATTGAGAACTGAAGAAATGTTACATTTTTCAAAAGTTGGCCATGGCTTTAAAACAAAAGATGATATAGTAATGGCGATGGTACAGCTCAACTCACAACAAAAAAGTAATACAGTAATGTCGAAACCGCAACGCTCTAGCATTAATAGTTACCGAGATACCCTACAATTACAATGAAAATGGGACACCCTGTACATCGAATACACTATAATCTTACTATGCATTCTAAAAAAAATTGGATTAGGTATAAATAAAAAATTTTGATAATCCGATTAAAAGTTATGTGGTTACAGTCAAATGTCTGTTTGAATAAAAACATAGCCCCTTGTTAAAATAAAGTAAAAAACTGCTGCAAATTGAATCAATACTTCCACATCCAATTGTCAAAATGACATTTACGTTCTTATTTCTTGTACTCTACGATTAGTAATCACGTTTTGAGCATTTTTTCTCTACACATTTTTTCCAAGACAAACAGCCCTCGTGATAGTAGCAACCATATTAAATGTTAAAATCGGTTTTTCCAAATAACTCGAAAATTATTAACTTAACAAAAAAATTACAAGAGTGCTTTCTGATCAGAAATTCGATCTTCTATATAATACCAAAATTTAAAAAAAATCGTACGAGCAGGGTCCAAAATAGTTTTTTTGGTAATATTTCGAAAATGTCAAAATTTTGAATAAATTTTCTTAGACACTTTTTGTGAGAAATTTTATTTCCTATCTGTTGGTATTTTTATTTTTTGAATATATTAAATATATTCGGAGATATTTAGGAAAAACCGTTTTCTTTAAGTTACGCTTTTTTGCTATCTTCTAAACAGTTTGCTGCACCGAAAATTTATAAGAGCGAATAATACTCGCAGTTATACTACTAATCATATACTAAAACGAAAAACAAAATTTGCAAAATGGGTAGTTACCCCCCAATTTCGCCCCCTTCTCGATACCCTACTTACCCCACAAACAATAGGTCGCTTTGGGTAGTTAAGATTTATACGTTTGCCAAATTTCAAGTTTTTATATTAAGTCTTTCGAAAGTTATCGT
Organism: Rhyzopertha dominica; assembly: GCA_025024175.1. Taxonomy (NCBI): domain Eukaryota; kingdom Metazoa; phylum Arthropoda; class Insecta; order Coleoptera; family Bostrichidae; genus Rhyzopertha; species Rhyzopertha dominica. The sequence goes on along the minus strand of QCXZ01000138.1, from coordinate 27,407,134 downwards.
GTCCACAAACAATACCACAGATACAGACACACAGACAAGAAATTTTTTTTGCTCAAATTTTGTTTTTTGCGTTTTCGACCATTTTAAAACGAATGAGCAAATAAAAATTTTTGAAAATTTTTTTCGCGATACAATACTTCCCATCCGTTGGATGTGGAAGTAATAATGTGCACACCAAACAAGCAAAATCTGTTGAATTTTTCTTATTTGACAATAAAGGTGATGAACACTAATGTTCAAAATTTAAAGTTTCTTAGTCAATAGTAAAATATAAGAAGTTTTAGAAGAATCTCAGAATCTGAAAACTGGTGCAAAAATAATACTATCTTACACTATAACTTTTTTTGAAATAATGCGTGCCTACTGATATATTGACTCTTAAACATGGGGGAAAAGAAACGGTTTTTAAAAAATATCTCTTGGACCGGTTGATATAATTTCATCAAATTTTGACTATTATTATTTGAAGTGGAAGACGTTAAAATGATGTACACACTTTTTTAGTATTTTTTTTGGGGGGGMCCCCCACATTTTAACCCTTAATTTTAAAACGGTTAATAATTTTTTTACAAAATATATGTTTTTTTAATCTTTGGGCCTTTAACAAAAAAAGGTACTCTTTGTTCATGCTGCTAAAATTGACCCTTTCCAAGAAAATTGCAGTTGAATATGTAACGATTCACCATTTCACTGCTTAATTGAATCATTTTTTTATCAAATTAGCCGTGATAAATAATAAAACTGTGTTTGATGTCACTGTTACATTGACATTTTGACAATCTTTTACATTATTTGTTGCAAAAATTCTGAAAAAATAATGAAATATTCATATAAAGGTGTATGCCAACTTACTCATTTATATGAAAATTCCATTACTATTGTTTCAGAATTCTTACAAATATTTCTCAAAATAACAGTGACATTTAACACAGTTTCATTATTTTTCATGGCCAATGATCGATTTTTATATCAAATACATTTCTTTGTATTTCATAAATAAAAGATCCGTGTCTCTACCCCAGGCCCCCCCGAAATTCACAAGCCCGGAGAAAAATACCCCGTCTCTACGGCCCTGCGCTTGCCTACCTACTCCAAAAATAACAAGATGTGATCTTTAGATGTTCATAGCCAGCCTTTAGGAACTTCGAGCCTAAGAAGTTCAGTAGCTGCTCGGCTTTAGTTAGTTGAGGAAAAACGATTATTTGGGTCTGGGTAATAGTTACATGTGAAATGAACAGTACGATGTACTCACAATCTTTTAATTACTTTTGATAGCACATTACAACCGCTCTGTTTTCGGTACGTTCGTTCAATTCAAACATACGGTCGATTATGAAAAGGGTATTTGGTTAACCCTTTGTGCAACCGGCCCATGAAGATGTACAGACAGTATTTTGATATCATATCCCAAGCTCACTAACGCCTTCATTGCGACGCTGTAACTCTCTTGTCAGAGGGGGTTCTCTAATAAAATGTTGAGCTACATATGCATTGAAATTCGGGTATACTCGTTTGAGAGAAATAGTATTACAACCAGGAACCAGCATTATAGTTTTAAGCACGTGAAAGACAGTAGAGGCAATGGAGAAAGTTTGCATTGCTACATGATTAAGTAGCACATAGTTACCACCAAAACATATTTAGATTAGAAATCGTAAGCCCGATGCATTGTTCATTGGCCCATTGGACCGGTTTCTCTTCTCTATTTTAAGCTAAAATCAACCCTGTTTTTAAAATCTAAACCAATCACATACCTCAATTTAAGGTGTTGTCATGGTTACTGGTTTAATTTTAGCTAACATCAACTTTAACAAAAAGAAGAGAAACCGGCCCATTTATTATTGCGACAAGCAGCGTATATACATATGTTGCTAGTTCATATTTGGCAGTACTTCATACGAACGAAAATGGCGGATGACTATACCCCACAGAAATCACGATTTCTGTGCTATACCCCCTCTTTATAGATCCTTAACCCTGGCTACAACGGCAGGCTTAGGTCATGATGGTCAACGAGAAGCGATTATAGAGGTAATAAATTGATAGCCACTGAAGCACCTGTTGTTGAATTATTACGTGTTAATTTAATATTCACATTTAGCACGTAACTACGCAAGAAAAAATCAAAAGGCATTATTTTAAGAAGCCGAAGCTTCAGGACACTGGGCTCTTAACATCACACCATACGAAATAAAAAGGCAGTTTCTGATAAAATGGCATGTTTAATAAAATCTAGAAACTTAGTAGGTGCTTTACGGTTACATTAGTAGATAGATGTGTGGCTTTTCAAATAGTTCCTAATCGTTTTTGCGTAAAGATAAGCATTTTTCGAAATAAAAAAGTCGAAGATTTCGATTCTCATAATCATAATAGAGCTTTATCTCCACTTAAATTTAGCTACTTTCAAAATAGGGACCTGGTAAGTCTGGGGGAGAGTAAGACGCCAGACTTAGCTTTCATTTGAGGAATTCACTGGTCTCATGAAAGACCAAAAGCACTCGTAAAGACCGTAAATATGAGAATACTGTCTGTTCAACTCCAACTATATCTAATATCACAAAAGATATGCATAACACTGACGTAAAAGCTTTTTGAAGCAACCACATACCTATACAAAGTCACAAGACATTTACAACAAATTACAAAGGTTATATAGAAAATTCGGTTTATAAGATGCCATTCATGTATTCACAGCAGTTACGCTATACATTTAATGGTCGCTTGATAGACTTTCATTTTTCCTTACATTAACACAGTCTTTGATAACAGAATCAGAAGACATATTACTTCCTCCACTGAAGCTTCTAGACCGTTTTACTTGTAAAAATAATTCACCAACGGTCCTAAAAGGGCTTAGGTGTTGTATTGAACCACTGATAAGATCGTCGGATCCGGTCAGATTTAAACTGTTCACCACTTCATGACCAATGTCGTCCATAGCACTACAACTTTTGGTACACTTATAGCTAGTTGAGTTGAAATTGTTGACTTCTGCTTCTACCAAGAACAACTTGCGGCATATTTGCGGTGAAGCTGTTAACGATGAATCTATCAATGGCCGACTTTGGACGTGCCCGATTGGTTTCAAGGAAATTTGACAGCTCTCTGTTATTAACGCTGCATCGTCTATAAACACGTCTTCGTTATAGTCGTAGAAAGCGGAGTCCTGCTTGCACACCGCGTTCGGGTTCTCTTTGAATGTGTCTAGGACGGCGACGGGTGATTCTTCAGAATACGAAGGCAATTCCGGTATATTCCACATTTCCCTGTTCCGAAGAATAAAGAAAACAGTGTTAATTTAACTGCATCACAAATAAATTATAAGCGAAGCAATTTATATTTAATCTTTTTCTTTAGTAGAAAAACTTGATAATAATATGTCCCATAGGTTTTGGTGTACATATCTAAGGCCCTAAATGATTAATAAAAATAAATTGCACATTGCTGTGGAAGCAAAAAATTCTTAGACTGTGGTCTTAGTTTGATAGTACAGTTTTTTAATTTACATAATATTATGTCGATATGGCCCCCAAACTAGAAATTAGAAAAATTATTCACGATTTAGTTGGACAAGGCCCAAATAATACGAATATTTGAAAATCAAAATTTATCTGGTAGAACCATTTATCGGACAATTGGTAAATGCGGGAAATGTATTCCTTGCGCCAATCTACCAAGGAGTGGAAGACCGAAAATTTATAAATATATAATAAAGGAACCACTTCAGTTTGATAGCACAGTTTGGTGTTTTCCACTAATAGTAACTATACGCGTAACCATTACTATTAGTATTAGCCTAATATTCTCATGAACTACTCTAATAACCTGTAGTTAACATAAAAACTTGTTTTACCCTAAGAAATGACTGCTACATGATCGAGCCTTTTGTTGACGTCACAGTTTGTATCACGTGATCCGCATGGCATTCAGAACAGCATAATAACGCGTTGATTGTTAGTTTCTTTTTCTGTTTGTGCTTGTTTGTTTGTGACAAGGGTAAGCGATAATTTTTGTTCTCGTTTTTAATTCGTTTTAGGTGTGTTACCATGGTTTGAGTAGTATGAATGCCACACAATTTAAAAAATCTACGCTGTACAATTTACCGCGTATTAATTGTAAATAGTGGCCGAGTTTTTGTGTAAAGTGGTCCACACCGTAGAAAACCCGTTTTAAAGGCACACACCTACAGTTACAAACTTCTTACTAGAATTTTTGGACATGTTTTTACACCCAGGGACAAAACCCTACTTATTTTCAAGTCATTATGTTGATATTAATAAATATTACTCCCATCCAACCATCTACGAAAACAAATCAACAAATGCTTCAGTGTGTCACGTAGGGTTGCCAGATTTGTATGGATGGTAGTCTCTAAGTGAACTACTCCCAGAAATGTCGGCCATATTTTGCTAATTACCAACATGAGGTCGCTACCATACGCTATCTCCATAAAACTAGTGATATACATTTGACCAAAACTAAACTAAAATTTGCAAATTATAAACATCGAAATATTCTTTACTACAAAATCTCAATTTCGCAATGCAAAAATACTCATACGCCTTGAATTTCGTGGAATGAACTCTTTCATTAATATCTGCAGATCAACTTGGTCGGTCATGTCATTATAAACAAGTAAGAGGAATAGGTTGAGCCAATCAAACAGAAATACAGGTACTTTGTTCGTTTGAGCTAGATGACCCTGGAATTGTGGTAAGCACACCAATTCCAGAATTAGTCTGTTCCTATCTTTGCAAAAAAGTAGCAACTTCTCTCAAAATGTTTGGCTGTTCATTTTGTCTTCAGAAATTGCAAAAATATGTTTCAATGGCCCAAACCACCTTGCTTTGTCAAAGTCGTTTTATATTCGTGTTTCATATGTGCTTCAGGATTAAAAAATTAATCATACACAATATGATGATCGTTATTGATTTCTCAAATATTTCCGTCTGATTCCGAGTGGGTATTTTACCTACTCGAGTGGGGGGAATAGCACGTAATCGCCTCTAGCTTTACCTACTTACTCAAACAAATCAATCGTCAGCATTTGCTGTGTAAGCTAACCGCAGCTAGCCAAACAACCCATGGCTTGTCTAGCGCTACTACAACAGTAGTAATTTTTCGTGCCCGTTTCTCGCAGGTCTGCAACTTCGTAACGTTCAGTGGGTAACCCAGTGGTTACCCGGACGGACTTTTGCGTTCAACTTTCTGCTCGACCCCTTACAGCATTGTCGGTTCTCCAAACCATCACCAAGTCGCCTTGATTATTAAGTTTTGTTTTAGCTCTGGTGTTATCAAATCTAACTTTTTGTTTCTTTTGTTGTCATTCGCTTCCTAATGTTTATATTACGGTAGAGCTTCCAATGGGAACACTCCGGTGACTGTATTTGCTTAAGCAATTCAATGCGCCTTGTACTTGTCTTACAAACGTGTCCCACCCACTGCACTTTCCGAATCGTCGTCCTGAAGCTGAGCGGCAAGTATCCAGTCGCCTTGGTAACATCTGCTTTGTTAATAACTACCTTTTTATTAAATGGATTGGAACTTGATGCAATTATGTGCGTCATTTTGCCCCTAGTCGCTATTTTGTACTTCCGCCACCATAGTGGCATTCTTGGCATCACGTCTGCTTGAAAGGCCATTCTTAACGTGTTTTAGTTGGTGACCACTTTGAATTTGATGCCAAATAGACCTGGAAAAGGTAATACTTTTGTTTGAGAGAAGTCTTCCTGCTGAAGTAAGCTGCTGATTACTATCCTTGACTTGCTCTTGCGACGGCAGCGCTAGCATCTGTATGCAGATTCTGATCGAAGACAATTAAGACGAGTCGAGTTTTAAGAATATCTTTGATTATTCTTACGGCTTTAGTTTGTTCTTCACCTAATTCCAGGTGGTGTTTTTCTTTAACAGTTGCAGCAAAGGCTCAACGGTTTAGGCGTAATCTTTGACAATCTTCCGAAAGTACACTGACAACCCCAAATACTTACACACTTGCTTTACGTTCTGCGGATCTTCCATTTCTATTACCACTACGACTTTCACGCTATCTGGCCTTATGCCTTTCAGCGCTTATTTCACGACCTAGATAGGTAACAGTGCTCTTAAAGAACATGCACTAGTTTAGCTTCGGGGTAAAATCACAGTTCCTTAGCGTTTTAAAGGGTTGGGTTAATCTCTGAAGTCCTTGTTCGGAAATCTCCTAATGTAATAAATATATCGCCGATATAGGTAAAAGAGATCGTGTTTCTCAATATGCCCAGTGCCTTCTTCATTAAATATTCAAAGACGGCTGGGGCATTCGACAAGCCCGAAAGTATACGAAGAAACTCGTATAATGTGTTAGGTGTCATAACTGCTGTTCTCTCAAGCGAGTTCGATGCCACTGGAACTTGATAATATCCGACGCTAAGTCGGGGGTTTTGAAAAGCTGGCATGCCTTTGCTTAATATACCAATCTGGGAATCGATTAGAGGCTTACTTAGGTATTTAGGATGTCTGTTCTTGACAGCTTTAGCTGTAATCCCGTTTTCTTCTTCACTTGATTCTCGACCAATTCCAGAATCAGCTTCTTTGTCTCTGAGGTGGGCTAGGAAGAAACACACAATCGGCTCATCATTTTTCACTTATCGAGAAAAAATAGAATCTCTGTATTCTTGCAGTAAGCCTAGAAGCGTCGCTTTTGTAATTTCGCTACTGCAATTGAGATTTTCTATCCTGAACGTTATTCACTTGCAGCGGAGGCAGTGCATGTAATTAGAGTTTATTATTCTGTTGTGACATCAACGTAATTTAATCGTGTTAACCACACAGGAAATCTGCTCCAACAATGAAGTCGTAGTTCACGTAGTGATCTTCCAACACAACTGTATGTATCGTATCATCGCTATAATTTCTACACGCATGTTTACATTTCAGTCGGCATCGTTTTACCCATGAACCAACCACCCTAGTTTGCAATCTGTTTTCACCACTGCAGTTTTTATTCGGGTCCGTTAAGTTAGCTCCGCCATGTTGAGCAATTTTTTTGAAAACATTGCTCCAGATTGCCCTGAGCTAGCTCCACTAAAGAGAAAGCTAGCTCCACCTTACTTGAGTAGTTATAAGCTCATCATTGCGGGGGGGGGGCTAACTTAACGTTATCCTCGCCATGTCCTCAAATCTGTTTCAAAAGCTAGCTCCAGCTTGCCCAGAGCTAGCTCCAGCTAGCTTCACTAAAGAGAAAGGTAGCTCCACCTTACTTGAGTAGTTATAAGCTCATCATTGCGGGGGGGCTAACAACGTTATCCTCGCCATGGCCTCAAATCTGTTTCAAAAGCTAGCTCCAGCTTGCCCAGAGCTAGCTCCAGCTAGCTCCACTAAAGAGAAAGCTAGCTCCACCTTACTTGAGTAGTTATAAGCTCATCATTGCGGGGGGGGGGGGGGCTAACTTAACGTTATCCTCGCCATGGCCTCAAATCTGTTTCAAAAGCTAGCTCCAGCTTGCCCAGAGCTAGCTCCAGCTAGCTCCACTAAAGAGAAAGCTAGCTCCACCTTACTTGAGTAGTTATACGCTCAACATTTCTGGGAGTGCTAACTTAACATTATCCTCGCCATGGCCTCAAATCTGTTTCAAAAGCTAGCTCCAGCTTACCCAGAGCTAGCTCCAGCTAGCTCCACTAAAGAGAGAGCTAGCTCCACCTTACTTGAGTAGTTATAAGCTCATCATTTCTGGGAGTGCTATCTTAACGTTATCCTCGCCATGGCCTCAAATCTGTTTCAAAAGCTAGCTCCAGCTTGTCCAGAGCTAGCTCCAGCTTGTCCAGAGCTAGCTCCAGCTAGCTCCACTAAAGAGAAAGCTAGCTCCACCTTACTTGAGTAGTTATAAGCTCATCATTTCGGGGGTGCTAACTTAACGCCATCGTCGCCACTGTGTCAAATCTGTTTCAAAAGCTAGCTCCAGCTTGCCCAGAGCTAGCTCCAGCTAGCTCCACTAAAGAGAAAGCCAGCTCCACCTCACTTGAGTAGTATAAGCTCATCACTTAGGAGGGTGCTAACTTAACGCTATCCTCGCCACTGTTTCAAAACCTAGCTCCAGGTAGCCCAGGGCTAGCTCTAGCTAGCTCCGCTATAGACAAAGTTAGCTCCATCCCAATTTCCATAATTTTCAGGAAAAGAAGATTTAGCTCCGCCATTTTGATCGGTCGATTTGAAAAATAGCTCCACATCATTTGGGGCTGTCTTCAGTTAGCTCCGTTCTTAAAAAGCTAGCTACATTCAGCTACGTTCAGAGTGCAGAGTTTTGAGCATGGCGCAATCTTTACAGTTGTTCGGTAACGAAAAACCCTTGTACAAATAACGTTTATCGAATTTGAGTTTCTTTATAGATTGTATGAAAACAATCATATTATTTATAAAGAAGTAAAAAAATAAAAATTAAATTCCCGACATGTTACCAAAATGAAATTACCTATATTCAAAAGGTCCAGGCATTGACTTTCCCAGATTCGTTCAATCTGAATCATTTTTTAAGCAATCAGAAAATTAATTGTTATAATTTGTAAGCTCTGGGCAAGCTGGAGCTAGCTTTTGAAACAGATTTGAGGCCATGGCGAGGATAACGTTAAGTTAGCCCCCCCCGCAATGATGAGCTTATAACTACTCAAGTAAGGTGGAGCTAGCTTTCTCTTTAGTGGAGCTAGCTGGAGCTAGCTCTGGGCAAGCTGGAGCTAGCTTTTGAAACAGATTTGAGGCCATGGCGAGGATAACGTTAAGTTAGCCCCCCCCGCAATGATGAGCTTATAACTACTCAAGTAAGGTGGAGCTAGCTTTCTCTTTAGTGGAGCTAGCTGGAGCTAGCTCTGGGCAAGCTGGAGCTAGGTTTTGAAACATATTTGAGGCCATGGCGAGGATAACGTTAAGTTAGCACCCCCCGCAATGATGAGCTTATAACTACTCAAGTAAGGTGGAGCTAGCTTTCTCTTTAGTGGAGCTAGCTGGAGCTAGCTCTGGGCAAGCTGGAGCTAGCTCTGGGCAAGCTGGAGCTAGGTTTTGAAACAGATTTTAGGCCATGGCGAGGATAACGTTAAGTTAGCACCCCCCGCAATGATGAGGTTATAACTACTCAAGTAAGGTGGAGCTAGCTTTCTCTTTAGTGGAGCTAGCTGGAGCTAGCTCTGGGCAAGCTGTAACTAGCTTTTGAAACAGATTTGAGGCCATGGCGAGGATAACGTTAAGTTAGCCCCCCCCCGCAATGATGAGCTTATAACTACTCAAGTAAGGTGGAGCMAGCTTTCTCTTTAGTGGAGCTAGCTGGAGCTAGCTCTGGGCAAGCTGGAGCTAGCTTTTGAAACAGATTTGAGGCCATGGCGAGGATAACGTTAAGTTAGCCCCCCCGCAATGATGAGCTTAMAACTACTCAAGTAAGGWGGAGCTAGCRTTCTCTTTAGTGGAGCTAGCTGGAGCTAGCTCTGGGCAAGCTGGAGCTAGCTTTTGAAACAGATATGAGGCCATGGCGAGGATAACGTTAAGTTAGCCTCCCCGCAATGATGAGCTTATAACTACTCAAGTAAGGTGGAGCTAGCTTTCTCTTTAGTGGAGCTAGCTGGAGCTAGCTCTGGGCAAGCTGGAGCTAGGTTTTGAAACAGATTTTAGGCCATGGCGAGGATAACGTTAAGTTAGCACCCCCCGCAATGATGAGGTTATAACTACTCAAGTAAGTTGGAGCTAGCTTTCTCTTTAGTGGAGCTAGCTCTGGGCAAGCTGTAACTAGCTTTTGAATCAGATTTGAGGCCATGGCGAGGATAACGTTAAGTTAGCCCCTCCCGCAATGATGAGCTTATAACTACTCAAGTAAGGTGGAGCTAGCTTTCTCTTTAGTGGAGCTAGCTGGAGCTAGCTCTGGGCAAGCTGGAGCTAGCTTTTGAAACAGATTTGAGGCCATGGCGAGGATAACGTTAAGTTAGCCCCCCCCCCCCGCAATGATGAGCTTATAACTACTCAAGTAAGGTGGAGCTAGCTTTCTCTTTAGTGGAGCTAGCTGGAGCTAGCTTTTGAAACAGATTTGAGGCCATGGCGAGGATAACGTTAAGTTAGCCCCCCCCCCGCAATGATGAGCTTATAACTACTCAAGTAAGGTGGAGCTAGCTTTCTCTTTAGTGGAGCTAGCTGGAGCTAGCTCTGGGCAAGCTGGAGCTAGCTTTTGAAACAGATTGGAGGACATGGCGAGGATAACGTTAAGTTAGCCCCCCCGCAATGATGAGCTTATAACTACTCAAGTAAGGTGGAGCTAGCTTTCTCTTTAGTGGAGCTAGCTCAGGGCAATCTGGAGCAATGTTTTCAAAAAAATTGCTCAACATGGCGGAGCTAACTTAACGGACCCCTTTTATTCTTCGATCAACAGGCACTTTGAGCAGGGTACGTCTGCTCCCAGCATCAAAGAATTTACTTTACGGTGGTTAATTATTGCTGATATAAGGGGATGTTCACCGTATTAATTTGTTCTTGCTTGGGCACCGACAGCGCTTATTATGCCCGTGTAACTAGGTGGTATCGAATAGCTTCGTTTCAATACTTACGCGCACTGATGGCTAAAACTTCTTAGAAAAATAATAACAACGCTTTTTTACTCAAGTTACGTTGCGACAGTTGACAACTTGGACAGCCAGGTGGTTCCTTGTTCTTCCCGTAAAAAAACCGCCGAGTGCGGCTACTGTCTATTTCCTTATGAACCACCGAACTGCAATCAGTTGCCCTCCCTGGCTTTCCAGTCCTCTCGGACATGGTTCGGACGCTGCAGGGCCTCCTAGCGGTTAAGCATTCATCGCAGATATTTATTTCATCGCGGCTTTGAACGTCTTTTATTCCCTCAAAAATGTCCTGTTCCTGCAGCAGACGAGCAAAAATAACTTCAGGAGTCACACGGTCCAATTCAGGTAACTCAGTTACCTCATCGCTGATATTCCTGGGCAGGGCGTCTGGGAGCTCGTTGCATTTACCACGACTAAATTAAATTAAATTCCTGCAGTAACAGACTCCAGCAGTTTGGCCTTTATAGCTCGAAGCCAAGTGAGAAAACGGTTGTAGGTACATAGCTTGAATGGACGATCGATCTTCTAGATAAGACCGGAAACGCTGTACAGCGCGCACAATGGCGACATCCACGTTCATTGCAATGATAACCACACCTGACCTTCCAGCTGGCGACGTAATGACATCCCTCTAAACGTTCTTGGTAAAGAACCGCTCCCATGCCAATGCAGCTGGCGTCTTTCGGTACCACCAAAGTTAGGGCTAGAGGGTCGTAAGGATTGTGATAATGCTTTCTGTGCAACTTCGAAAACGTCTTGCTAACTTAGGCACGTAATCACGTAACAATTCGCATGAATACCCGCAAAGGCTTTATGTTTGTCGTAGTCCTCMTTCGCAAAAGCTCTACCGACTGAGGAATTCCATGTTTGAACATCCCAGGCGGCAGGCACTCTCCTCAGCGCAGTGCGTGGGTTCCTGAGCGTGCACTTTCGCCTTCAGTCATAGCTGGCTATGCTTCAATAACTTGATTCGCCTTTTCAATTCGAGTTTCTTTCGGGCACTTGATGAGCTTAAACTTTTCGACGAGGAAGACCTGTCACTTGTAGAAGATAATATCTTAGTCTGACCCTGCCGTGAATTCAAAAACAGTTGTACTAACAAAGGACCACCTCTAGGCTCTTACTGCCCATGCGATACCCCTTTTCTTTGTTTCCACCACCGGTTATGTAAACGGTCAACGCCATACACACCAAACACACTTGGTACTTCATTACGTAAACTAACTAAAATCTAGGTAACACCATATATCACGGGAATTGCGTAATGCTCTGAAATATCAGGGATATGTTGTTGCTTTGATACCTATAATGGTAAAGGTCTCTGTTTGTATTAGAAAAAACCTGATTACCAATCGTATAGTATAAAAAACAAAAACGTAAATATTTGACAATTGGATGTGGAAGTATTGATTCAACTTGCAGCGGTTTTATAACTGTGAAATGGCGAGTACTGTCTCTTACTTATACTGTGAATATTGTAAATAGCAATTATTATTAAGCCCTTTACGCATGTGAACATTGCCAGGAAAAATACTGACAAAACTGAAAGAATCGTAAATACGGGCAACTAGATCTCGTGTTTAAACTTAACCGACCATGTGCTAGGTGCTGGTACTTGATCTATGGCAGGGTATTTGGACCAGTATTGTCGGTCACCTATAACGATTACATAATTCCAAATCGACCCTCACATATGTACATGAAATAAAATTGGGGTTGCTGTACAATATTATAATCTATATAACGAGTCCCATAAGAGTTTTGGCATAAACAAAACGCATTTAACTGAAGTACTGTAACAGACGGTGTTAATTGTTCAAGAGTATAAGCAACAAAATTATGAACTTGAGCTAAACAAAAAGAGCCTTGGTCTTTCTTTCTATTCAGTGCAACTTTCGATTGACACCTAGCATTAGGTTTTGGATAATATTTATATCCATCTCTCCAACTTTTATATAAGTATAGATATTCTGCGTCGAAGTTCTCTTATTTTGGGCTTTCCATCCTTCACCGTAACTTTTTTAGAGAAGGGTCGTTTCTTGGAATAAATGGTACATTGTGAGCAACTAGCTGATTTTCAGTTTGGCTTGCACAGTGATGGGACGCAAGGTATGGCCAGAATAATTTGACAAAAATAAATAATTTCGTAAGACAATCATAAGTGTATCTTTGACTCGACTAACAAGAAGTCTGAACATGTCACTTACGGAAATAGCTCAGCACCATACTAGCACTTTATCAGCAAATTAGGTTTTTTGTTTATATTTGACATCAGGGAATTCTAAAATATTGTTACGTGCAACGCCATCTGTGGACCGGAGTTGCGGGCGTGTAGATGCGGTGTAGTAGGACACTGCAAGTAGTGATCCTAACTACAGACAGATGGCAGGGAATGACGATACTCTCCAGAGAATTCTATTAATGGAACCTTCGCGAAGTTTCGATAGCGTTCTGGAATTTTCGATGGMGGTATAAATAGTCCGACGCAGGAGCGCGGACAGTTCTGAATTCGAATAGCGGTTCTCGAGCGAGCGAAAGGCTTAGTGAAGCATGTGTTTTCAGTGCTGGTGTATGCAGTACAGTGATTTAGTGAATAAGTAGTGTTAAAATAGTAGTGTTTTAAACTAGTGTGTTCAGACTAAGTGTATTTGAAACAAAATAATAAAAGGAGTTAATCACAGATCGGAGGTTTTCGAACCTCTTAGTCGTAACAATATTATCGGTATAGAATCCGGCATTTCTGAATACTGAAGGTGAAGTACTTCCGGTTAGCTATATGGATCTTTTTTAGTGTACGGCAACATATTGGGATTTTGGCTGATTGATCGGCTACATATTTTGGGGCTTTTCTGTTTTTCTTCTGTATGGTGCTCATATTACCTAGATATTCGGTATTGGCGTACTAGTTTTCTTATTGAAGTATTAAGTGTGTTTTTAGTGCTTCTTGCCAGTTATTGGGATTCCGCTCTGTTAAACTTGTCCGGCCATTTTAGGTCCTTATAAGGAAGACCTTGTTAACATTAGCAATTGTCCGATAAATGGTTCTACGAGACATACCTATTTCTACTAAAAAATGCGTATTGTTTTAGTGTGAGGATTTCGGAAGTTAGCGGATATAGAATAGAGGTTAAATGAGTAAAACATTTTTAGTTTTGTCAGCCTAATTTAACGTACCTTTTGAATTTTGATAAAGATAATGATTTACTAGATATTAAACAAAAACCAATTTTGGCGATATCTTATTATTCTCACGTCAATAAAAAGGGTAAACAAAAAAGCTGTAGAAAATAATGTTCCCAATTAAGCTGTCATTTTCGAGATTATCACATAAACTTACCGTTTTTTAAACAAACCAAAGTTTTCTATGGGTTTAAGAAATCAGTAAATTTTGAAGCTTCCTAATGATATAACAACACCTAATGATTATTTAAAGAAATGAAAGTTATTGCCATTTCTCTCTTTTATTTTTGATTTTAATCTAGTTAGCCATGGAAAAATGAAGTACATAGGCGTTTAATTTTGTAAAACAAGATATTTCAAACACTTTTGATTTGATGGACCGATTGAGTTTTATCTCATATAATGAAGTGTACATCATTTTCTATAACTTCTGTATTTAAATTTTTGATACAAAATTAAAAACAGCGACGTTACAGGACTAAGAAGATATAGCGTGAATTGGTTCCTTTTTTCAAAATATTTAGAAATCCCATCAACTTTAAAAAGATTAGAAGGCGCAAAAAATTAGGCTCACCTAATCAACCTTCCGCCCGTTTCTGCTAGTTTCCGGTAACAACATGTCAAGCATCTAAAAAACGATTCCTGTATACACGTAAAAGGTAGTAACAATAATGATAAAAAAACAACAAAACATACGTTTTTATTCGTGCTCCAATATCGTCATTCTCCGTCAGTGTTAAAGCTGTAGAAGCGGATATCAAGGACAGCTTTGGAGGCATTGGAAGATGCATCGACAGCGACTTTGTGCGGAAGGTTAGAGGAGAATCGACGAAGTTGCTTTGGTTGGCCAAATTTAGAGCGCTTCTTGTATGCCGAAGTGTCCGATGGATGTTGAAATTCCCATTGGTCTGCAAGGAATTCTTGAACTTGGTGGTTTGTATTGGTCGAAGTGGCCCATCGCTGAAAAGGCCGCAGAGAAAGTTTTTCAGAGCTGCTCTGAAGTCCCTCAAGTGATACGCATAAAGGAGAGGGTTGCCTGCTGAATTCAGATGAGACAGGATTATGCAAAAGTTTGTAAACGTGGAGTCCACCTCGCAATCGTGACAAAAGGCAAGTATGCAGTTGATAGTGTAGAGGGGTATCCAGCAAATCATAAAGAACAAAACTATTATGGCCAAGTTTTGAGTGGCCTTTACTTCTCGCTTCTGGGCAGCTCCAAGCATTCGCAACATGGTTCCTCCAGATCCCGCAGATCCCTTTTCGGGATTCATCGTGACTATGTGACGTAACTGAAAAAAATAATGAGTAAGAATTAAAAATGTAATTTGTGTTTAAAATTAGCAATTTGGCGCATAAAGGGAGGACCTTTGAGTACGGGAGACTAGATTATAATTTATTTAATAATTTACTTGTGAAATACGAGTAGGTGTCAACATTTATCATCCCACCGTAAGCAATAGAAGAGCGTGCGACACATTAACCTTCTTGTGCTGAAAAATTTTAAATTATTCTAAAAAATGACCGACTTCAGATTGTCCCAAGCATACACACCAAGCTATGCGGTATCGTTACGGAAATACCATTATGTGCTATTGTCTAGAAACGATGTGTTCATTATTTGCCAAAATTGATGACAATTTCAAAGCTAAGAAAGATAGGAAGGTAAGTTTCTTACCGTTGATTACTATCGTTTCCATACGGTGTAAAAGCATTTATCGCTACCAATTTACAAAACTTAAATCATGGATTACTGGATTTTTTTCAAACGTAACGTTCTTAAAATGTATCTCTGCAAGTTGTATATTTTGTAGCGCGCTGAAAAAGTAATAAAATATTCCGACAGCTTGGCTTGATTGAAAAGAGTGCTTTATTATCCTGGTGACTGCTTATGAAATATGAAATAATAATTTTCAACTTAGGCCGTTTACAATTCACATACTAATTCTAGTTTTATTAGCCATGGAAAAGTAAGAACAGATTCTCTGTTTGTTTTTTTTATAATTTTTTTATTGCTATGTCAAGGTTACGAAAACTGGGTATCACTCTCGTGGAAGCATTTTATGTCCTTCAAAGTAAAGTGGGAATACGACTGTCTTGTAGGATATAAATTCGTGAAAAGAGAATTACTAAACTTGCAAATGTAATTTGTTAAAGTACTTACTACTTAACTGTAAACTGTAATACTAAATACGGGGGGGGGGGGCGACCGTATAATCTGAAGAATGCATTTAATTAAATTGYCATTAATTMGCACCCGGAAMAAGCTAATAAGTGAGTTCTTCGCTAACTCCTGGAATTTCCTGCCTTTCGCTAAAAACTATATAGAGTTGTATCTAAACAGATCGAGCGAGGAAGGCACGTGTTATCAGGCCCGGCGAAAGAAATGATGAGGCGCGTTACACGGATTCTCATGTGGGCCCTCCTAGTGTAGCGTCTGGCAGTTAGTGTATTATATAGGGAAAACATTTTACCATGTCCAAAAATCAAGATGGTGTAAACAGCGCTAAAAACGACCCTATTATATTCGTCTTTACTCATTTAGCACGCAAAAGAAAAAAAATCGACATATACTAGTTATAGTGGCAATGCAGATAGCGAATATTTTTGTACTGTACAACTTTTAGTCTTATGGGCCAGAGGAAATGAAGGACAAAACAAGATTTATAAAATCCCAAACATAAATACAATACAGAAATATTATTTCAATCATTATTAGTATTGTGATTTTAGAAAAATATGATTTATAAACAAATGATATCAAAAGGTCTGACAGCGGGCACTTACTTTATTTATTATCGTCCCTCAACATTTCTTTCACTGCTTAGACACAAAACCCGTTTTATCCAATGTTTCGGTCGTATTGACAATGATAAGTTGGTATGTGCAATAAATAACCCCGGCTGCTGCATAATTATTCAACTATCACATATCCTTTTTACGTAGTTTTGTGTCGAATTTCAACATCTGAAGGTTCTACTCATATTTTAGTTAAATTTTCTCCTGCTGAGCGTCTACCTATCAAGAGCTGAACTTTTTTTCATTGATTCGGCATGTTACCCAGCGTTGTCCGTGAAAATAGATGGCGTTTCTTCCAATAGTGGATTTTTAGAATAAAAAATCAAACTCATCTTCATTTTGACCTTTTGTAAACCCGCTTTCTCCTCCTGGGTGTAATCTTTTCTTTACAAGAAAGTAATGAGTCAGTTTGCTGTGTGAATTTATTTTTAGATAAATATATAATGTTAGGTCCATCTGATTTACTACAACTGGTATCTATCGTACTCTTTCTTTTATTTGCTAAATGAGAGAATGAATATCATAGGGACATATTTAATGCGGTTTATATTTTGGACACGGTATAATATTTTCGCTATAGTAGCAAGTAGCATCGTTCGTTATCACCGGACTCCCTGTGACTAAATTAGTCACATTACATAAAGATGATTCTTATATCAGCAAATGATATTGGGAAATTTTTATTTCGACCTGTTCTTTCGTTTCCTTATTTACAAAATTCAACAGAACCTTGAGTTTGAAATAAGTGGAATTTTTTATTTTTTATACACCCTGTATATTTTTGCATTTAAAAATTACTTGTCAAAAATAAGGGCCATTTTGTTAACAACATGTGAGTCCAATTTTCGCACCGTTTTGGATATATTTTTAGTTTTTCGAATATTTTACCGTTGCATTGTGCTGGAAAAGTTGTGTAAAAGTAAAAAAAGTTAAATGTGGCGAAACAGCTTTCCAATAAGACTGTTTTAAATAGAATTGAATATTTATTTCTACGCCACAAAAGCTTATTGAAATTACCTTTTTTTTGATGTTCGGTTGCAGGTGCATGTCAAATAGTTTCCTTTAATTGGAAAATAATTGAAATTTTAATGATTTTTTTGCTTTTTGATTGTCAGTTGTTTTGGTCCATTTTGTGTAAGACGKAGGTGTGGCGCCGGTTGCTGTTGCGCAGAAGACGCCTTTTATCAGTAAACTATATCCAATTTTTTAACAAGATGTGATACTTGAGTAGAAATGTGATACCAGAAGAGGACCAAGAATCTTTTTTCGGCAGAAAACTGTTTTGAATCTTCTTTCTTCTGTGATTAGTAGTTACTCATTATTAGGAACAGATTATTTGCATATATGTTTTATTTTCTAACGTACTTAATAAGCTGTAAAGGTGATAACAAAGGATCTTGGTTATATATTGTAAGTACAAAAGAGCTTGCTACCTGATTAAAAAGTCAGTTTTGATACAATTGCAAACTGTCGACTTATGTTTACCTGATATTTACTAAAACTGACATGAAAACGTATCGATAAAAAGGTCATTTCAATAGGAATTTAATAACGTTTCATTAAAAAAATCAACTTATCAATAACTAAAAACTTCAAAATTAAAGTTCTCTTTTAAGAAAACCTTAAATGTTTGATACAACTTAAGGCCTTTTGAGTCCCCACCTAGAGGTGAAATATGAAAATTTTTAGTGATATTTGGGTTTCTTCCAGCGCACTGCAATTGTTCATTTTATGTTCCAATATGGCCGAAATGGTGTAAAATAAAACACATACGTTGTTAACACTGTTCTCCATTTTTGACAAGCAATCAAAAATCCAAAATAATTTTATAGCTGAGAGAGCTTAATCTGGTACAATTTTAATTTGAAACATTTTCGAAAAAAGTATTATTAGAAGCAAAATTGCTGTGAGTTACGTGGCTCTGTGGAATATAAATATGTCGTAAGTAACACAAGAAATAAACAGAACGTCATTTCTACCCATTATTAAATACGAGGGTCATGTCAAAATTCCTGCACACAAAAACACAGCTCGCAAACGAAACGTGTATTTTTGAAAATTGCAGTAAAATCGTTCAATATAATCTCCTTACATATCGAAAACACGTTGTTATCGGTTCGGCAGTAATCTATGACGTTAAATACGTCTTTTTGTCAAGATGTTTCAAGAGTTGGAACGCATATGCTGTTGTTGCAGGGCTTTTATCCTTCCAAGTCAATAAATCGGACTTCACGAAATTCTCCTTTCCACTGGAGGAACAGAACGAAATCTGGAGGACTCATGTCATGGCTGCAGGGGGGATGTGGGAGAATTTCACAGCAGTTCCTTTCACAAAGGTTGTGAAAAGAACTGCTTTGACTGACCCTGCTTTATGCGATCAAGCGTTATCGTGGAGAGCATTAGGCCGCTGTCTGTCATATCTCATCTACAATTTTGGAATCACGCATTTAAATTTTCTACAAAAAAGACAAATACATATGGCTTTTGGTATTTGTCTTTGCTTGTATGTCCAAGCGGTCTTCTTACATTATTGTAGCCACAATAGCAGCAAAAGTGTTGTCGGTAGCAGTATGAGGTCTCTTACATCTGTGGTCGTCTTTAAGACTAGTCCATCGCTCTGGAACGCTCACTCCATCAAGCTTAGTGTTAAACTATCCATATTGCGACTTCTGGCAAGCTTCTTGTAATGCACCGTGAATTTCGGCAACTGTTTTTTCGCGCAGTGATTGAATTTTGATATACGTACGTTATAATCCGCTACAGTGACGCTTTCCATTGCATCAAACTACCCGCGCTCTATATATAACTAAGTGATGTCCCAATGACAATTTTATAATTTGACAGCACTTGTTTTTTCACCACCGCCAGTTCAGCGCCAGCTTAATATGTGCAGGAATTATGAAATGAGTATAGTCATTTGGCTGTATTAACCTTTAGGGATGAGAGAATGAGAAAACTCCTTTTTATGCAGCTCTTTGAGTTTACGCATTCTAAGGATTAAGGCAGCCTCTACACTTAAAAGTTTATTATGCAGGTACTTACCTGTTTAAGAACCACTCTGTATATATGTGCGTAGAACGCAGCCAGAAGTACGGCAGGGGTGATGATGGTGCCGAAGTACAGAAACACTAAGTAGCTATAGTCCATTACGTCGACGAAAAAACAGTGTTGAAATGGAGTGTCCCTGGAGTGCCAGCCGAGTAGCGGAAGGAATCCAATTAAAGAACCAGCGAACCAGCAAACGCTTATAATGACTGAAATCGAGGAAAGAAAATCGTTTAATTGTTATCGTTGTGTTCGTTAAGGCAGATAGTGGAAACAGAACTTATAGATCTGGTTAAGAAAATCAACACGACGGAAGCTTCGGGATTTGCATGTACAACAAAAATTTCATACTATTAAAGCATTAGTTTTAAACATAATATATTCAATATTGTTTACTGTTTTAAATGTTGACAAATAATTTGTATACATGATTTAGCGTTTACCGAAAGATCAAAACGCTTATAAAAGCCAGTAGGAAGAATGAATGAATCTATTATATTTAACGTCTGTCGATATATGAACACTGGTCTAAAACTTTATAGAAATAACAAAATTGTTTAGTTTTTTTATACCCGTACTGTACAGTAATTACCCATCCACAAGAAAATAACCCCATTTTCTCATAGATAATGTTATAATTTGGTGTATAATCGTAGAATGCCGCGTAACCAATACTATTAACCTAATTTTTATATGAACTACTCAATAACAAATCATTAATAGAAAAACTTGTTTACCCTAAGAATTGATCAACAAAAATCTAGAAATTCAAATGGTTTTGGGGAACAATACTCCTGCTGAATGGTCGAAGCCCTTGTAGATGTCTATCTAACTACATACTGGTCGTGGTATATACGAGTAATGCACTGGTACACTTTCAGTTTGATTCTTTTTCCCTCTGTTTTTATTTGTTTGGCATGGATAGCTTTTGGACGGCCAATATTCTTGGTCACCTGATTCGAATTAGTTGCGTTTATTTTCGACGTACCTATACGTTCGAGTATGCATGAGGATGTACAAAATCACGTCGAACAAAATATTGCGCATTTTAGTGGAATTTGTGTGTGAACGATGCAATGTAGAAGAAAATATCTGGTCGGAGCAATTTTTTATGTAATCATAAAAGCAAATTACCTATCTTTATACTAGGGTTTGGGGTAAGTCCTGATCGAATGTGACCCGTAGTGTTCTCATGTGCATTTGTAGAGTGGTCGAAACATGTGATCGCTAATCAACTAGCCTTATATACATAAGTACTAAAATTGGTATATTCATAAACAAATGGGATACTATATATAATTATTTGTAAAGACGTAAGCTTTCGCGGCCAGAGTTAGATTAAAATTGTAGTCTTTTTGGGTTAGACCGCGTCTGATTTTGGGATGTTGACTATTCGTCTGCACTTGTAAGGGGCTCCATCAGGACAGGAATACGGAGTATGATGCAATATAGTAGAAACCTAACGCGAGAAACACGTCCGAACTGAACCAAATCCCAATGAGGAAAGACTAACAAGTTTATTGTATCAGTGACTTGTAGAAATTATTAATTATATTGAACTGACAATAAATATGAATTGTTCTTCACCCATTTTGGGGATTTATTGTGCGTCCAAATCTTGTCACTACTTTCGGTGTAGCTGATGTGTTATTTGCCTCAGATTCTACACTTCGTGAAGGTTGTGTAATCCTTTCTGTCGAAGTATCCTTATGTGGTTTCAGCATGGATTCAGGTACTACCACTTGGTCTTCTAGCTAGGGAACCTGTATTTCATGCAAATGTGCTGGTATTTCTGCGTACTTGATTTCCACGTGGTGTTTCAACTATATATGATCTCGATGTACCTGCACCGCTGACTATTTTTCCGCTTTCCCATTCACGATGGTCTACTTTATTCGAACGGGTTGTCCCACAGAATATCATCGTTCATTGTATGGTTCAGTACGTCTATCTTTTGTTTTTTTTCGTTAACGAATAAGTTCTTCACATACACTACTGTTTTCTTGAACTGCTGGTTTCAGTACTTCAGTGCTTGTAGGTATTGTTGATCTAGTGATTCTACTCATCAATCGTTGGCTTGGTGAACGCAATGTTTCGTTTCTTGGTGTATTGCGATAGTTCATAAGTCCCAAATATTGTCGGTGTTGTCTTGAATACACTTCTTCAGAATGGATTTGGCAATTTGAACAAATCTTTCCGCTAATCCAATTAGCTCTCGGAAAGTTTGGTGATGTATTATGTATAAATTTCCAGGTTTTAGTGAAATTATGGAATTCTTTTAGTTGTATTAAGGTCTGTGGTCTGTTTCTAAAACTTTTGGAATACCATGTACGGAAAACCATTTCTTTAGATGGGTAATACACTCAGAAGATGTACCTTGTGATAGTTTCGTAAAATCAATAAATCCTGAGTAATTATCCCTAATGACAATGAATTGTTTATTTCCAAAATGAAATAAGTCAGAAGCAACTATTTGCCAAGGAAGAACTGGTACTTTTTTCTACATGATTGGCTCCACATCATTGGCCCGTTGAGTTCTTAGGCATCGTTCAATAAAGTCTTGGATGTCTTTATTCATGTTTTTCCAGTATACAACTTGTCGAGCTCGGCATATTGAGCTTTGAATCCCAAAATGACCGGCATGTATGCTCTGGATAACTCGTTGAACTTGGGTCTCTGGAATCACAATTTTGTCTGAATTGTATATTATTCCTACGCAGTACGATAACTGTTCTCTGAATGAAAAATAGTGTTTGAAGTTATCTGACATTTCTTTGTACGATTCTGAAAATCCTGCTTTTATATACTGAATTAGCATATTAAGGTATAGCATTCCGTGAAAACGAGTTAATTGTTTTAACCTCCAGATCTTCCACAATAAGTGACTCATTAGGATCAACCTTTATATCTCGGCTTAGTGCATCAGGTATCGGAATATCTTGACCTCTTTTATATATCACCTTGGGTGCATATTGTACTAAGTCAAATAAATATCTTTTAAAGTTTTGATGGAGTTCGATGTAAAGGTTTCTTAAAAATAATTTCCATTGGTTTATTATTAGATTTTTTCCATATATGTATTCGCTGAATTTATTGCAGCCGAATGCTATAGCAAGTGGTTCTTTCTCTATTTGTGGGTAATTCTGTTGTGCTGTTGACAACGCTTTAGCTACATAAGGCTTATTCTTTTGCAATAGTTCTGCTCCTATAGCCTCAGAACTGCTGTCAACTGATATCGTGACATCTTCATTGACATCACAATAGTTTCTTGTGCTCTAAAGATACATTTTTCTTTGTTGAGTCCGGCTTCATTGAGTGTTTCCATTAGTTTACGTGTTTGTTTTTCAAGCTTCTCTAGAGAATTTTGCCACTATCCTTTGTAGCAGTCAAGCTTGGTAAAGTATTTGGAGCCAACCAACCGTATAGCTATTTCTTCAATTCCCACTGACGGATGATGTCTCAATACAAATTTGTCGACTCCTCTTCAGGAGATGCAAATTCTTATCTTCCCATTCTTCCGGATTATTACTATTGGACTTCTGTTCTTTTTATTACTCCTAACGATTCCATATTTTCTAGTTCTTTCTTTACCTGCTCTTTGATAGCGAGTGGTATTTTGCGGGCTGGATGGATGTCGACTTGCTTGTTCCGCAGCTCTGCAGATTGAAGTTGCTTGCTCCAGCTTTAGATCAGGTTCAGTCAATAGTTTTTCTCGAATTGCATCAGATCGAATTCCCATAACTATTTTATCTTTCACTAATCTGTCATGCAAGTTGTCAAACTGACATTTCTTTGCTTGTGCCTTAATACTGGTGAGGAATTCGTCGAAAGTGTCACCTTCCTTTTGCAGTACTTTGTTAAAGGTATAGCGTTTATATGTCAGATTGCTTTTGGGAGTGAAATGTCTTGTGAATGTTTCTTTAATTACTTCTATATTATTTTGTTCGAAGTTTGTTAAGTAAAACGTATTAAAAATGACTATTGCATCTGGTCCTACTGTTGCTAATAGAGTTGCTGCTTGAACATTGTGTGGTTTTTTGTTGCATACCAGTTAAAGTGCTGCAACCACTATTTCCATGTAGTGGCCATATCATTTGAAACTGTCAGATTTTTTGGTGGTGTTATTCCAGACACTCCATGTTGCCCTGCGTCTGTTCCAGCTTCTTGCGCTATTGTTTCTTTCTTTTAATCTTATTCCTTAATTAAAAGACGGTTTTCGGCACCATGTAACAAGTTTATTGTATCAGTGACTTGTATTGTACTGCTGCTGTCTTACGATATTTAAGTTGTACCTGGCGTTACGAGGGCGGTGGAGATGCTTGGACGGCAGAGCGGTTTAGATTATTGGGATGTTTGGAAATCTCATTGCTTCTCGGAATTTTCGTGATGTGAAAAAGGGGACTTTGAGACATATTGTCAATTAAAATATTGTGCTGATGTTCTGCTACCGCCAAGTGGGTGAAAAAATCTGTAAATGCTGTAAATACTAGAAGATAGAGGATTTATTTCGTCCTTCGGGGATGGAAGAATCTGTGACATTTCCGAAGAGGGCTGGAAAATACTACGGATGATGAGCTGTTTCTTAAGAATTTTGCCAATTCTGTCTGTGACACCTTGAACAAAGGAAGTAGCGCAGTCGATTTATAATTTGGGGGTTCGAGAGTTAGTTTGGATTTGGGGTAAAGATGACGKTTAATAATTGTATACTCGTTGTTGGTCAGGCTGATGCGTAAGTGTTGCAATTCACTACGGTTTGTCCGGTTCAGAWATTGATATAGCACGGTTAGCAAGAAAATTTAGAACGTATGGTGATGAGAAGACGCATGCAAGTACCGAGCTGTGTGGGTGCCTTTACGATAAACAAAGTGGCCCAAACGACCATCCGGTAAAGAAACTCTACTTAATAATAATAATAATAGTTTGGATGCCACTATTATATAAACATACTATTTATAAGTTATAACAACACAATAAAGTATACATAATCGATAACAACAATACACATATGAAGGTGAACATTTATAGCGTTTACATTTTTTATTTATTTATAGTCAACAGTCTAGAATCAGAAACATGGTTTCTAACCTGAGTGTAATGAGAATATAATATATATATATATATATATATATATATATATATATATATAATCAATAATTATCGCACGCTGCAGCGTGTTTAAAATGATGACCTGACCTGACCTGCCGTTTAAATTACTAGGTATACCTTTTGTACCCAAATCAAAATGAACGAACACTTTTAAAAACATTTCTTTATTCTAGGTAACTATAATACTCTTATTTTAAATAAACATTGATTGTACAATTTGTATTTTTAGATATTTCATTTTATGATTTAAGCCTACTAAAAATAATTACAAAATTGTAAAAGAGAATGTTTAAAACATTTTTGAGCTTATGATGCATTCGTAATAAAAAATAGCGTATGATACGCGTGTATAAATAKMAGGCCTTTAAAGCCCTTGCGACTTACAAAACACTCCGCTGCGCGTCGTGTTTTGAAATATGTCGCGCGTGCTTTAAAGGTCCTCTCTTATACACTTGTATCATAATATACTAATTRGATGTAAACGTCAAATGCCCAAAACCTCTCTAKCCTGCTTTTTAAAGTGTGTTACTGACTTAAAAGCAAATATATCAATGTCTTTGCTGTAATCATTGCATATTCGCAATATTGTGTTTAGAGATGAATGTTGAGCATAATTGACCTTATTAGGTTCCAAACGGAAAACCGGGACATGTCTGGTGGGATAACAAGGGACATGAAAGTTCAGAGGCAAGAAGTTCTGGGGCATCAATTTGATTGTTGACAAGCTTATATATGAAACATATATATGTTCGCCTCTTTTCTAAGCTAGGAAGATTAAGGCACAGCATGCTTAAGCCAGAATTGGAAGTAATTTGCCCAGGAAGCCTCCATCGGATTCTTTTTAAAAACCTATGCTAAATGAATTCAAGCCTGTCACAGTGAATCTTATAATATGGTGACCAAACTATTGTGTTATATTCCAGAACTGGTCTGACTAAGGAAATGTAAAGGAGTTTTATTGTGTTTATGTTGTTAAACACTGCCATATCTTAAAATACACCCCATGTCCTACTGGCTCGGCTGATGATGTTATTATGATGAGTTGCGTAGTTTAGTTTACAGTCCAAAAGGACTCCCAGATCTTTAACAAAGCTCTGAACAGGGATGACATTTTCATTAATATTATACTGTAGAACTGATGGCTGAATTTTTCTGCTAAAGTTGATAGCCTGGCATTTAACGACATGTTGTTATCAGTGCACCACTTATGCAAATGATTTAAATCGATTTGCAATAAAGCCATACCATTTGCGTCAGGTACAACACGATATATTTTCATATCATCAGCAAAAAGGGAATGACGGCTGGTGAAATTCGACCCAATGTCATTGATAAATATCAAGAACAACAGTGGTCCGAGAATAGAGCCCTGAGGAATTCCAGAAGATACATTAATAGTTTGTAAAGGTAAGTTGTGAATTTTCATTTGCTGGGTCCTACCAGTCAGGTAGCTAGCAAACCATGTCAGCAAGGAAGAAAATAGTCCGTAAGCACTTAGTTTTTGCAGGATGGAATGATTGACCTTATCGAAAGCCTTGCTGAAGTCCGTGTATACTGAGCGCACCTCGGATCCTCTACTCAACGAGGTAGTGATAAAATTCACATATAGAAGCAGATTTGTGGCTGTTGAGCGATATTGAAAAAAGTCATGCTGCTTAGGAGAGATAATATTTTTAAAATAGGAA
Organism: Rhyzopertha dominica; assembly: GCA_025024175.1. Lineage (NCBI taxonomy): Eukaryota > Metazoa > Arthropoda > Insecta > Coleoptera > Bostrichidae > Rhyzopertha > Rhyzopertha dominica. The sequence continues at coordinate 27,380,757 of QCXZ01000138.1, read as the reverse complement.
TATACTTTGGGAAACACTACACTCTCGAACACCTTGCTGATAGAAGACAATATAGAGATTGGTCTATAGTTTTCTATGCGTGATAGAGAACCAGATTTGTGGACAGGCACTACATATGAGTGTTTCCAAAGATGGGGGAAAACTCCATGTTTTAGAGAATAATTAAATATAATGTGGAGAGGGAGAAAGAAGTATAGAGGGAGCACAGTTACGGATGAAGATAGGAGGTAACCCGTCGGGGCCGGGTCCCTTATTTGCAATAAGTTTGTTGAGTGCTTCTTGAATGTCCTCGATGCTGACACAAATGGAACCCATACTATCACCAAGATTAGCAGAAAAGCTTGATTTAATATATTCATTGTGATTGTAAACACTAGCAAATGAGTTTCCGATTTCATTAATATCATTGATTTCTGAGTTCAGATATGACATTGAAGGTGGCAGAGTTGTTAGAGGATTTTGTGCGTATAAATTTCCAAAAGTAAGTAGGCCTTGAAGAGAGTTCGGCTTCAATGTTTTGAATATAGGCATCATAGGATTCTCTTAGTTGCCTTTTACAATGAGCACGCAGGTTGTGGAAGATCAAATAGTCTTCACGTCTACCAGACGATTTGTATGTTTTATGAGCAGCTTTCTTTGATTTGACTAAAGATATACATTCTTTGTTGGACCATTTGGGGTATCTGGAGTTAATATTACACTTTATAGGTACATACTTATCCCTAGCAGTTAATAAGTGGAAATAGAAACAGTCAACCATCTCATCGACACTCGTGAGATTCAGGGTACTAATCCAATATATGTTAAATAAGTAGTCATTGATGATATCATAATTAGCATTCTTAAATTCATAATATGTATGTTTTGGATCAAGTGCAACACTAGCACATGTAAGCCCTAATCTAACGGTGAAAGGAGGATGGTATGAGTCGTGTGTTATCAATGGATCAGTCTTATCCAATTCAAGAGAGTTGCAATTTGAGAAGCAGAGGTCCAAGATTCTCCCTGTAGAGTTCGTAAAGCAATTGAACTGGTCAAAACATATCCATCACATACACATTTCTCTGAACTAGAGGTTACGTTGCAAGGCAGAAGACCAGGAAAATCATCAGTTCCCCTCCAATCGACGTCAGTAAGGCTGAAGTCACCCACTACTCGTATACTGTCACAATCAGGATTATTTTCACTAATGGTCTCCATGGACTTCAAGTGAGAAAGGTACACTGAGGGGTCCGAGCGCGGAGGAATGTGTAATACACAGCCAATAATGTGGCAACTATTGTTTAAATGAAATCGCACCCACACTTCCTCTAGTTTTGAATCGATGGGGACCCGACAGGGTTTCAGCACTTCACTAACAGCAACTAGTACACCTCCACCCTGGAGTTTCGTACTATTAAGCTCATTTCTGTCATTTCTGTAGATTACATATCTGTTATCCAGAACTTCACTGCTATGAACACCAAAATCCAGCCAAGTCTCCGTAAAGGCTATAGCATCGTATTCCTCGCACAGTGCTGAACAATGGAGTTCTTTAAGTTTCGTTTTGATACCACGGACATTTTGATAATAGATCAGTAAGGTATCACTTGTTGATCCTGAGCCTCCTACAAGGCGGTGGGCTGCTTGTTTAGAGTTTTTTCTAAAAAATAACACTTTTTAACTGACTCCCTGAGCCCAGTTGCTACCATTTAGAAGTTGAGGAAAAACGGATTCATTAACCGTAACTTTGAAAGCAATGCTTTTGGCACTATCACGTTTAGGAAGACTTTCTACCAAAAAGTTTTCAAGGGAAAACTTGGACCTAAGATGCTGTTCCAAGTCATGGACAGTAGTGGAAGGGCTCAGATTGCCCACATAAACATATTTTTTGTGTGTAACAGCCTTAATTAGAGAATTTGTACTGTTATCAGTACCAACGGTGTAATTTCGATCTTTTCTGCTATATATGCTATATGTTCTTGTCAGTTTCTTAGGCCTATTGCCAGCACTATCGACTCACCCACTTATAACATCACCAAATTCTTAGCGAATCTTCTGAAGGACTGCACGAAAAGAACATCTTCACATGTTCTCAATTCCAAACACTTTGTAACTATATATTCTATCAGAACTCACCCCAGACCCAGGGGACATTTACTTGTGTTTGTATTACTAAATTTATACGACCGTAAATTATACAGATTTAAAGGAGAATAGGAGGGCAGATGCCCTCAGTGCAATCTACGCGGAAATGCGAGCTAGGGCATCTACCCTCCTATTCTCCTTTAAACCAGTCCGCCCGCCGCGGTTATAGGCGACGGTCTGCCATGGTCAGTTTGATCTCTACCCCTGCCTGATGAGCCCCAACAGGGCGAAACTAGTCGCAGGGTGAGAGCGAACTGACCAGGGCAGATTATTTATTTAATTATACCGATTGTTAAAGAGAGCAGTGAGTTTTATTTTGTTTCTCACTTATTAAGACGTCATCTTTCCCGTTTTTGTGTTGTGATAGATCGGTTGCTTAACATTATGTGCAAAACTTGTGGCGCCCTTCAGTAAGATCGCGTGTTAGACGATTTATCCACCCCCTCTACGCTGTGCTGGTGGGTACTGTTTAGCAGCCGTAACTCTGGTGAGATAGTTTCCACTGCCACCCTCCATAATTTTTCTCTACTTTCTTAATTTATCGTTTCTCTCGTTTTGTGCGCGACGTAAGGGTAATCCCCTAGAAGTGACGTCACAAACTGAATGGGTGAAGAAGCCTAATTTTATGCAGTGTTTATGTTCATTAAGCCTGGTTTTAATGGATCTACCTGTTTCGCCGATATATACGGCACCGCACGAACAAGGGATGCTGTAAATACCTCTAAAAAATAGAGGATTCATTTTGTCCTTTAGAGATGGAATAATCTGACATTTTCGAAGGGGGCTAGCAGATAGTACGGATGAGTTGTTTCTTAAGAATTTTGCCAATTTTGTCTGACACCTTGAACATTGGGAAGTAAAGCGGTCGATTGCAAATTATAGATCGACTGCTTTACTTCATTGAGGCAATATTCTCACGTAGTCATAAGAGTAAGCCATCCCTATTCTAGGAGTTAAGTAGTAGCTTGGCTTGAACGGTCGTTCCGCTGGTTAGGGTAAACCTTTCATTTAATTATAAGAGTAAACTGCTATTATATCAGGGGTTGGGGGTAGAATACTGAGTGTGGCCATAACGCTACCGTGGACTATTACAGCGTTTAGGCGTTTCGCTGGCTGCAGCAACTTTTTATGTACAGGCGAAGATCATATTTAGCAGATGGTTTGAATTGTGTTTCATGTAAACAACCTCCAAGGGTTTCAAGTTGGCGTGTATTGACGGTTTGATATCCATGAAGTTGGCTGTATTAAATTTATGTTTCAACATTATGTAATGCTAGTGCAGATTTTTCTCTATTTTTATTTTTACATGGCACGTATGTTCTTTCCTAGTTTAATCCTTTAAAAACGATTTTCAAGGTTGATGGTCTTAGCTACCACACACATTAGTAATTATTAGGTCATGAAATGTGTTTCTTATAGTTGAGAAAAGTAAAAAAAGAAATGTGATGTGGCTTGAACCAGGATCTTCTTTTTTTTAAAGCCAAATTACGTAGGTACTTATTCACTTAAGAACTTAACTTTGCATATTAGAAAACACCAGACTGTAAAAGTTGTCGGGCATCCTATCAATCAAATAGACTGGATCTAAAATTAACTCCATGAAATGGTTCTGCGCTCACTCTGTGACCCGAAAAAATACCGCTTTTTGTCCTGACGCCCTTTTGACAGGGCATCGTCGCGTGCTGAATATATAAATTGCATTTTAAGATTCCAAGGGCTTCTCGGCTCGCGAACATTTCAAATGCGTAATTGTTTCGAAGCGTAAACGGCACCACCCCCTGCTCGTGCTGTTTTGCGCACCTTCTATAGGGGTGAAATATTACTATTTATAGCGGTCCCTCAGACAGGAAATGACGAGCTGAAACTAAAAAGCCGGCTGGAGAGAACTTTAATGTTTATGAAAACTGACAATAGGCAGATGTATTCGAAACCTGATTGCTTGTTTCATTCGCAGTGACATCTACAACTAGGTTGAATTTTAATCTACAATACACTTAAGAAGCCAAGTGTTACCCCTCAATTCCAACGAAGGTGTTTGCCTGCCAAAACGACGGATGACGAATATTCCTGAATTTACCTGTTGTTGGGTGCTTTGGTTGTCCAGGAGTGCAATTATTTGGGTGATTGGGGATGGTGTTTTTTTCTCCTTTGTGCAAATAACGCGCGAATTGTGTGTTTAGCGCAAACAACACCAATATCTTACAAATACGTAATATACCTAGAACTTACGCGACCGATTTATCAATATTTGACCTACTCCTTTGCGGAACTTGCTATTTATTAATAATAATAATAATAATTTTTTAATAGCTTCAATACTACTAAATTGGATTTGGAAGTTGATACATACACTAAAAAGATAAAAAAGTGTTCAATTTCGATAAATTTAAAATGATGAATTATTGTTGGCATACTGGGTAATTTAAGAACCGATAGTGCAACGATTTTGTAGCAGTTTGACATCGCCAGTTCCTGGGTCGATGTTCTTATACTCGTAATATACTTAGTTGGCACTTACAGTTCATATACAGGCTGGGCCAAGTGAAAGTATTTCACCAATAACTCAACAGCTATTGAAAATATGAAAAACTTTTTAATATAAAAGTGATCCAGGTTTATATACTGCATATTGCAAAAATATTTTTGAAGACAGCTCACTTCCGGTTATACCGGAAACGCATTCCAACTTCCTTATTTTAAATATAACACCCCGCATATTTGTATATTTTTGCTTTCCTTGTTGAATTCTAAGGTTATTTTGTATAACATACCATACTCCCCGCCATTTTAAATATCTTCCAGTTTGAGACACCTAGAAGACTGCGGTTTGCGCTCCGCGTAAGCTAAGAAAATGGTCTATCACTAACGTCTTCAAGCAGGTTTATACATCATATATACATATAATACATCAGTTGCCATAAGACATATTTCAAACTGCGATAAGTCAATTTCTTAAATGGAACATGCAACTTTTTTTACACCATCGGATGCAAAATTAAATTATCTTTAGTTTAATTTCAAGTTGTCTGTATCTATTACTAATCGTTTTCCAACAATTTGCATTATTCTGATTTTTTTAGATTAAAATCGCATTTATCAGGTACGCCTTGACGAGTGATTGTTTTGTTCATGTCAGAAAGAAAGTCACAGTTTAATAATAAAATATTGAAAAAGTTTGTTTGCTTTAAACAAGAGCAGAAGGATATGAATGTGTACTGTTTATGACTTAAATGGTAACTAAAGTTTCTTTTACATAACAGGACGTGTAGAATTGTTTTTGAACATGAGATAAACTGAAGTAAATACTTAAGTGCTGCGTTTAATTTAAACGATCCAGACAGCGCCCTCGCAATATAATTAAAGCCACAACTTATTCAAATACATCCAGACCACTCATGGAAATTATCGTTTAAATCAATTTGCCACCTCTCGGGAAAGCGACGTGCACTTGTCATCTGTCGATTTTTGAATTATTTGATATATTTTAATGTGAGAAAATGCTTGGGAGTGTGTATTTTCAACATATTCTGCAGTTTTTTGTGGGATAATTAACTTTAAGGTTGCAAAAGCTCACATTTCGGAGCTGTGGGGTGACATTGATCTGTAACCTTCACTACTATCGCCGTGCATATTGTACACTCCATCTGCATAGAAAAGAATACAGGAGCGTCATCATTTGCATGCGTGATTTGCACGTCATAGCCAGTGTCGCCGTCGCTTCGTTAATAGGGGTCAGTTAATAGGTTGCAGTACAATACGCAGCACACAGCAAAATAGAAGGGTATATTATGCAGACGAAACACTAACAATAAAGAAACCATGCTGTATAAACAGTAAATGCGAAACGCAATAATAAAAACACACACTCTGACCGTCTACTCGAAACGAAACGCGAACGTTAAATTAGACGAATGCGAGCACGCCACTGAATGGTATCGTTACCTGGCAACGGTTGGTGTCGCGTGCTAAAAATGGTTTGTGCGCCTGACGTCATTGATGATGCCCTGTATTCTTCTCTATTCAGATAAAGTGTCGCTTGGCAGCAGTTACAAGGCGGCATAAAGAATTCAGCAAAAGGTTGGGGTATCGCCGTAAGCTAATACATGGGCGACGTACACCGCTACAAAACGGGAAATGTAAAAAATTACTCATTCTATTAGAAATACGAAGTGATCCTTAACAATAAGAAGAATTGATGCTTTGCGTGAGCTATTTGTTAAGTTTATAATTGCTATATATTTAATATAGTAACAGCGTAAATATTGCGTAAAATTTTACCTATGGCGAGAACAATTGCTTGTCGATTACTTTGAATTCTGATGTACTATTCAAAAGAAGTTTTCCCATACGTAAATGCCCAATTCCTTACCTTTATATTGGTTCCTATTTCGTTACAGACTATACGGAATTTTTTTAGATTTCCTGTTTTGAAGGAAGTCATTTATCACCAAATCGGCAACGTCAATAAGGTCGATATTCGCTGCGAATTTAAGATGGAAATTGGTAGATCACAATAAAATCGCGTCTTCGCTAAAGCGGTATAGTTCAGACGTAGTCCAGCAAAACATTGATAGATGGTGGTGTATGAGATTAGGTTGTTGCATGTGCTAAGGAGGGAAGAGTGCCGTACGACCTTTGATTACTGAATGTAAATTCAGGTTCAGGTGAACAGTAACAGTAATCGTTTATGTATTATGTATGTACTATTTTAATCTGTTAGGCCCTATAGGTACTAAACATGTAGTGAAAAATGGTAAAGTTAAAGCCAGGAATGTATTTGTTTTCATATTTCTAATTTCTGCAAATTGTTACCCCCGCTTTTTGCGTGTGAGAAGATCCTGTACATCTGTAGCATCGAATTTGCATTCCAAAATGCACGGAACATTAACCAAGGTCAAGACGCTGAGCGTCTGCATGCCACTAATAACTTAGATTAGTAGGTACAGGGGTGTAGTGTTGCAGTAAAATCAACTTGAAATTTGGCATAGGTACATATAAATCTCAACTAGGTTCCCAAAGCGACCTATTGTTTTTGGGGTAAGTAGTAATAGTAGTAATAACTACCCTTTTTGCAAATTTTTCTCTTTGTCTTTTAGTATCAATGTAATTAGTAGTATTATTGCGAGTATTATGCGTCCCTATAAATTTTCGGTGCAGCAAACGGTTTAGAAGATATTAGCAAGAAACCGTCACTGAAAAAAAACCGGTTTTTCCTAAATATCTCCGAAAATACTTAATATATTCAAAAAGTGTAAATACCAACAGATAGGAAATAGATTTCTCACTAAAATTTTTTTCCAAATATTGATATTTACGAAATATTCCCAAAAAACTGGATTTTGGATCCTGTCTACAAAATTTTAATCTATTTAAATATAAATAACATAAATATATTGTAAATAAAATAAAATGGCAATTATTTACTATAGCGTTCAATGACATATCGAGCTCAAATTGGGTATTTGCCATGTATTTATATTTTATTAAATTGCATATTAATAGGTAGCATCTAATACACAAAACAGCTGTTACAGCTTATAAATTAGAAAAAATGGATCGTAAGGTGTATTTTTAATATTAAAAATGTGAATATTTAAAGGGACCGCCAAAACGCGAACATATTGGCCGTGACGTCAGGTGTCTTGTAAATGGCCGCTTGTTTACATCTGGGGTCAGCGCGTCACGCGTCAGCCTCAGCCCGTCAATTTATTAGTTTGTTGTTTGCGTTCATTTTGTGACAAGCGAATAAAATACGCCAAGAAAAAGTGAAATACTTATGAGTTATGACTTCTGAAGGCATGTTCATTGTCATGGAATTTGTGTACAGCGACGAGCGGTTCAACGCGGCGGAGATGAGGAACGTAAAAGCAACAGCATAAGTGAACTTTTTATCAAATTAACTAGCATTGATAATTTGATCACAGTGGGTTGTTGGACACATACTATTTGTAAACATAAAAATGTAAGGATCAAAAATGTACCCTAAAGTTGAAATTTATTTTAGAGGTCAGAATAAATATAAATTGCTATTTATTTTCGGGGCTGTTGCGGCTCGTTTCCGGTCTGGCTAACAGTCGAATATATGGGAAACAAACGTCTTTTTTTATTATAACATTTCCCTCTATCAACTTAAAACGCATATAATCTTCCATATCCTCTTTAAGCTATAACAAAATGGAAATTGAATGGTAAACACTTATAACACCAAAAAGAATAATAAAACTTACATTAAGAATTAAGATTATCTTGACAACAGAAAAACAAACTTTGCGATTTCGGCATATCAGGTCTAGGGGCCTTAAACAACTTGTTCATACGCTGATAATCTCGAGGAACGGTTACAAAAATTTTTTTAGCTGTACTGACTGAAGTACTTTTATAACCATGTACAAAACAACACTTGTTTTGTTTTCCATACATAATAGATGCTTGTAAAACTACACAAATCACTTTTTGGTGCCACCTCTTACACCGTCCTTTCAATAAACACCACACAAAAGCTTTTCCAATACAAGAATGATACTACACCATTAAACAGCACGCTCCTCGGTAATGTTTACATGACACTTGACGTCACGAGTTGAATAACCTTGGATAGAAGCGTTTTGGCGGTGACTCCTAAGATTCGAATTTCAGACCTGAAATTCTCTACCTACAAATATTTTTTGTTTTTGTTTAACCTGGCCTACGATATATATGAACTTCAAGATTCATTTTACGTAATTTTCAAAAAAAGTGATAATACCCAATTGTGCATACCGCTAGAAAATGGCCTCCTGAACACGAATGTAAAATCCGTTTCTTGCGGTCGTTGCTAGTTAAAAAAAATAATGTTTCAGTTTGGAATTACTTTACGACGCGGAGTGTTCTCTCTTTATGTCGCGCAGTGTCGCATGCTCCTTAACGTCCGGTAATCATACGCGAGGGGTTTCCAAACAGATTTGGGAGTTGCTTTTTTGCCACGCGGGTTTTGAGGCGTTTAGACCCTCTTTTTTTTTGTAAAGTCACTAGATAGATTAAGGGCCCGTTGCCCAAAGCGTGGTTAACCAGACCTCCTGGTTAACACGCGGTTAACCAGCCGTTGCCATAGGCAGCACCAATGAAGAACGCTTAAAAAGAACCGTTTCCATGACAATTGAATATATTGAGTATTTTCGTAGATATTAAGGAAAAACCGTTTTCCTTGTGACGGTTTTTTGCTAATATCTTCTAAACCGTTTGCTGCACAGAAAATTTATAGGGACGAATAATACTCGCAATTGTACTACTAATTACATACTAGAAGGACAAAAAATAAAATTTGCAAGGATAGTTACCCCCCCCAATTTCACCCCCTTCCCTATACGATTACTTACCCCAAAAACAATAGGTCGCTTTGAGTAGTTGACATTTATATGTATGCCAAATTTCAAGTTCATATGTTAAGTCTTTATCGCGTCCACGCACAGACCGCCAGATCCACAGACAATAAATTTTTTGCTAAAATTTTGGTTTTGGGCTTTTTTTAAAGCGATTGAGCAAATAAAAATTTTTTGAATATTGTTTTTTGTTTCTTCTCCGAAGCGATTCATCGCGATTTTAATTGACCTTCATTTACAAATACAACACATCGTTGCTCTGACTGTTATTAAATCATGGCTGTAGATTTTTCATTATTTTGCTGTTGATCCCAGTCGAGAAACATCGAAGCCTGTTCAGTAAAATGCAATTTTATAAAAAAAACTACATTTTTCAGTAGTACTTAGGGCACTGATAACCCTCCAGCAAATAGATTTTTAACTGCACTTATAATTTTCAAAATATCGCCATCTGAATTTTTGCATTAGCATCCAAAAAACGACACCTTTGTATGGAGGCTAGCGTATACGTCACTTGGGCAGCGGGCCACAGAATTCCTGTACTTTGAGCACTTTATATAAGGTAATTTATTATTACAGTAACTGCGCGACATACCGATCAGGTAAATTAAGCTCAAATGTTCTACTGAGCGACTGATCGACAGATATTTGATAACAATTACGTGTATTTTAAATAAATCACATTCAATTGAAATCTGCTCTGTTGATTAGCTACCCAGGTATTACCAAGTTCTTAATAAATTGAAAATTTGTGAACAGGCCTATTATATCACGTCGTCAAGGGGTATATTCACAGGTAATATATCCCCTAGTGCATCAAATTTTTTGGGAAAAATTCGGATAAACCAGTTTCTGTGGTATTTGTTTAACAATTAAATAGAATGAGCTCTAGTTGTTTTATAAATCTAAGTCGAATACAAGGATTTTGCAACTAGCGGAATGCTATTGTTAAACAAATGGTTTAGAAACGAGTTTTTTTTTCGATTTTTTTCATAGAAAAAATTAGATACACGGGGGATATGTAGTAAGATTATTTCCTGAGTTAGTACCTACATAGAAACCATAGAACGAATTTTTGTCACTGATTGGTAAAAATCGACAGGAAGGAAATAATCGAAATTATACGAGGTACCTCTACTAAATTGAAAGTTCTGATTGGTTGAAAATAACACGAAAAATATAATTCGCATTAAAAGTCCTAAAACGCAACCTTTTTAGATTAAAAATGCATATTAAAGATTTAAAGTTCATATAGGTACGTACTCCTGATAATACTGATGCACTTCCTAGACTTCCTACGTATATTACGCAGTATCCGGACGCGCGCTGAGGCCGCTCAGGTACGAGCAACACGCAAGCAATTTTGGCTAACCCTATTATCGTTGTTACGCGAGTTACGTGACCGCCACAACCAAGGCCAAGGCCAACGCAGCTCGGGTTTATCACATCGCAGAAACTACATCAGCAGAAACACCTAGGTTGCATGTATAACATATGTTCTGTAATAGATCACTCTTAATCCAGCCTTCCGATTGTAAAGTAGTAAAATAAAAGCTTTTTAAAAACGGTTCCTTTCGTTTCAAATACTTAATTGGCGCAGTCAGTAGGATCCGTGCGGGTCGTGATCGTTTTCGGCAGTTTCGCTTCTGATCGAAAATTCGGAACTTTCGCGATCTTGGTCGTTTCAACGCCTGCAGCACGGATTCAACGAACTTCCCTTCAGCGGAACAAGACATCCCTCCAGAGGAACACAGACGTCCCTTCAGTGGACCAACGGCGAAAGGCAACCAAGGCGGTCAAGGGTCGGAGAAAGGGACTACAGCATTTCTTCAGTAAGTGCCAAATTCCTTTCATGCCTCTTCATATCCATTCAAAGGGTTTCGGAGAGATAATTTTAAGTACGAACATTTCACATTAAAACGAATAAAACGAAAAATTTATGTGCGAAGAAGAAATCGCTAGTTTACTAAATAATCTCAGAGTAAGTGAAGTAGAAGAAGTTAATAATAGTAGTTGTAACGTAGAACAAATAATAATGGCCCCTCCACAGATGAATTGGGATCTTTTCAAATCCAAATTGCACAATATAAAGCCATACGATGGCGACAGTAACACGTTGAATAAATTTATTAACAGATGCGACAGTATTTTAGATTCTTATAAAGTTTATAATGACGCGGAACTGAATAAGCATATTTTTGAATGTATTCAGGAGAAGTTAATTGGTAAAGCAGAAGCTATGGTTGGGAACCGCGTAGAAATTAACGATTGGGCGACGCTTAAAACAGCTCTCGTTCAATGTTTTTCCGATCGCAGAGACTTGGACTGTTTAATCCAAGAACTTACTAGAACCAGGCCCTATAAAGGTGAACATTTAATAGATTTTGGTAGTAGACTACAACTCCTACGGAGCAGTGTTATCCAAAGAATAAGTAACGACGTAAAATTGAGTAAAGACGATAAAATTTGCCAAATTAATCATTACGACAAAACCGCTCTGAACACGTTCATCGCTGGGTGTTCAGGTACGTTAAAAAATAATATGCACTTGCGAAAACCATCTTCTCTAGAGGATGCAATGGCATACGTGAACGAATTCGAAAATTTCGAACGACTCTATGGAACAGTTAATGAACCTAGAGCTCAAAATTCTAAATTTCAGGCAAATAACATCAGTAAACAAAGTAATCAACATTTCGCATTTTCGGCACGACCACAAAATCACCAATTTATGCAAAACAATACAAATTTTAATTCTGGTGCACAGTATCCACGGCCAAATTTTGTTCAGAGATCTTATTTCCCCAGTCAGCCTATTAATATACAGCCACGACAAATGCCACCTCAAAAATTCTTTACTAATTCACAAGTGTTCGGCAAACCACAAAACGTGTTTGCACCGAAACCTATCCCGGCAAATTAATTGCCAAAACCAGAACCGATGTCTACAATATCTCGAAACCCCACTATGATATCTAGAAAACCAATGTCTGGAAATCAAAGCTATAGATTTAATAATTTTAGTTCACAACCGAGCAGAAATTATCAAAGACCACCAAATTTTGTATTTGAGGAGTTATACTCCAATGATGTACAAGAAGACGAACCCATTACAGACAATAACGATTATTTCTATCAATACCCAAATTCAGAACTCGTGTTTGACGAACATGAACATTTTACGGACGATAACACCGATTTAGATGATAACCCTGACGTAAATTTTCGCACGCTAGCCTCGGAAGAAACACAAGATTGAATGAAGTCGAAGTTTCGAAAATAACGCTTTACCATATGTGGAAATCCGAAATCCAAAATTAAAATTACTTATTGACACTGGCAGTTCAAGATCAATTCTCAAACCATCGGTGGTAGAAAAATATTATCCAAATTGTATTTACCACTCTAATGTCACAGTAAAAACTATTTTAGGTAGCAAAAACATTCGTTTTCAAGCATTAATACCAGCTTTTGAAGAATTTAATTCAGATCACCAAATTGATTTTATTTTATTTGATTTTCACAACTATTTCGACGGAGTAATTGGGCTCGGTGACCTAATTAAAATGAATTTAAATATAAATCTGACAGATCAAAAATTAGTCGGGAATCACATCCAAATTCCGTTTAAATACAGAGAGGTCAAAGATACAAAATTCTCATTTTCAATAGACCCAGGCAACAAAGCTCTGAAAAAATTACCCGTTAGTATCTATGAAGGCGAAATTTTAATCGARAACATGTACTTGGATAACTTGTTTATTCCCCAAATTCTGACAATAGCTAAAGACGGTTTTGCTCCTGTCGAAGTGCAGAACCCAACAGATAACTCCATATCTGTAACGTTGAAAAAACCGATTCCCGTTACTAGGTTTGAGAAATCGATTCACGAAATTCATAAACTCGAGTATTTTACAAATGAAAATTTTACAAGTAAAATCTCACATGATAAAATTGACATAAAATCGTTAATAAGGACCGATCACATGAATAGCGAAGAAAAAAACGAGATATTTAAAATTTGTTCGGAATATAAAGATATATTTTTGAAACCGGGTGACCAATTAACTTTTACATCAAAAATTAAACACACGATAAAGACAACGGACGAAATTTCGGTACATACCAAATCTTACCGCTACCCGTATGTTCATAAAGAGGAAGTTAGGCGACAAATACACGAAATGCTAGATAAAGGAATAATTCGACCATCTTGTAGTCCCTGGTCCTCACCCATATGGATAGTACCCAAAAAGATAGACGCGTCGGGCAAGCAAAAATGGTGTTTAGTAGTTTACTACCGAAAGGTAAATGAAAAAACCATTGACGACCGTTATCCGATCCCGAATATAACCGATATACTTGATAAATTAGGCAGAGCGCAGTATTTCAGTACTTTAGATCTTGCAAGCGGGTTTCACCAGATACAAATGAGTGAATGCTCCATYGAAAAAACAGGTTTTAGTGTAGACAACGGGCACTTTGAGTACTTAAGGATGCCCTTTGGCCTTAAGAATTCGCCCTCTACATTCCAACGTGTAATGGACGAAATTCTGAAGGACCTACAAAATAAAATTTGCATGGTTTATATGGACGATATAATTATATTTAGCACAAGTCTTCAGGAACATATTCAAAATTTAAAACTGGTATTCCAAAAATTACAAGAAGCACGCTTAAAAATTCAATTGGACAAATGCGAATTCCTTCGAAAGGAAGTCGAATTTCTAGGACACATAGTCACCCCTTCAGGAATTAGACCAAATCCAAAGAAAATAGAAATTATCAAAAACTTCCCAATACCCAAAACACCAAAACAGATTAAATCATTTTTAGGCCTTTTGGGTTACTACAGAAAATTTATAAAAAATTTTGCGAAAATAACAAAACCAATGACACTCTGTCTAAAAAAGGACCAAAAAGTAGAACACACGCCCGAATTTGTTAAAAGTTTCAACACATGTAGAAATTTGTTAACATCAGAACCAGTTTTGGCATATCCAGATTTCGAAAAAACATTTGAAGTAACTACAGATGCATCTAACTTTGCAATTGGCGCAATAATCATCCGATCTGTTACGCCTCTCGAACACTAAATTCCAGTGAAATAAATTATTCAACTATAGAGAAAGAGCTGCTCGTTATAGTGTGGGCATACAAGTACTTTCGACCCTACTTATTCGGACGAAAATTTGTTATTTTTACTGATCATAAACCATTACAGTGGCTGTTTTCATTAAAAGAGCCTAATTCACGGCTCGTTCGTTGGCGACTCAAACTAGAAGAATATGACTATTCTATAGTATACAAAAAAGGCAAGGCCAACAAGCGGCCGATGCACTTTCAAGATATCCACAAAATTTAGATTTCAACGCTGTAGAAACTTCTTCAATGATTGTTAATTTAGATGACATTGAGCGAACTTTGGGCAACAGTCAAAATTCACCAAAAATAAAAATCTTGTCGAACATTCCAGTAAGGCCACCCATCCAAAACCTCAGTAACGACCTAGAAACCGTTCARACAGCTGTAGAAAATCCCATATTGACMATTCCAATTACTAGTAAACCTTTAAATATCTATAAAAATCAAATCGTACTAGCTTGTGGCGACATTAACGAAATTTCAGTTAAAAGAGAAACTGTATTCGACAATACTCGAATGTACGTTACTCTACCTAAAAGAAATACCGAAGAATTTATTATGTCATTTATAAAGCAGTATTTAGATCCGAAACAACGCTATGCACTTTATTTCAAAAATCGGTCAGTTCCAGAACTTTTCGCGACTACTGTTCAAAACATATTTAAAAAATTCATCTTTTAAATTTCTACAATGCGAAAAATTCCTTTCGGACGTTCAGACAACAGAAGAGCAAAAAGAGAAAATTGAATATCACCATGTGTATAAATCTGGACACAGGGGTATTAACGAAGTCAAAAATTCATTAAGTACTCGTTATTATTGGCCTAAGATGTCAAAGGACGTAGAGTCATTTATTAACTATTGCGAAACATGTCAGAAAAACGAATATGATAGAAATCCTCCTGTTATAAAGTTCAACTTAACCCCAACTGCATCCAGACCATTCGAACACGTACATATAGATGTCTTTAGGATATCCAACCAGGCCTATCTTACAATAATAGACTCGTTTTCGCGTTATGGGCAAGCGTACCCACTAAAAAGTGTCAATGGCATATCCGTAGTTGACAATATCCTGGAATATACAAGCCATCACGGGCTACCTCTCAAAATTACGGCAGATTGTGGAACAGAATTCAAAAACCAAGATTTGAAAGATTTCTGTAAATTACACCACATCGAATTACATTACACCACCSCAAAAAACAGTAATTCTAACTCCCCAGTGGAAAGGTTTCACTCAAGCCTAATAGAACATTTCCGATGTCTCAGAGAAAATCACAAAAGTTTAAATCCGGATCAGCTAATTAAACGCGATTATATGTTATAACAATTCCATTCATTCAGTAACAAAGTTTACACCTTTCGAAATTATTAAAGGCCACATAGACAGTATCGATCCTTTTGATTTAAATGATCATCTGGTTCTTTCTCATTATGTACAGGACCACAAAGAAATCAGTAAAAAGTTATTTGAGAAAATTCGCGAGAGAAATCAAACCGTTAAAGAAAACATCATATCCAAACTGAACGAAAATAGGTGCGAACCTGAAAATTATTCGAGTCAAAAATTTGCCAATGTTAAAACAAAATTTCGGGACAAAAAATTGCCTAAATTTAAGAAAACCGAGGTTATGGAAGATAATGGCATCGTAATTACAACTGATAAAGGCACTTATCACAAAAGTATTGTCAGAAAACCCCGGGATAATAATACAAGGCCATTGTTGCAGGAAAACGAGAACAATGTTGAAAGCGATGATCCTGTTCCTGGTCCTTCGGGTCATTCTTATGGAAGAGAACGACGTTAGAATTAAGAAGCTTCAAAATATATTGCTACCCGTTAGATTAGGAGAGTCTAGGTTAGTTTACACGAAGCATACTTTTCTGCACTATATAGAGTTAAGAGATATTTCAGTACAAGTCGAAAGGTTGGAAAGTAATTTGAAAAAAGTAAAGGACAGTATAAAATCCATCGAAGCCCAATCTCATACCATAGCTTGTTGCAAGACACTTTGGCTAGGACGCAATACTTAATGAATATGGTAAAAATTAAACTTGAAAATATCAAACCTCATATCAGAGAGAAAAGAGGGCTATTTAACGGATTAGGCAAAATTAATAAATGGAGATATTTGGAAATTTAGATTCAGACGACGAAATCAGATATAATAACGCGATAGAAATCCTGGAGAAAAATCAAAAATTGCTTATTCACGAAACCAATCTTCAAATATCGCTTCATAAGAAATTAATTGGCCATTACAATAAATCGATTACTATTTTGAGCAGTAACCAACAGAAACTTCAGAATGATTTGCAAAAATTTCAATCATCTGTCGGAAATAGTATTAGAAGCCTTGATGAATACATTAGCTTGCAAGGGATTATCTTTCAAATAAATTTAGATTGCCAAAATACTATAACGTTTTTAGACAATTTAGAAGACACAATTTTATTCGCTAAACTAAATTCTCTACACAGCTCAATAGTCCCCAGTAATGAAATTTTAATTAAGTATGATAGATTATTTAGGGCACATTTACAGAAAAAATGAAATTCCTTCGTTTAAACATGTTTTAACGTATTACCAAATTTTAGGAACACAGTTGTCATATTCACAGAATAAAATTATAATAGCTATACACGTCCCAATCGTAAAAACAGAAACCTCTGAATTTTACCAAATTTTCCCAGTCATTCAAAACCATAAATTGTTTACCCCGTCTAACCCTTATTTGGCAAAAACTGAAAAACTACTCCAGTCAACGAACGAGAGATGTCCACTACTCGAAGATGTATACTACTGTATGGAAAGCTTCACCCCAGAAGATAACTGCACCCTTCAAGTAATGAACGGCCAGTTACCAAACAACTGCCGCCTTCTTCAAATACAACTAAAAGAAACCATCGTGAAGCAAGTAATCAGCGACGGAATCCTGATTATACCCGCCGGAAAAGAACAGATAGTATCAAAATGTAGAACTGACCAATATTTGGAGATACAGCAGCCAACCCTGATCGAGATTCCAGAGAAATGTGAAATAACKATCAAAGGACAAAAATTCATGAACGACAACCAAATACAAMTGGGGAAACCTACGATTTTACCGAAATTCGAAATTACAAACWTATCTGTCGCCGAAACATTCCACACATCCAACATAACGAAATTAGATTTCGACAATTTATACGACATCAATAACATCGCCGAAAAACTGACACCAATCCCGGAGAGCAACAGTATTCAGCATGCCTACAATTCCACCACTTTGGGAATCTGCACCATTTTAATGGTCATCAGCATCTTGTACATCTGCAAGAGAATGAAGTTGTGTCGCAAGGAACCGGAAGAAAATCTTCGCCCCGAAAATGAACATCCCGATCCGGAAGAAGTCCAACCTGGGGAAAATTCAAAAACAACGTCCGTTATTTTTTCATCTTAGGGATGGAGGAGTTACGTGACCGCCACAACCAAGGCCAAGGCCAACGCAGCTCGGGTTTATCACATTGTAGAAACTACATCAGCAGAAACACCTAGGTTGCATGTATAACATATGTTCTGTAATAGATCACTCTTAATCCAGCCTTCCGATTGTAAAGCAGTAAAATAAAAGCTTTTTAAAAACGGTTCCTTTCGTTTCAAATACTTAATTCGCGGTCAGTTTTTTTATATGTATGTGAATAATATTCAAACGTGATTCAGACCACGCTATTATTATGCATCCATGGTTACAGGAATCTGTAATCCGGATTATTCGATTTTAACAGACATTTTACTACGCTTGTATATGCATCTATAATCCGTTAGGTACCGCCATCGTACAGCTCGCATGAGTGAAATGGGAGATGTGAAACTTCTTTCTCTAGGATCCCAGCCTTGCCGCCCACGTTGCATGAATCATTTATAGAAACCCTGTATTTGAATAAACTGTGCTAAAACTCACCAAGGGCCAGCGCTGACATTTTGCCGCCTCCCTTGTCTTGTCAAGGCGTACCTGATATAAGCAATTTTAATCAAAAAAATCAGAAAAATGCAAATTGTTGCAAAACTGTTAATAATAGATAGCAACAACCTGATATCAAATTAAAGATAATTTAATTTTTCATCCGACGGTGTAAAAAAGTTGCTTGTTCCATTTAAAAAAATTGACTTATCGCAGGTTGTAATATTTCATATGGCAACTGATGTATTAATCTAAAAGTAATAAACCTGCTTGAAGACGTGAATGATTTTCTCAAGTTACGTGTCTCATATTGGAAGATATTTAAAATGGCGGGGAGCGGTGCAAACGACGTTTTTTTGCTTTAGCGCTTATTTTCTCGAAAACTGTACATTTTAGAGGTATGGTACGTTACACAAAATAACCTTATTCTATTTAAAATAAGGAAGTTGGTATGCGTTTCCGCAAGTGGACTGTTCTCAAAAATATTTTTACAATATGKAGCATATAAACCTGGATCACTTTTATATAAAAAAGTTTTTCAMATTTTCAATAGTTGTGGAGTTATGGAAGAAATACGTTCACTTGGCCCACCCAGTATATCCTGCTTATAAATTGAAAATATACAGGGTGATTCACTAATAAGAGCACGCAGTGGCTGTATCTTGAAAACCCTCAAGCTATTCGCTACTTTTACACTACAAAGCAAAATAACTTCGAATCTTCTATTTGCTGTATCTTCTAAACGTTCCAACCAACTTCTAGGGCTCATTTTGCAGAATTTATCGTAAACTGTTCCAAACATGATTACCTTAAATAACAGTAAAAGGCGTCATTGGAAAAGCCATAGTTTCATCGACTTTCTCAAAAAATTCAAGTTATTTCCAAAACTGTACAGGGTGTCCCATTTTCGTTGTAATTTTAGGGTATTTCGGTAACTATTAATGCTAGAGGGTTGCGCTTTCGACATTACTGTATTAATTTTTTGTTGAGTTGAGCTGCACCATGGCCATTTTTGTATCGTCTCTTGTTTTAAAGCTATAGCCAACTTTTGAATAATGTAATATTTCTTCAGTTCTCAATAAAAAACAACTGTAGACATTTCCTATGGATATTTTTATTTTATATCCCGTCGCGTACTCGGAAATGTTTCAGGGTTGGCTTTCCTACCATTAAAAAGACCTATTTTTTCTGATTCAGAAAATATATACATTGTTAGGTTTATTTTACTAATTTTATTATTCAAATTCCTGTAAAAATTTAATAATATTTTACGTTTTTTTTTTCGTCAAAATGGATGTAAATAGTTGACGCTAAACAATGCATACTTATCTCCAAATAAACAATAATTTTCATTAGTTACATGGGATCCTAGATTACCGAAGAAATGCATGAACGCTTTTTAGGAGTCTTATGAATGTATTATTATTATTACTTAATAACATAAATAATACATATTGTACTTTCTTCGAGGTTTTCTTGTTTCATAGCCTGCTGGATGTAAATGTAAAATCTACTATAAAAAATATGAATAATTCCAAAATTAATAAAAATAAACCTAAAATGCATGTTTATAATGATAGCTAAATAGATCTATCTGTAGTTGGTGCGGTGCAGATAGCACAGCATAAACATACATTTTAATGTATGTCGGTTCTTGTCCGCTTGCAAAAAGTGCCGTCGGGGCCTGCTGTCAAATTGAAGTATGCAGGTGCATGCCAATTTGTCAGGTTACAGGTCACTTCTTTTAGAAAGTAGTACCCGTTAAGGTAGCTAGGTGGTTTCGTCATCACGTCAGGGTAATGCTGATAGATMGCATTGCCATCTAAATTCTTACTTCTATCAATGCATACATTTTTTAATCAGAAAAAATAGGTCATTTCAATTAAAGCCAACTATGGTTTTCATCTAAAAAAATGCTAGTTTGCGTTAAATTAAAAAAATGTGCTACCCTAAAAAAATTTTTGAGTACACCATTGGACTCGGATTAAAAATATTTATAAAAAATGTCCACAGTTTTTTTATATCTACATATCCAATCGAGATATTGAGAACTGAAGAAATGTTACATTATTCAAAAGTTGGCTATAGTTTTAAAACAAAAGACGATACTAACAGCTCAACTCACAACAAAAAAGTAATAAACCGCAACTCTACCCTACAACGAAAATGGGACACCCTGTATAGTGATTTTTGCCATTGTTTTGGGCTCTTCGGCAAGAATATTACTGTAAAACCTATACTGTCTGTTGCTGAATCTGCTATTTTTATGGCTATTATCTTATTTACTGCAATTTCTCCCATTTACAAAAGTTAAGGAATATCGCACATTAGTTGTTTCTTCTTGAGTATATCCCTGGTGTTTTGACTTCATTGATTTACAATTTATTAACGAAGAATATTAAACTATAACACTACTAGTTTAATACACTACTAATTCAGTTAATCACTATTCAACACAATACACTTCACTACAATCACTCTAAGATACTTTAGAAAAACTGTGCCGCTTTATTCGCTTGTTTCATCGTTTTTTAAATCAGACTGAATGTGTGTGCTCTTCGGCGCGCTTTATTTACCGACCGATGAATAGGCTCGAATGTTCTAGATTCTAGAAGAGCCATCTCCCTGTCTAGCTTGGAAGCTTCGAGAACATACGACAAAAATAAACCCTAGGCAACACTGGGAACGTCAATCTGGTTGCCTAATCCGCAGGCTTTAGTTTCCCCACGTAAATTCTTCTTGTAAACATATAATCATATCGTAAAGTTGAAACACAATTTTTAAACATTGTGAATACATGTTTTACAATCTAAATTATTGCTATTTCGAAAAAAGGAACAAAATGTGATGGTGACACTGCAAGACTGCACTGTCATGATGCAGTAATGGATACCTACATATTTTTGTTAACTCTTGTTTTCATTTACATTCAGGGTTACCTACTACTTAACGTCATGCTAGTTGAAAGGTTAGTTTTTGAGTTACATTTGTCATAAAAAAGTCAACACGTCAAAAAATTAAACCAAGTTTAAACAAAATTTTCAGTGTACCTGTACCTAATAAGCATGAGAGAAATAGTGCACATTCAACTCGGCCAGGCGGGCAATAATATCGGTTCCAAAGTGAGTACCCCAACTTGTATAATTCTTTTATCTTATAATAGTGTGCACAACTAAATGATCTGTGCGTGAAAAACATATTACCGTGTGCTTAGTGGACGAATAGATGTAAAGTTTGTATTATATTGTCATTGGATGCCCTATCATCTATCCGAGCTAATAGGTCACAAACCTGGCTGAAAATACATCTACATACATGCCATCATTATTGACCTATTACAACAATGTTCTGCATAGGTATATTTCATTTCGAAGTACTGCATTAATAAGTAAAACTATTCAACGCACTGAAGTTTTACATTTGGTAAGAAAGTAAATATGTCTCAATTTTACTCTTAGGAACTAAGATAAGTTGTTCAAAACTTGCAAGCGGAGTATACATTGTAAATGATTATACATCGGAAGGGGGAAGGAACTCTAACTTTGTTTATAGAGAGCTTTTTCTGCTTCCGTTTAAACTTTATAGAATGGACCACAATATTGGTAATAAAGAGTTGAGATATACGAAAATACAGAAATGTTACGGGGCAAAATATTACAGTAGCAACAAACTATTGATTTAGCAAGTTCATGATTCTTAATAATTTAATTTAGTTTAATTACATGAGCATATTATTACCATGTAATGTAAGTTATTCCCAGGCACAAATTTACTTAAAAAGTTTAATGCAATCAAGTTTTAGTAACAAAACCATATTTGACAAAAACTCGAAGGATGCGTAGCTTTATGTTGTTGGAAAACCCTGTCGTGCTGGCGGCGCGGTTTGATATACCAATGATAACACAAAAGGCTGTGCTTGAGAAGTCAAGCAAGCGCACAACCATAACATACTTCTCTCTAAGCGGCTTCGTCGTGGATGGTGCTAAATGCTAGAAGCCTGCATTTTCAGTGACCAAGAGGACATATATAACTAGTTATATTCAAAAATTACATCCTATTTCTTCCTATAGCTTACAAACTATTGCTAGTCGAAGTTTCCTAATTTTGTCACTAACTTAGTCGCTGATCAAAATTCTAAGGTACTTCTAGCAGACACATGGGGTCGGTTTCACTTCTCTATTTTAAGCTAAAATTAACTATGTATTTAAAATCTAAACCAATCGCACACCTCAACTCCAGGTATTGTCATGGTTTAAGGGGTTAATTTTAGCTAACATCAAATTTTATTAAGAGAAGAGAAACCGGCCGATAAACTTCATATTACTTAGGGTCGGTTCCTATTCTCTTTTTCAAAGTTGAGGTTAGCTAAAACCAACCCAGTAACCATGACAACACCTTAAATTGGGGTACGTGATTGGTTTAGATTAAAAAAAGAGTTGATTTTAGCTTAAAATAGAGGAGAGAAACCGACCTTTAGTGTTTTTGTTTTCTTTGTGATTGGTAAATGCACGTCTGTTTGTGAACATGACGAATGACGAATCATCATAAGTCGTCGTTTCTTCAAAGTCCATTCCCGGCGATTGGATAGTTCTTCAATAATTATTGATAAAATAAGTCACTGTGCTCATTAACTGATGTAATTGCTAGTGATTTGGATGCTAAACGAATTTTGCAATTGAAACTGAAATGCCATGCGATTGCCAAGTTATTATTATGTATTATAGAAATAAAGATGTCTAATATTGATATTGGGCATTATAAATGTTGGTAGGTAACCTAGGAAACTTAAGAAACAATTTACGACAAAGTTGTTGAATGGGTGCTTCCACAGCTACCTACTAACTAAAATAACTGAGTTGGTTTTACATAAGATATCAGAACTTTTTGCTTTGGAAGGACTGCGCTGCGAGAATTGTGCATATTTGTACATTTTAATGTAGAACTCTAGTTTATTACAAATTATACCAAAATTAACGTGATAATTAATTTCACCTAATATGTAAAAATTATTAATCTGACGATGACGTTTCGATTACATCTATAAACTTTGCAAAGAGTAGGTACTTTTAAAAATTGTCTGAAATTGTATTCACCCTTGTATGAGAATTAATTATTCTTTCTGATTGATTTGTTGATTTTTTCTTGGTAACCAGGGCTTGCTTAATTAGGATGTGCTGGTCCACGCTGCTGATGCCGCAACATCCTAATTCTTTTAGGATATATCAGTAAAAGAACAATAATTGATAAGTTTTTAATACTTGGTTCTAGAAACATTTAATAAGAAAAGCGATTTATATCCGTTGGAATTTACCCATGTACTTTTTTTTAATGCTTGTATGGTTATCCTAGTTTTGAGGTAACATTGTATCATTTGTTTGTTCATTAAATGAAAATTTGAAAAATAGATGTTCTGTCTTTCGAAGATGAATTCTTTAAGCAAGTAAAGGTATAAAAATATAGAAAACAATGTTGTTTATTCTGATCTGCATTCTTCCTGTTTGGCGGGATATAGATTATTTCCTTTAGGGAGCTATGTGGGTTTGGCATGTCAGTTTGTTGCTCACAGATGGCATTGCATTCTACTTTTTCACTAAACATCTTGCTATGGGTGCCAAAGTATCTCTTAAGTCATACTTTGGAAGAATGTCGGTACACACGACACAATATATACGGTACCACGTTGTTGTGTCTCGATTTCAATCAGCTTAGAGATATTAAGTTGACGATGTTGCAAAACCAGTCATTGGGGCTATATTCTAAACCACTGTCATCAGTTGTCGGATTTTAAACAGAAATAACTTATTTATGTATTCACCCTACTGTCTACACCAGATCAGGCGAGAACTTTTATATTAAATGTATTACCATGGTATGGACAGTCTCGATTTAGCCCTAGCTGCTAGTGAGATTCTGTAACGAAGAAAATGGTTAACACCAACTATTTACAACAGGACTACCTCCTAATAAATATAAGTGTGCAAAAACGGATCTGCTAGCATTGGTTGGGAAAATCCTCTTCATTTAATTATTAAAGAGAACCCCAATGAGTGGATTTATCGTAAACTAAACGAAGTAAAAGACAATTATTTATTGTTTCTCACCACATTTGAATACAATATATTAGGTAAAGGCCAGTTTTCCAAAACAGATTTAGCACGTGCCTATTAGATCCCTGTTGTTGATAGACATTAAAAAGACACATGTTTATACCCATTTCGGTTTATTTTACGGTAATGTCATACAGCTTACGTAATGCCGTTCAAACATTTGAAAGATATTTGAACGTAGTATTTGGTAGAATAAATTTTAGTTTGGCTTATTGAACAGAAGATATTTTACTGTTTTCGGAGAACCGCGACGAACTTTACTTTCATTTACATTGCAAAAATGCGATTGGGWCTATATTTGTCATTATCCTGATGGTTAATTTAAAGAAGCATGACTTTTACAGTTTTGGGAAGTTGTATCTGACGAGCATGGCCTTACTCCTAACGGAAGCTACCATGGTGATAGCGACCTGCAGTTGGAACGTATAAATGTATACTACAACGAAGCACACGGCGGCAGATTCGTACCGCGAGCTGTTTTGGTTGATTTGGAATCAGGAACGCTGAATGTTGTCCGTTCTTCTCCTTTTGGACATCTGTTTCGTCCGGATAACTTCGTGTTTGGGCAGGCAAGTGCCGGAAACAACTGGGCCAAAGGCCACTACACGGAAGGAGCAGAACTGGCCGATACAGTACTGGACATCACCAGAAAGGAAGCGGAGGGTTGCGACTGCTTGCAAGGTTTTCAGGTTAGACGATAAAATATAAAAAGTTACGGGGTGGTTTTGAAGGAAGCTGACAGCAGGCGGGAAATAAATTGACGGGCGGGAGACTGATACAGTAAGGATTGCGTTTTGTTTTTATTATCATTAACATGTTTATATAAAATTTAGTTTAACAAATAACACTAATTCCTTACTCGTTTCGTATTTCGTACATCTAGAGGCCTCTGAACGTATGGAGTTTAAACGGACTGTTGCTTTAAATTGAAGGAAATACGGATGCTACAAGAATGTGAGTTGTTAGCACACCTATTAATAATAGTCTTCTGTGGTAACAAGTTGTTTACCACAGATAACTATTATTAATAGGTGTGTGCTACAATGGCGGCTCCTCGGGGTGGGCAAGGTAGGCACCGCCTACCTTGCAATTTCAATCAACAATGCCATAAAAAATAAATAATAATTAGCTAGAAATTTCTAATTTTTTAATGCAATTTGTTCTTATACCAGTGTTTATTTAATATTTCATCTCAGGTTTACCCATACCGCTCAAAWATTACGAACCGTAATCGGCGAACGTTTTAAATTGGGAATAGGCGACACAACTTGACCAACTGAAATTCATTTGTATTTGTGTTCACGCCTTTCAGGCTGTTTCACAAGTTTCGTTCACTTTTTTAGCTGTTTTGAGCTTATCATAGTTTGAGTTTTGCTAAATTCTTTGTTTAACATTCGATTTGGAGTAATTTAAGGTCGCTTAGAGCAGAAAAACGAATAAATGTGCGGTGGTATACGAATAAAAATAAATGATTGGCATGACCATTAAAATACACATATTCCAAGATCGAAGACAATAATTATAGTTGCCTATACTATATACGCGTATAAGGTGTGGCCTACCCTACTTGAAAGGTCACGAGCCGCCACTGGTGTGCTAAATGTTTAATAAAATAATGGTATAGGAAAAGTACAAGTCGGTTAGAACCACAATTATGTTAATGGTAAAAACCACTTTACAATATAGTAATAGGAGCTTTGAAACATTATTATACTACTAGTGCTTGTGAGTGAACCTTTTGAGCCTGTGATCTCTGATATCACTTTACGTTGATTGTTCGCTTAAAACTATTCGAACCCTCGAAGCACATGTGACGGGAACTGAGGACTGGAATGGGGAGGGTGCATTACAAGTATAGGTAGCTTTAGTCTCAACGCAGACAACATGGCACAGATCTATTACACCTGTAGGCTTAGAAGGTAGTTTTCTCTCCCGGGATTTTTTGTACCACAATAGTGTGATTTTTGTATACACCCTTTTGTGCATTTTCCTTTTTATTATTCTTATATATCTATCTTGCCTCGTTTCGGTTGCGTAGAGTTCTTGTTGATATGGAAGAAACCTTTTGACTGAAATAACGTATAAAAGAAGAATGCATTATTGCTTGATGGTTGTTTTACTACTTGCTAACCTATGATATGGTATTTAGGTATTTTTCGCCTTCTGAATGCTTCAAGATTTTACTGGTCCCTTACTGATATAGTGATTTACTGTTGCGCTCGAATAGGTTAAAAATTATACAAAACTAGCGGACCTGGTAGACTAGGATATTAAAATGAATGAATGAATGCATATACAAAAATTTATTCAAGTCGATCCAGCCGTTTAGTTGCAGTATAGATAAATAACCTAGATACCGACTGCAGCGCCATCTGCTTGGCTGATTTGTGAATCTAAACCATCCAGGGCGCCACCCAAACGCATACAAAAAAAAATTCATTCAAATCGGTTCAGCCGTTTAGTTGCAATATAGATAAATAACCTAGATACCGACTGCAGCGCCATCTGCCGGGGGGCTGATTGGTGAATCTAAACCATCCAAGGCGCCGCGCCACCCAAATGCATACAAAAAAATTCATTCAAATCGGTCCAGCCGTTTAGAGGAAGATGGCAAACAAGAAAAAGGAGAGATGGTTTTTCGTTTGTAAATTTGATGGTCACAGATAGTGCTTTATAAGTGGTCATAGAAAAATTCTAGAAAGATACAATATAACTAAACAAGTGAGCCGTCGAAATATTTAGCAATGAATTACTTGGAATATCTGTTATAAAATTGTTTACAACAGTTTGTGGTAAGACGGAGGAATGGAGTGGAAAACAAATATGATGCCTGCATGATGCCAAGCTGTCATGGGCGATTTTCATTCGTACGCAGGAACGAACCACGCAGGAGCAGAAGTAAGCAAACTCAGTTGTGCATAGCAACACCTGATTATCCTCCATGCAAAACCGACCATTCAACCTTGCTCAAAAGAGCGCAGAACTGTGAAAACACTAATCATACTTGCTACTTGGTTAGTACAAGTTAGTATGTATGTTTAGGCTGCAAAACTGATAAATATACCGGTAGTGCTAATTAGCAGTAGTCTTAAACTCATTAATTTGGAAACTGCCGAGTACATGTTTGCGCGAATAATAACTCGTTTTGTAATTGGAGAGTGTTCTAAATCTAGATACAAAAATGAGTCTGGATTTCTATTAAACGTTTTAACCCCGTATGTAACGCGAGGGGAGAGAGGAGGAGCAATAAAACGTCCGTCGAAATTGCACTGATGTAATTGACAAACAGGAATTACATGAACAGGAGCAGAACGAATTATTAACTTAAAATATTTTTTGCTATCAGATTGACAGTCTAGGGTAGGTCGATCTCTGTTACTCCCGTGCAGGGTTGACTGCCGTATTGAGATGGGACACACATCACATGATTGGGTACCAGGTGTTAAAAACGTTAATTATTATGAAAAAGATGGATAGGTAATCATCGTCAAATTTTACATCAATTCGACCAATTTTATCTATATTCTTTACATACGTACTTTCAAAAAGTTATAGCGGTTCAAAGTTATCTTAAGGTCTACGTTTTTCGTCAAAAAGATTTTAATCGTTCGAGTAAACGAAATAAATTTTGGTTATGTTATGAATATCAAAAGACAACTTTTTTCATGTAAAACTATTGTTATTTTGTCGGTACAGCATTAAATTACAAGATTAATTCGCTTATAAGAAACTGCTTTACTTCAAATCTTTGTGGTCTTTTGTAAATTTTTAATCATTGCCATCGTTTTGTAGAAAATAGCTAGAACCGACTTGCACAAAAATATGTGGTGATATTTACAAAAATAAAATTGAGGTTTTATGTACGCCAGGAAAGAAGGCAGACGTGGTGGGGACGAATTGCCGCGAGACAATTTCAGGCTAGCGCAGCGAATAAATTTATTAATTCGACTCACAAATGCGATTCGCTCCGTTCAAATTGTGGAAGATGCTACATTCCTAAGATGCGACTTCTTTCCTGACGCGCACTATATGTTGCTTATCTTCTTATTGACTCCAAAAGAGTTTAGAATTTGCTGTATATCGCGCAGCAACTGAGCTAAATTAGTAAATGTCAACTGTATTCATGTAGATGTCACCGCAGACTTTTGTGTTTAATAACTGAGAATTTGAAATTTTAATGAGATTGGGGTATTGGTTTTTGTAATTCTAGGGCTGAATGTAAAAAGAAAAAAAATATATAAAAATATTTTTGTTTCACTAAGAGTTCCAAATATAATTTCCAGTAAATAATGTTAGATATGACTTAAAAATATTTTTTTTAATTTTTGAAGCTCGCAGCCCTAGGTAAGTTTACTTATATTTACACAGGATAATTTCTAAGTTTTTTGTTTAATATAAATATATAAAAATGATATTTTTAAAACTAAAAAAATGACATATGGTGAGGGGATTGAATATAAAACATGCTGTTTAGGTGGGCCACTGGGTAAAAGAGGTTGAGAACCACTAGTCTAGCATAATAATAACAGCAATTACCTCTTCATTAACACATCAACCAAGTTTCTCCCTTGTATCCAATTGCGTTTTATATAAAAGTTATGAAATTTATGATGATATAGAGTAGTAGATTTCAGATTATCTACCTATATACATAGGTACTTATATAACATTTGTAAGAGTGAAACAGTCTACTACCCTAAAATGTTTGTACTATCACTGAGTAAAATACTATATATATACTATGTATTTTGAACAAAATTTGTCTCCGTATCCTCCTTACGTACCCCGTAGTAACATACTTTCTTCTCTGTTAATTGTACCATTCAGTAAGTTGCAGAAAATACAGCATTTTACATAAAATTGCTTTTATAGTTTATGCTCACTATATTTATTTAACTTTCTGGGAACATTACCTATACGTTTTTCAATTTGTTTTTAATCATTGCTTGTAATGAAAATCATGTGCCTACGAATAAGTGGTTTTGTTTAACTATAGCTGGTAACTTAACTTGATTTTAGGTGGTCCATTCCTTAGGAGGAGGCACTGGAGCGGGAATGGGATGCCTTTTGTTGGGAAAAATACGAGAAGAGTATCCTGATAGAATAATTAGCACTTTCTCAATAATCCCTAGTCCTAAAGTGTCGGACACTGTGGTCGAGCCGTATAACGCCACGATGTCAATTCACCATTTAGTTGAAAATACTGATGAGACTTACATTATCGACAATGAGGCTTTGTATGACATCTGCTACAGAACCCTAAAATTGTCCGCACCGTCTTACGGAGACATGAATCATCTTATATCAGCAGCGATGTCTGGAATAACGACTTGCATGCGCTTCCCTGGCCAGCTGAATGCAGACCTTCGCAAAATAGTTGTGAACATGGTGCCATTCCCTAGATTGCATTTTTTCATGCCGGGATTCGCACCACTCACGTCCAGGTCGGACAGGCCATATCGGCCATTGTCAGTCCCAGAACTTGTCCATCAAATATTCGACGCCAAAAATATGATGTGTGCATGTGATCCGCGGAGGGGCAAATATTTAACTGTAGCGTCGATATTCAGAGGCAGAATGTCGACGAGAGAAGTTGACGAACAGATGATGAACATCCAGGACAAGAATAGTTCTTATTTCGTCGAGTGGATACCGAATAACGTGAAAACTGCAATTTGCGACATACCGCCCAGGGGATTAAAAATGGCCGCCACGTTCATAGGCAACACGACTGCTATTCAGGAACTGTTCAAGCGTATTGGAGAACAATTCTCTGCGATGTTTAGGAGGAAAGCGTTCTTGCACTGGTATACGGGGGAGGGTATGGAGGAAATGGAGTTCGTCGAAGCGGAATCTAACATGCACGATCTGATATCTGAATATCAACAGTATCAGGAAGCTGTTGCGGACGATGGTGATATAGATGACGTAGATGAGACAGATAGTTATTAACGGAATATCTTACGGATGGAAAAGAAGTAGATTTATTTATAAGATGAAAACAAGTCTTTGAAACTAATACTCCGAATAAGAAAAAATAAATAAACATTTAAATAATACAATTTCTCTAAACTTTGTTTCTTTACTGTAATTTATGAGCTTTTTTATCCAGCTTTTAAGTTTTATCAAACATTCGCCCTTTAATGAGTAGTTACAAGAATTGCTTGATGATGGCAGGACATAACTAAAGTCTCGTCAATCAGTAATTAACAATTAATACCATAAAATTCCTCTAGTTTTATTGACCCTACCAAATATCACTAATCAGAAATTTTCAGATCAAAACGATTAAATTGCCTGCTTCTTATGATCTAGGAAGTAAAATGTAAAGTAATCAATCAAGCTCGTTACACTTCTTAAAAAATGTTATTTTATAATATTGGTAGTTATTTTTTATTAACGTTTAAATACTAATAATAATCGTTTAAATAAAACCGTTGTTACATCAGAATGAAGGTAAAATTTTATGTAGGTAATGAAACATTGATATAATAATTACAATTTAATCCTTTCAGTCAAATTACCTGTGAGTTCTTATCTGCCCAAAATAGAAAATTTTGCTTATCATGCTGTCATTTAGGTAAGATAAAATGAGCTTCAACACTAGGTAGGTAGGAATATTTTTTGCGGATTTCAATTTTTTTCGCAAAGCTTAACGTTTGAGGGAAACTTTGAGCTCCAAGTTGTTGAACTATCATTGCCTAGTATGCATGGAAACTAAATTTGAAGCAAGGACCTATTCTAATATATTTTAAAAAATCCGAGGGGGATTTTTGTTTTTTAATTATTTTCTTTACGGTTTGGGCTATAGGGGTGAAGTTTGGTATGTAGGTGTAGTTTGTTATGATATATCTTTGAGTGGAAATCTTCTGGTTTCCTCTGATTTGGAAAATATACTCGAAAAATTGGTAAAACTTTGCAAATTTACACAATTAAAATTTAAAGTTGGATATACACGCCCTTTTGGATATCGACAATTCTTGATGAAATACTTTGTCTTTAGAAAAATTTTCCGAAATCATGAAGACTACCGATAATTAAAAATTCTAATTTCAAACTGTAGTGTAAATTTGTGAAGTTTTTCCGGTGTATTTTCCAAAGCATTAGAAGAAAACGGAAAATATTCAACCAAAAGATATATCATAACAAATTACACCCACTTACCAAGTTTCATTTCGATAATAAATAAAATAATTGAAAAGAAAACGAAAATTCACCCGGAATTTTACCGGAGCGTTATACCGGACCTGCAAATCTTATCAATTCCAAATCTCGATATATTAATATACAGTTGTGGGTAAGCTACCCAAAATGCCCAAGAAATCCGACCTTGCAACTTTAAGCACAAAATAAAAATTTTTATTTTTAATTGACGTTAAAAAATAGATCCAGATGAATAGGACTCCGAGAATTCTGGAGCGATCGAGTTTAGCACGAGCAGACGCGCCAGGGTAGCCAGAATACATGAGAATAGTCCTATTTATTTTTGTTCGCCAACTACGGCCCTCCAAAGAGGGGCATACACTTGCCAGCAACCCATTTTGGAAGAAACATCATGTCCGTCGCACGTCTGACGTCTGGCCACACTGCTTATATGCGTACTTACAGTCACTGTAATAAACGTCCAAAATATATAAATTTTTTTGAAAGAAAAATGTCCACGAACTTTTTTTAAAATTCATCAATCTCAAAAATTGTAAAAAATATAAAACAGATATTGTAGCTACTAATACACCAAACAATTGTTTTTATTTAACAGTCTGAAAATTGAACGCTCGTTTAAATTACACATGTACATAATTATCAGAGCGAGCAAAATGTAAACAATAAAAACAATTATAACGCAAAAATTCAACAAAGCTAAAAACGTTGCGAATTAATTTTATACCTGTTTAATTTAAAGGATATTTTGAATATAAAAAATATACTCTATAATGCATGTCTATGCTGTGCTGTCTACATCTCAACCAAATGCAGATAGATCTATTTCGCTGTCATTACAGCTCATCGGTTCAGTTTAGGTCTAGTGTAGACAGCACGGCATAGAACTGGTTTTGCTTATATACCAAAGCAATGGTATGATGTAAGTAAGAAATTAGGATGGTAATGTCATCTGTCAGCATTACACTGACATGATGACAAAGCCACCTAGCTGCCTTAACGGGTACTACTTCCTAAAGGAAGTGACCTGTAYCCCGACAAATTGGCATGCKACTGCATACTTCAATTTGACTTACATCATACCCTTGCTTTGGTATATAAGCAAAACCAGTTCTATGCCGTGCTGTCTACACTAGACCTAAACTGCACTGATGAGCTGTAATGACAGCGAAATAGATCTATCTGCAGTTGGTTGAGGTGCAGACAGCACGGCATAGACATGCATTATAATGTATGTCGGTTCTTGTCCGCTAGCAAAAAGTGCCGTGGGGGCCTGTTGTCAAATTGAAGTATGCAGTTGCATGCCAATTTGTCAGGTTACAGGTCACTTCCTTTAGGAAGTAGTACCCGTTAAGGCAGCTAGGTGGCTTTGCAATCATGTCAGTGTAATGCTGACAGATGGCATTGCCATCATAAATTCTTTCTTACTCTTACTCTTTATAACTTATAATTCGACGGATTTCGATCTTTAGATTTTTATAACATTATTTGCATGGAATTAAGTTTCTAAATTGTCTTAAATATAATTTTCATAATAAATACTTCAACTTCTGTAGATTATAATAAAGATATATGAACAGAATTGCATTTTTTGCACTCTATACGCTATATTAGTGCTGACGTAATGACGGCCATTTTTCCGCGGTACGTCAAAGTCCTGGATCCTGACAAACCGAGTTATCATAACGTGCGTAACAGACCTCAGTGTTAGGTGCAATTTTGTGACTTTAAAAGAATATTTAGATGTGTTACTGTGCTTATTTGAGTAGCTTACACTCCTTCGTTTTGCTTCATAAGTATTACAAACCGAAATTACATTTAGTTTAGATCCTGGATCAAAACAAACCAGGTTGTTATAACGTGCATAAGGGAGTTCAGTATTTGGTGCAACTTTTTAGTGTTAAAAGAATATTTTAAAGTGTTATTGTGTAAGTGCATGTGTAGAGCATTACAATTTACATGTTGTACCAGAAGATGGTAGCGTGCTAGGTCCCTGGATGTTCTTGTTATAATGAAAGAGAAACATATAAACTTTGCAACACTTATTTCAGATTGTCTTTCAACAATAGATTGCAACTTAATGTAATTTCGGTTTGTAATACTTAATGAATAATACAACGTATGTAAACCTTTCAAACACACCCAGTAATACTTCAAAATATTATATTGTACTATAATTTTGCTGTGCACATTGAGTGTTACTGTGTATTTTTAGTGGTTTACGTTCCTTCGTATAATAATTTAGTATGATAAACCAAAAATTACATTTAGTTGCAATCAATTATTTAAAAACAACCTAAAAGCAGTGCTGTAAAGATTACACGTTTCTCTCTCATTATAACGGATACATCCAGGGACCCAACCCATTACCATTTTCTGGTAAAACTTGTAAATTGTAATGCTTCACACACGTACTTAGTGTATGTCCAGTTTTTGAACAATACATTGTATCTAAATGTAATTTCGTGTGTAATACTTGCTAAGAAAAGCGAAGTAGTGTAAGCTACTCAAACTTACACAGTAACACTTTAAAATACTCTTTAACACTAAAAAATTACACCAAACGCTGAACTCCCTTACGCACATTATGACAACTAAGTAGGTTGGTTTGGATCCGGGATCTTGACGTACCGCAGCAAAATGGCCGACATCTACGTCACACTAATATAGCGTATTAGAAGGTAAACTCTATATGTATTGAACTGAAACTTTAATTACTAATTAATTTAGGGGTTTTCAATCTGCTAATGTAGAAACTATTCAAGAAATTAAGTTCGTTTTCTACTTATGGTGAAGCAGCACCTTTTCGCTAAGATTCCCGGACTTCCGTATAACAGGGGACCCGTGTGACCATTAAAAGGAGGGCATCCTCCCAACAACTAACCTTCAGTTTTGAGAGTAGTATGATTAAGATTATCAATAGTAGAATAAAAGACCCCCCCAAACACACACACAGTGATAATTGTTGATAATTCTTGTATTTATTTTGAGCAACGTGAAAAGATTTATGCGGTAACTCCATTGCTTTGAGAATTTTCTTCTAAATTAAATTTTAAATACATTTTGCCAATCAAAAATATCCGTGTTTTGTTCAGTAAACTGAATTTTCTAGGTCGCATTCACAGATTTTTTATATCCCTTAGTTTGAGAACCAAGTCGCGGGGGTTTTTATAGTGTCTCCAGATGTGGGTCAAAGCAGGTAGGACCGGTTATATTACACTATTAGTAAAAAAACTCAAATTACACGGATGTCAATATTGAGTAGTAAGTGGCATTTAACCATTAAATACAGTATTTAGAATAACTTTCTTTTTAAATCTGAGAGTAGGTATTTGAATAATGAATTGATGTGTACGTAGTTATAGTTTCAACTAGTGACGAATTGGTTAAGGTTTTACCCGTGTGAAAACAGCGGCCAGTTCCAGCAGCCAATTTTTACGGAAACACCCGAATACTATAGAGCTAACAAACTTTGTAGATGGCCGTTCATTCATATAGGTAATTAGCTTCTACCTAGTCACCAGGAAATAGCACATTCTAAAACAAATTTTTATAACAGCGCCCGTACAACGATACATTGCGAACCACCCCAAGGGGTAAAACCCGCCCTCTCGAGCACTAAAAAATTCATATCTCGGTTAGCCCCCATAGTAACTCTTTGATATTTGCACACGATGTTACCCATACCACCAGCCCAAACAGCGCCCGTACAACGATTCATTGCAAACCATCCCAAGGGGTAGAAACCGCCCTCTCGAACACTAAAAAAATCATATCTCGGTTAGCCCCCATAGTAACTCTTTCATATTCGCACATAATGTTGCTTATATCGATAGGCAAACAGCCCCCGTACAACGATTCATTGCAAACCATCCCAAGGGGTAGAAACCGCCCTCTCGAACACTAAAAAAATTCATATCTCGGTTAGCCCCCATAGTAACTCTTTGATATTTGCACACGATGTTACCCATACCGCCAGCCAAACAGCGCCCGTACAACGATTCATTGCAAACCATCCCAAGGGGTAGAAACCGCCCTCTCGAACACTAAAAAAATCATATCTCGGTTAGCCCCCATAGTAACTCTTTGATATTTGCACACGATGTTACCCATACCGCCAGCCAAACAGCGCCCGTACAACGATTCATTGCAAACCATCCCAAGGGGTAGAAACCGCCCTCTCGAACACTAAAAAAATCATATCTCGGTTAGCCCCCATAGTAACTCTTTCATATTCGCACATAATGTTGCTTATATCGATAGGCAAACAGCGCCCGTACAACGATTCATTGCAAACCATCCCAAGGGGTAGAAACCGCCCTCTCGAACACTAAAAAAACATATCTCGGTTAGCCCCCATAGTAACTCTTTGATATTTGCACACGATGTTACCCATACCGCCAGCCAAACAGCGCCCGTACAACGATTCATTGCAAACCATCCCAAGGGGTAGAAACCGCCCTCTCGAACACTAAAAAAATCATATCTCGGTTAGCCCCCATAGTAACTCTTTCATATTCGCACATAATGTTGCTTATATCGATAGGCAAACAGCGCCCGTACAACGATTCATTGCAAACCATCCCAAGGGGTAGAAACCGCCCTCTCGAACACTAAAAAAATCATATCTCGGTTAGCCCCCATAGTAACTCTTTCATATTCGCACATAATGTTGCTTATATCGATAGGCAAACAGCGCCCGTACAACGATTCATTGCAAACCATCCCAAGGGGTAGAAACCGCCCTCTCGAACACTAAAAAAATTCATATCTCGGTTAGCCCCCATAGTAACTCTTTGATATTTGCACACGATGTTACCCATACCGCCAGCCAAACAGCGCCCGTACAACGATTCATTGCAAACCATCCCAAGGGGTAGAAACCGCCCTCTCGAACACTAAAAAAATCATATCTCGGTTAGCCCCCATAGTAACTCTTTCATATTCGCACATAATGTTGCTTTATATCGATAGGCAAACAGCGCCCGTACAACGAATCATTGCAAACCATCCCAAGGGGTAGAAACCGCCCTCTCGAACACTAAAAAAATTCATATCTCGGTTAGCCCCCATAGTAACTCTTTGATATTTGCACACGATGTTACCCATACCGCCAGCCAAACTGCGCCCGTACAACGATTCATTGCAAACCATCCCAAGGGGTAGAAACCGCCCTCTCGAACACTAAAAAAATTCATATCTCGGTTAGCCCCATAGTAACTCTTTGATATTTGCACACGATGTTACCCATACCGCCAGCCAAACAGCGCCCGTACAACGATTCATTGCAAACCATCCCAAGGGGTAGAAACCGCCCTCTCGAACACTAAAAAAATCATATCTCGGTTAGCCCCCATAGTAACTCTTTCATATTCGCACATAATGTTGCTTATATCGATAGGCAAACAGCGCCCGTACAACGATTCATTGCAAACCATCCCAAGGGGTAGAAACCGCCCTCTCGAACACTAAAAAAAATTCATATCTCGGTTAGCCCCCATAGTAACTCTTTGATATTTGCACACGATGTTACCCATACCGCCAGCCAAACAGCGCCCGTACAACGATTCATTGCAAACCATCCCAAGGGGTAGAAACCGCCCTCTCGAACACTAAAAAAATCATATCTCGGTTAGCCCCCATAGTAACTCTTTGATATTTGCACACGATGTTACCCATACCGCAAGCCAAACAGCGCCCGTACAACGATTCATTGCAAACCATCCCAAGGGGTAGAAACCGCCCTCTCGAACACTAAAAAAATCATATCTCGGTTAGCCCCCATAGTAACTCTTTCATATTCGCACATAATGTTGCTTATATCGATAGGCAAACAGCGCCCGTACAACGATTCATTGCAAACCATCCCAAGGGGTAGAAACCGCCCTCTCGAACACTAAAAAAATTCATATCTCGGTTAGCCCCCATAGTAACTCTTTGATATTTGCACACGATGTTACCCATACCGCCAGCCAAACAGCGCCCGTACAACGATTCATTGCAAACCATCCCAAGGGGTAGAAACCGCCCTCTCGAACACTAAAAAAATCATATCTCGGTTAGCCCCCATAGTAACTCTTTCATATTCGCACATAATGTTGCTTATATCGATAGGCAAACAGCGCCCGTACAACGATTCATTGCAAACCATCCCAAGGGGTAGAAACCGCCCTCTCGAACACTAAAAAAATTCATATCTCGGTTAGCCCCCATAGTAACTCTTTGATATTTGCACACGATGTTACCCATACCGCCAGCCAAACAGCGCCCGTACAACGATTCATTGCAAACCATCCCAAGGGGTAGAAACCGCCCTCTCGAACACTAAAAAAATCATATCTCGGTTAGCCCCCATAGTAACTCTTTCATATTCGCACATAATGTTGCTTATATCGATAGGCAAACAGCGCCCGTACAACGATTCATTGCAAACCATCCCAAGGGGTAGAAACCGCCCTCTCGAACACTAAAAAATCATATCTCGGTTAGCCCCCATAGTAACCTCTTTCATATTCGCACATAATGTTGCTTATATCGATAGGCAAACAGCGCCCGTACAACGATTCATTGCAAACCATCCCAAGGGGTAGAAACCGCCCTCTCGAACACTAAAAAAATCATATCTCGGTTAGCCCCCATAGTAACTCTTTCATATTCGCACATAATGTTGCCTTATATCGATAGGCAAACAGCGCCCGTACAACGATTCATTGCAAATCACATCCCAAGGGGTAGAAACCGCCCTCTCGAACACTAAAAAAATTCATATCTCGGTTAGCCCCCATAGCTAACTCTTTGATATTTGCACACAGATGTTACCCATACCGCCAGCCAAACAGCGCCCGTACAACGATTCATTGCAAACCATCCCAAGCGGTAGAAACCGCCCTCTCGAACACTAAAAAAATCATATCTCGGTTAGCCCCCATAGTAACTCTTTCATATTCGCACATAATGTTGCTTATATCGATAGGCAAACAGCGCCCGTACAACGAATCATTGCAAAACCATCCCAAGGGGTAGAACCGCCCTCTCGAACACTAAAAAAATTCATATCTCGGTTAGCCCCCATAGTAACTCTTTGATATTTGCACCACGATGTTACCCATACCGCCAGCCAAACAGCGCCCGTACAACGATTCATTGCAAACCATCCCAAGGGTAGAAACCGCCCTCTCGAACACTAAAAAAATCATATCTCGGTTAGCCCCCATAGTAACTCTTTCATATTCGCACATAATGTTGCTTATATCGATAGGCAAACAGCGCCCGTACAACGATTCATTGCAAACCATCCCAAGGGTAGAAACCGCCCTCTCGAACACTAAAAAAATCATATCTACGGTTAGCCCCCATAGTAACTCTTTCATATTCGCACATAATGTTGCTTATATCGATAGGCAAACAGCGCCCGTACAACGATTCATTGCAAACCATCCCCAAGGGGTAAGAAACCGCCCTCCTCGAACACTAAAAAAATCATATCTCGGTTAGCCCCCATAGTAACTCTTCATATTCGCACATAATGTTGCTTATCTCGATAGGCAAACAGCGCCCGTACAACGATTCATTGCAAACCATCCCAAGGGGTAGAAACCGCCCTCTCGAACACTAAAAAAATTCATATCTCGCGTGTTAGCCCCCATAGTAACTCTTTGATATTTGCACACGATGTTACCCATACCGCCAGCCAAACAGCGCCCGTACAACGATTCATTGCAAACCATCCCAAAGGGTAGAAACCGCCCTCTCGAACACTAAAAAAATTCATATCTCGGTTAGCCCCCATAGTAACTCTTTCATATTCGCACATAATGTTGCTTATATCGATAGGCAAACAGCGCCGTACAACGAATCATTGCAAACCATCCCAAGGGGTAGAAACCGCCCTCTCGAACAC